>NW_026847660.1:60082489-60344989 GCF_025583915.1 Anolis sagrei ordinatus | reverse complement strand
CATGACTGCATGGAGCGCCGTTACCTTCCCGCCGGAGCGGTACCTCTTCATCTACTCAAACTGCGAGGTTGGCAGAAGCTGGGGCTGACAGCGGAAGCTCACGCCGCTCCCCCGGATTCGAACCTGCGACCTTTTCATAGAATCAAAGAATCAAAGAGTTGGAAGAGACCTCATGGGCCATCCAGTCCAACTCCCTGCCAAGAAGCAGGAATATTGCATTCAAAGCAACCCTGACAGATGGCCATCCAGCCTCTGTTTTCGGTCAACAAGTTTAGCAGCTCAGTGTGCATAATCAAAGAATATTTATTTATCGTATCAGAAGCGAATTGAGCGGTTACAGAATCGTGACAGAGTTGGAAGAGACGCCATGGGCCACCTAGTCCAACCCCTTGCCATGCGGATGTATGGCGCTATGCTCTTTAGATCACCCCTCACCCCCCACCCCCCAAGCGCCCCATTGCTAGACCAAAAGTCAAGGTAAGGAAGGAGGAGGAGGAGGAGGAGGAGGAGGAGGAGAGAAGGAGATGAAGTAGTAGAAGAAGGAAGAAGATGGAGGAGGAGGAGAAGGAGGAGATGAAGAAGTAGAAGAAGATGAGGGAGGTGGGGGAGGAGATGAAGTAGTAGAAGGAGAAGGAGATGAAAGAGGAGAGAAGGAGAGAAGTAGTCGCTTCAGAGGAAGAGGTGGAGGAGGAGAGAGAGAGAGGAGAAGAAGATGAAGAAGGAGAAGGAGGAGATGAAGAAGAGAGAGAAGGGAAGGGGAGGAGGAAAATGAAGTAGTAGAAGAAGGAGAAGAAGTTGAAAGAGGAGGAGAAGGAGGAGATGAAGAAGAAGAAGTAGAATAATAGAATCAAAGAGTTGGAAGAGATCTCATGGGCCATCCAGTCCAACCCCCTGCCAAGAAGCAGGGATATTGCATTCAAATCACCCCTGACAGATGGCCATCCAGCCTCTGTTTAAAAGCTTCCAAAGAAGGAGCCTCCACCACACTCCGGGGCAGAGAGTTCCACTGCTGAACGACTCTCACAGTCAGGAAGTTTTTCCTCATGTTCAGATGGAATCGCCTTTCTTGTGGTTTGAAGTAGTAGTAGAAGAAGAAGAAGGAGGAGGAGGAGGAGGAGGAGATGAAGGAGATGAAGAAGAAGGAGAAGAAGATTAAGGAGGAGGAGGAGAAGTAGTAGAAGAAGGAGAAGAGGATGAAGGAGGAGGAGATGAAGGAGAAGAAGGAGAAGAAGATGAAGAAGGAGGAGGAGGGGGAGATGGAGAAGGAGGAGGAGATGGAGAAGGGGGAGATGAAGATGATGAGGAAGAAGAAGGAGGAGGAGAACAAGATGAAGGAGGAGAAGGAGAAGTAGAAGAAGGAGAAGATAAAAGAGGAGGAGGAGGAGATGGAGAGGGAGGAGGAGGAGATGATGAGGAAGAAGGAGCCCCAGGGGGCGGAGTGGGTTAAACCCCTGTGCCGGCAGGACTGAAGACCGACAGGTCGCAGGTTCGAATCTGGGGAGAGCGCGATGAGCTCCCTCTATCAGCTCCAGCTCCATGCGGGGACATGAGAGAAGCCTCCCACAAGGATGGTAAAACATCAAAACATCCGGGCGTCCCCTGGGCAACGTCCTTGCAGACGGCCACTTCTCTCACACCAGAAGCAACTTGCAGTTTCTCAAGTTCCTCCTGACATGAAAAAAAAATCTGCTTATCATGCAACTTTTCCCCAATGAAATGAGGGAAGATTGAAGCTAAAGCTATCATGTCGAGGAGAAAAGAAGGAAGAGGAAGAAGAAGGAGGAGGAAGGGATGAAGGAGAAGGAAGAAGAAGAAGAAAAAGAGGAGGAGGAGGAGAAGGAGGAGGAGGACGAGATAGAGGGAGGAGATGGAGAAGGAGGAGATGAAGATGATGGAGAAGTAGGAGAAGAAGATAAAAGAGGAGGAGGAGAAGGAGGAGGAGGAGGACGAGATAGAGGGAGGAGATGGAGAAGGAGGAGATGAAGATGATGAAGGAGAAGTAGAAGAAGGAGAAGAAGATAAAAGAGGAGGAGGAGAAGGAGGAGGAGGAGAACGAGATGGAGGAGGAGGAGATGGAGAAGGAGGAGAAGAAGATGATGAGGAAGAAGAAGGAGGCGGAGAAGATGAAGGAGGAGAAGTAGAAGAAGGAGAAGAAGATGAAAGAGGAGGAGGAGGAGGAGGAGGAGATGGAGAAGGAGGAGATGAAGATGATGAGGAAGAAGAAGGAGAGGAGAAGAAGTAGTATTAGAAGAAGAAGATGAAAGAGGAGGAGGAGGAGAAGGAGGAGGAGGAGATGGAGATGGAGAAGGAGGAGATGAAGATGATGAGGAAGAAGAAGGAGAGGAGAAGAAGGAGAAGTAGAAGAAGAAGATGAAAGAGGAGGAGAAGGAGGAGGAGGAGGACGAGATGGAGGAGGAGGAGATGGAGAAGGAGGAGAAGAAGATGATGAGGAAGATGGAGGAGGTGGAGGAGAAGTAGAAGGAGAAGAAAAGAAAGAGGAGGAGAAGGAGGAGGAGGAAGAGGAGATAGAGAAAGAGGAGATGAAGATGATAAGGAAGAAGAAGGAGAGGAGAAGAAGGAGAAGTAGAATGAGAAGATGAAAGAGGAGGAGGAGGAGATGGAGAAGGAGGAGACGAAGATGATGAGGAAGAAGAAGGAGGAGGAGAAGAAGATGAAGGAGGAGAAGAAGTAGTAGAAGAAGGAGAAATAGATGAAAGAAGAGGAGGAGGAGGAGGAGGAGATAGAGAAGGAGGAGATGAAGATGATAAGGAAGAAGAAAGAGAGGAGAAGAAGAAGGAGACGCAGAAGAAGGAGAAATAGATGAAAGAAGAGGAGAAGGAGGAGGAGAAGGAGATGGAGAAGGAGGAGATGAAGATGATGAGGAAGAAGAAGGAGAAGAAGGAGGAAAGGCTTGTTGTGGGGGGCAAGTGAATCGGGAAAGGCAGCCGGCTGCTCTCCGCTTTATCTATCGCTTCCTCTCCTCCGAGGCTTAGTCCTTGGAAGGGAAGGAAGAAGCAGAAGGAAGAAGCTCCCCGATCTCTCCCCCCCCCCCGCCCCAAAAAGCCGAACATTAGAAGAGACCCGGCGCGCCTTCTTGAAAAGTTTGGAGCCGCTACTTGCGAGCGTCGCTCCACTTGCTGGATTGATGGGAGGGGGGCGCCGTTGTCTGCAACCCCCCCCCCCCCCCCCAATCCCTTCTCCAATTCGGACCCACTGCTCACGCCTCACCCTGGACGAGGAGGCATCAAAATCCGGCTCTGGAGAGCGTCGTCCCCATGGCAACGGCGGAGGCGAAAAGCGAGCGATGCCTGGTTTTTTGGGGGGGGCGGGGGAGTACGGATCCGACCCCAGAGAAGCGACCCCAGACCCCTCACAGCCCAAACTTTGCCCAAGTCGTCCCTGCTCCGACTCACTCGGCTGCGGTGGCGGTTCCGTCTTTACATAGAGTTGGACCTTCTCGGCTGCTCCGGGGAAGCGTGCTCTCCTTCAGTCCCGAGCGCTCCAGAGCGAGGCGGCATCGGCGCGACGGGAGCCTGGCTTTCCACCTCGGAGCTCCGGGCTGCGCTGCCTCTCTTTGCCTGGCTCGCGCTCCTGCTCGCGCTCAATCTCTCTCTCCCTCCGCGCGCCGCACGTCATTTATGCGAGAGGAGCCCGGCGGCTGGAATGCGAGACGTCAATCGTGACGCCATGGGAGCCTGACGCGGCTGACCCCCGCCCCCTGCCCGCCCCGCCGCCGCCGCTGTCTGGGCTGAGCTGGAGAGAGAGAAAGAGAGGGCGTGTGATTGTGTGCGAGTGGGGATTGTGCGCCAATGGAGAAAGCAGGCAGGCAGGGAAAGAAAGAAGGAAGGAAGGAGGGAAGGGTGCTTGTGTGTGCTTGGGTGTCTCGCGCCTCTGCAACCAGCACGCGCACTCGGACGCGGAAACAAGAGCCCAGGGAAGGAGGGAGGGAAGCCCTCGACCGGATCGGGCTTCCCAGGAAGATCGCCTGCTCCAGGAAGCAGAAAGAACTCTTACTTTCTGAAAGATGCAGGTTGGCAGCTTGGGAGTGATCCTGGATTCATCTCTGAGCCTGGAACCCCAGGTTTAGGGGAGTTTTTGCACAATTAAAGCTTGTGCACCAGCTGCGCCCCTACCTTGGGAAGTCTGATCTGGCAACAGTGGTCCACACTCTTGTTACATCCCCGAATAGATTACTGCAACGCACTCTACGTGGGGCTGCCTTTGAAGACTGTTTGGAAACTTCAACTACTAGTCCAACGGGCTGCAGCCAGATTACTAACTGGAGCGACATACCCCAGTGGCACAGTAGGTTAAACCCCTGTGCCCGCAGGACTGAAGACTGACAGGTCGCAGGTTCGAATCCAGGGAGAGGCGGATGAGCTCCCTCTATCAGCTCCAGCTCCTCATGCGGGGACATGAGAGAAGCCTCCCACAAGGATGATAAAAACATCAAAATCATCCAGGCGTCCCCTGGGTAACGTCCTTGCAGACGGGGGGGGGGGGGGGGGCTTGAGGGGCTTCAGCCCCCCCCAAAATTCTCATGGTGGTTCGCGAAAAGGCCTTACTGGTGCATTATTTAAACTGTTATGTTTATTCATATCATGATCTGACCACCATATGCATGGGGGTATTGGGGTAATGATACAAAAGGTTTGCTAGGCTAGACCCTCTTTCACTCAGACTCAGCCCCCCCGAAACTCAGTCCCCCCGAAACCCCCCCTGAAAATTTTTTCAGCCCCCCCCCCCCGAAATGAAATCCTGGCTACGGGCCTGCCCTGGGCAATGTCCAATTCTCTCACACCAGAAGGGACTTGCAGTTTCTCAAGTCGCTCCGGACACGACAAAAGAAACAAACAAACAAACAAACAAACAAAAAAAACCAAAACGCCCCCTTGTTGTGTCAGCTCCACTGGTTGCCGGTCCACTTCCGAACTCAATTCAAAGTGCTGGCTTTGACCTTGACTTTTTTCCTGAACACCAGGAAGTAGGGGGCCAATCTGATAGTCGAGGGGCCGCCACTGAGAAGGCTCTGTCTCTCATCCCCACCAGTCCTGCTTGTGAAGGGGTGGGACCGAGAACAGATGTGATGAATGTAAGATAATAATAATAATAATAATCTTTATTTATACCCCACCACCATCTCCCCAGTGGGGACTTACATGGGGCCAAGCCCGGACAACATAATTACAGCAGAATAAAACCAAAACATAAACAACATCAAAATTACATAGGAAAAAAACATTCCAATAAACACAATCACAATAACAGTGGGTGGGCCACATGTACATAGAATCATAGAATTATAGAATCAAAGAGTTGGAAGAGACCTCATGGGCCATCCAGTCCAACCCCCTGCCAAGAAGCAGGAATATTGCTACAGGCAGACCCGTAGCCAGAATTTTGATTCGGGGGATCCGAGTTTGATTCGGGGGTGGGGGTGGGGGGCTGTCTGAGTGAAAGAGGGTCTACCCTAGCAAAACCTTTGTATTGTTACCCCAATACCCCCATGCATATATGAGAATAAACATAACAGTTTAAATAATGTACCAGTAAGGCCTTCTTGTGGACCGAGAATTTGGGGGGGGGGGGGGGTTAACCCCCTCAAGCCCCCCCCCCCCCGGCTACATGCCTATGTACAGGATAAAACAATTAAAAGATTCTAATGAGATAAAAATAGGAGCAGGTTATTTGCAGGGAGCTCATAAAAACAGAGTTGTGAAACTAAACTTTCCATTTGGAGGGCGTATACTCCAGTGGCAGAAGCGTTGAGGGGAGCAATAATATCGTATTATACATCTACTCGCCAAAACTGTAGTGGAAGAGCCAGGTTTTAAGGTTCTTTTTGAATGTTTTGAGTGTAATTCCGGCCATGAAAGCCTTTGACAATACATTATCAATATTACTTATTGATTTATTTATTTCCTATATTTATAGCCTGCCCTTCTTCCCCCAAAGGGGGACTCAGGGCGGCCTAACAAAAGTATCATACAATACTAGCATCATAAAAGCAACCACAGTACAATCAAAATATTAAAAATTAAAACAATGAATTAAGACACATCCATTAAAATAGAAATCCAAAAACCAGTCTGGGTCAGTTCATTGCCATAAGTTGTGTGATCTTCCACTTGCTGCTCACTGAGCAAAAGCTTGGTCCCATAACCAGGTCTTGATTTTCCTTCTAAAAGACAAGAGGGAGGTGGTCAATCTGATATCTCTAGGGAGGGTGTTCGATAGGTGAGGGGCCACTGCTGAGAAGGCCCCGTCTCTCATCCCCATCAACCGTGTTTGTGATAGTGGTGGGATCGAGAGCAGGGCCTCTCCTGAACTTCGTGATGATTTGTGGCAGATTATATTGTATTGTATTATATGCACAGTGCAGGAGACAAGATGGAACTGCCTTCCTGGCCCCTCTCTTCACTCTGATCTCATTATTATTATTATTATTATTATTATTATTATTATATCATTATTATTATTATCTTATTATTATCGTCATCATCATTATTGTGGCACTAAAGCAAGCATAGGTGAGCATCACACCCAACTTTTTCAATGCTCTAGCTCAGGGAAGATTAACAGATGGTTTGATTTGGAATATAGAAGCACCAGGTAAGCTGGAATGCAGTATTCCAAACATACATTTAGAATCATAGAATCATAGAGCTGGAAGAGACCTCATGGGCCATCTAGTCCAACCCCCTGCCAAGAAGCAGGAAAATTGCATTCAAAGCACCTCCGACATATGGCCATCCAGATTCTGTTTAAAAGCCTCCGAAGAAGGAGCCTCCACTACACTCTGGGGCAGAGAGTTTCACTGCTGAACAGCTCTCACAGTTAGGAAGTTCTTCCTAATGTTCAGATGGAATCTCCTTTCTTGTAGTTTGAAGCCATTGTTCCGCTTCGAAATACTGATACTACTGGGTAGGGCTACTGTGAGTTTTCCAGGCTGTATGGTCATGTTCCAGAAGCATTCTCTCCTGACATTTCGCCCATATCTATGGCAGGCATCCTCAGAGATTGTGAGGTCTGTTGGAAACTAGGCAGGTGGGGTTTTATATACCTGTGGAATGTCCAGAGTGGGAGAAAGAACTCTTGTCTGTAGCAGTGATACTGCTGTTGCTGCAAGTCTAGCTCAGAGGACGGCAAGAAAAAAAGACACACGTTAGTTCTGGGAAGATGGAGCGCTCTGAATCCAAAGAATAGATGGAGGGAAAGTGGTGTAGCGGGGAGGTAGGCTATCCGGAAATATTTTATTTTATTTATTTATTTTCAGCATTTCTACCCCATCCTTCTCAAACCCTGAAGGGGGACTCAGGACGGCTTACATTTGGCACAATTTGATGCCATTAAATATAACAAAGCATCCATCAACAATTAAAACAATAAATAGAACATTAATTAAAACAATAGAACCACCATATCACCATTCCAGTCAAATTCCATATACAAAGTGCTATTTATGCCTGCTGTCCAAAAGCCTGGTCCCAGAACCACAATTTCAATTTCTTCCTAAAAGACAGGAGGGATGAAGCCGATCTTACCTCATTGGGAAGCGAGTTCCACAGGCAGAGGGCCACAGCCGAGAAGGCTCTGTCTCTTGTCCCTGCCAGACATATTTGCGACGTGGCAGGAGCGAGAGCAGGGTCTCACCGGATGATATTAAACTGCAAGGCAGGACGTAGTGGAAATGTGTTTGGACAAGTAAGCTGGGCCAGAACCATATAGAGCTTTATAGGTCAAAACAGCACTTTAAATTGAGTTTGGAAGTGGATTGGCAGCCAGTGGAGCTGACACAACAAGGGGATGGTGTGCTCCCAGTATGTCGTTCCAGTTAGTAATCTGGCTGCAGCCCATTGGACTAGTTGAAGTTTCCGAACAGTCTTCAAAGGCAGCCCCACGTAGCGTGCGTAGCAGTAATCTATTCGGAGTACAGCACAAATATATCCATTGGCAGGTTTATGTTAACATTGTAAAGCATTTACTGCTAGAGATATCAACAATGTCATCACCCCCCCCCCCAGATAGTTGACCATTTTCCCCCCAGTTTTCTGGGAAGTGTAGTGTTTCATTACATTATCCACCTCATGACACTAAAAGGGGAAATCATGGGTGACCATCTCTTTAACAGAAATGAATTTCCCCTCTTAATTTCCATTTTGTCTCCTGCCTATATCATCAGTTGGGAGGCCCCTCCCCCCTGTGGCACCAACGGCTGCTCTGGCCAGAGCAAAGACAGAAGACATTTCCATCTTGTGTTTACTAATAATATAATATAGTATATTGTATATACATATAATATTTATAATATTATAATGTAATATAATATAATACTAGTAATAATAATACAATATTATAATTGTTATTATATATTTACATTACATGTAACATTATTAATATTATTACAATATAATGGTATAGTGCAATATAGTAATATATAATACTGATATTGTACTATACTAATAATATAATATATTGTATGAAAATATATCTTGTAAGCCACTCTGAGTCCCCTTCGGGGTGAGAAGGGCGGCATAGAAATGTTATAAATAAATAAATAATACAGTCAGCAGTCCCATTTCCAGTTCTGTCCCTCCACCACACTCACACCTGGAAACTTAATTGCTGGCAATACATTCACCTAGTGAGGGGGCTTTCCTTACTAGATGAATGTATTGCCAGCAATTAAGTTTCCAGGTGTGAGTGTGGTGGAGGGACAGAACTGGAAACGGGACTGCTGACTATATTATTTATTTATTTATAGCATTTCTATGCCGCCCTGTTTGGATATGGAACATGGCCATATAGCCCGAAAAAACCTACAACAACCCAATATTGATAATATTATAATGTAATACAATATATTCCTACTACTATAATAATATGATATTATCATACTATAATAATATATTATAATTATATATTTTATATTACATGTAATATTACTAATAATTTACCCAATTTACCTGTCCGAACGCATCTCCCCCTATGAACCACTGCAGAGATTAAGATCTTCTGGGGAGGCCCTGCTCTCGATCCCACCACCATCACAGGCACGTTTGGTGGGGACGAGAGACAGGGCCTTCTCAGTAATTGCCCCTCGGCTATGGAACTCCCTTCCTAATGAGATCAGGTCAGGCCCCTCCCTCTTGTCCTTTAGAAGGATGATAAAAACGTGGCTGTGGGACCGAGCCTTTGGGACTGTGCAATGAGGCAGCAATAGGAACCCTTAGTATACCAACCAAATTCGATATGGTTGTTGAGACAGTTTTAACTAGTGGATTTTAACGTCGAAATATGTGATTTTAATGCTTTTGTATGTGTATAGTATAATATGTTTCGGCACTGAATGTTTGCTGTTTATATGTTGCGCTCCACCCTGAGTCCCCTTCGGGGTGAGAAGGGCAGCATATAAATGCTATAAATAAACAAATAAATAAACAAATAAATAATATTACAGTATACTGTTATAGTACAGTATAGCAATATATATTATACAGTATATAATATATAATTAATATATAATATTAATATTGTGCCATGGTAATAATATAATATATTGTATTTACATTTTACTTGTAAGCCGCTCTGAGTCCCCTTCGGGGTGAGGAGGGCGGCACATAAATGTCGTAAATAAAAAAATTTAAAAAATAAAATGACCTCCCTGCAATGGGAAGTGGAAGCAAGTGTTTTTATCGAGCATAGTCAGCGATAGTGTCGAAACCATGCGGATATGATGCCTATCCATGAGACGGCTTCTCCTCTCTTTTGCCCTACGCTCACCTCGACTAAACTCTGGCCCTGCAGGGTGACTTCTGGTATTTCTGTGGAGTTTCATGCAAAAGAAAGATGCTTTGTGGTCCTTCGGAGGAGCCACTTGTCCTGAGTCAGTCAAGAACATGAAAGGCACTGCAGACTACTCCAACCAGAGAAGTCAGCCATAGCAGAGCACCTGATGAACCAGCCTGGACACAGCATATTATTTGAGAACACAGAAATGCTGGACCTCTCTCACAACCACCACGTCAGATTACACAGAGAAGCCATTGAAATCCACAAGCATGTGGACAATTTCAACAGAAAGGAGGAAACCATGAAAATGAAAAAAAAAATGGCAACCAGTATTAAAAAACTCTAAAATTACAACAGCAAAACAACAGAGGGGAAACAATCAGGCACATAAATAATAATAATAATAATAATAATAATAATAATAATAATAATAATAAACCTTTATTTATACCCCGCTAACATCTCCCGAAGGACTTGGTGCGGCTTACAAGAGGCCGAGGCCCAACACATCTATAAAACAACAGCATAACAAATACAACAATAAATAATCTCACAAAACAAAGCAATAAACATTAAAACAATAGCAATAAACATTAGACAATAACACCACGACGCATTTAAAACTGAGGCCGGGCCAAATGTAATGATTAAAAAATTAAAAAATGCTGGGCATGACAGGTGAAATGGATAGGTTTTTGGAGATAGGTGCGGTGTACAGACAATCTTAAATCTCTAGTAAAGTGCATTTGGGACATGATGCTTGGAGTTTCCTATTCTGGGAAGGCACACTGGAACAACCACGTCTTCAAGCTCTTCGTAAAGACTGCCAATGTTGGGGCTTGTCTGATGTCCTTGGGGAGAGAATTCCAGAGTTGGGGGGCCACCACAAAGAAGGCCCTGTCCCACATCCCCACCAATCGTGCTTGCAACGCAGGTGGGATTGTGAGCAGGGCCTCTCCGGATGATCAAAGAGATCGTGCGGGTTTGTATACAGAGATGCGGCTACGCAGGTAGGTGAGTCCCAGGATTTCGATTCGGGGGGTGGGGGGTGGTGAGTTTTTTTCAGGGGAGGGTTCGGGGGGGGGGTGGGTTGAATTTCGGGGGGGGGCTGAGTCTGAGTGAAAGAGGGTCTACCCTAGCAAACCTTTTGTATCGTTACCCCAATACCCCCATGCATATGGGATATATTGAGTATGGTGATCAGATCATGATATGAATAAACATAAGTTTAAATAATGCACCAGTAAGGCCTTTTTGCAGACCACCATGAGAATTTCGGGGGGGGGGGGGCTGAAACCCTTCAAGCCCTGCCCCCTGGCTACATGCCTGGTCCCAAACCGTTTAGGGCTTTGTAGGTAAGCACCTGCACCTTGAATTGGGACCAGTAGATGAATGGGTTGACCTCCCTGTAAGGAGCACATCTAATCACCTCTCAACAAGAGATTGCCCCAAGCACTGCCAGGCCATCAAATGCTAGTCAAGGTGGTCAGTTGAAACATTCACACCTAGCTCCAGTTCTTTGTCCCACACTGGTCATTCCACAGATATATAAACTCACTTTTCTACTTCCAATAGACCTCACTACCTCTGAGGATGCTTGCCATAGATGCAGGCGAAACGTCAGGAGAAAATGCCTCTAGAACATGGCCATATAGCCCGAAAAAAACCTACAACAACCCAAAAGAGAGACGCTTTGTGGTACTTCAGAGGAGCCACTTGTCTCGTCAGTCAAGAAGAGTTTGTCTGAGGCGTGAGAAAGTGTAGGGCCTTAATCCTGGCACGTTTATATAGGTGTGTGTACAGTTTTATGAGGGAAGGCTGGAGGCTGGTCTATGCCCGCCGAAGCAAGGGTATATTAGGCTGCCGCTCTCTCAGGCCGCCGGACGCGCCTCTCGCAGCCTCTCCCGCTCCCTCAGCTAGGAACCCAAAAGGGGCGGGGCCTCCGCCGCCTCGTGACCAACCCGCCAATCCCAAGGCGGGCCGCCGAGGGCTCCGTTTCAAGAGGGGCGGGGCCAAAGCCTGCTTGACGCAAAGGCGAGCGCGTGACTGACGCAAATGGGGTGGCTAAATTTAGTCCCCACGGGCTCCTCGGCGGGTGACGGAGGCGCGCGCGCGACGCAGGCCCCGCCCACCCAGGGCTCTGAGTGGCTGCGCGAGGCCGGCCTGGGTGGGCGCTGGTGTTCAGCCCGCCCGCCGCTCACGTAAACGAGGAGCTATTTCGGGAGCGGAGCTCGGGCCGGACGAGCCTAATATAGCGCGAGCCGGAGATATTTATAGCCAGCGCCACGCGCTTCCTGCTGCTGCCGCTGCTGGGCGATGGGGCAGGGAGCGGCAGGGTTGGGGGGGCTGGCTTCTCCCAGCAGGGGCCCTGGGCGGGGATTCCCCGGCCTGGCTGGGTCGGGCAGGCCAGGGCAGGGCGGGGATGGCAGGGGCTGCCCCGGGACGGCCTTGACGCAATGGAGGGAAGCGGGGGCGCGCGCGGGGATACCCCCGGAGGGCGGGGCGGGCTCTCCTCGTGGCGCGCACTCCTGAACCTTTAGGACAAAATAGTAAACACGGGAGCTCAGCTTCAGAGACCAGAGTTTAGCCTAAATGAATCCTGTGAGTCTGACTGCCTTGTCAACGTGTTTCGGATTGCAGTCGCACCGCCTATGGCTTTGTACTCTGTTCCCAGTGTAGCAGACTTGGGCCCTCTAGTTGTTTTGGACTCCAACTCCCATAATTCCTAACAACCTCAGCCCCAGGTTCTTGTGCGTTTTTTCGGGCTATAGGGCCATGTTCTAGAGGCATTTCTCCTGACGTTTCGCCTGCATCTATGGCAAGCATCCTCAGAGGTAGTGAGGTCTGTTGGAATTAGGACAATGGGTTTATATATCTGTGGAATGGCTGGGGTGGGGCAAAGAGCTCTTCTCTGCTGGAGCTAGGTGTGAATGTTTCAACTGACCACCTTCATTAGCATTTGAAGGCCTGGCTGAGCCTGGGAAAAACTGTGGCCAGGAAATCAGAAGACGCTTACTTCTTGGGAGGAGAGCAATGTCCAATCTCGATAAAATAGTAAAGAGTAGAGACATCACACTGGCAACAAAGATCCGCCTAGTCAAAGCCATGGTATTCCCTGTAGTAACCTACGGATGTGAGAGCTGGACCTTAGGGAAGGCTGAGCGAAGGAAGATCGATGCTTTTGAACTGTGGTGTTGGAGGAAAGTTCTGAGAGTGCCTGGACTGCGAGAAGATCCAACCAGTCCATCCTCCAGGAAATAAAGCCCGACTGCTCACTGGAGGGAAGGATACTAGAGACAAAGTTGAAGTACTTTGGCCACATCATGAGGAGACAGCAAAGCCTAGAGAAGACAATTATGCTGGGGAAAGTGGAAGGCAAAAGGAAGAGGGGCCGACCAAGGGCAAGATGAATGGATGGCATCCTTGAAGTGACTGGACTGACCTTGAAGGAGCTGGGGGTGGTGACGGCCCACAGGGAGGTCTGGCGTGGGCTGGTCCATGAGGTCATGAAGTCGGAGACGACTGAACGAATGAACAACATATTTATATATATATATATATATATATATATATACACACACACACAATTATTATTAACTTTCCCTGCTAACATCTCCCGGCTTACAAAAGGCCAAGGCCCACAATAAAACAACAGCATAACAAATACAACAATAAAACTCATATACACGCACACAGTCAGACAGACACACACTAAAATTTGGAACATCAATTGTTAAGCTAGATAATGCAAACCATTTTCCTTCCATTTTATTGAAGAAAATGCCTTTCAAAACTAGATTGCTATGGACAACTGGCAGTTTGGAGTGTGTGTCAAAATACCAAATTCTGGATTCTTCAAATCTTGTAGGGCCCTTGGACAGTTCACAGAAACACGAGATTTCAAAAAAACCCATAGAAAAAAGTTACAAGGAGCCAAATCTGGAGAGCGGGCCGGCCACTCCAAATCCGCTAGAAAAGTAGGCCTCAACAGCAAAAGCACACTCCTCATTTCTCATTACTTTATTTTCCAGATCATAGAATCATAGAATCAAAGAGTTGGAAGAGACCTCATGGGCCATCCAGTCCAACCCCCTGCCAAGAAGCAGGAATATTGCATTCAAATCGCCCTTGACAGATGGCCATCCAGCCTCTGTTTAAAAGCTTCCAAAGAAGGAGCCTCCACCACACTCCGGGGCAGAGAGTTCCACTGCTGAACGGTTCTCACAGTCAGGAAGTTCTTCCTAATGTTCAGACGGAATCTCCTTTCTTGTAGTTTGAAGCCATTGCTCCGCGTCCTAGTCTCCAAGGAAGCAGAAAACAAGCTTGCTCCCTCCTCCCTGTGGCTTCCTCTCACATATTTATACATGGCTATCATATCTCCTCTCAGCCTTCTCTTCTTCAGGCTAAACATGCCCAGTTCCCTAAGCCGCTCCTCATAGGGCTTGTTCTCCAGACCCTTGATCATTTTAGTCGCCCTCCTCATCAGACGGCCACAGCAATGCGTGGCAGGGGACGGCTAGTAGAAAGAAAGGTATCAGTCCTTAAAAGTCAAGAGTTGAGGGCTGTTTCAGATCGTGGTGGGCCTTACATAGTTAACAAGGCATGCTGTTTAGCACCAGTCTGTTGTAAAACCTTATTTATGAGGATCTTTTGGCCACCAGCCTTTTTTCCGTCCCAGTATTTCTTCAGGAACGAAGACCCACAAGCCAGGCAACCACCTGCCTCGCCCACGCCGCTTTACTTCAGCTGCCTTAAAAATAGCGCGCCGCCGTACGTGGGTCACGTTCCCATTACGTCCACGCGCGGCCTCGCGCTCCATGACGCAAGCGCGTATCCGGCAAGGCTATAAATAGGCTTCCGGCAGCTGCTCAGCCGCTTGGGTGCTGGGAAGGTTGGAGCGGGTCGTTTTCCTCGCCGGTAGCGCGTTCCCTTGGCAGAGGGAGGCTTGTCGCGGCGCCCTTCCTCCGGGACTGAGCCCCAGAGGAGAGAGGCGGCAGTGGTGACCGGCCTCCCCTTTAGTCTTACTTCCATTTCGGAGCCAAAGAGAGGAGGCAGCTCCCATGCGCGCTCTTTTCTGGTCCCTCTCAGATGCCGTCCAAACCCAGAGTTGAAAAAGACCTTGTTCAAACGCGGTTGGAGTTGTCCCGTTAGATCCGCTCCCTTCCCGCCCTGCCCAGGAAGTGCACAGAGTTAGAATCATAGAAGAAGAGGCCACGTGGGTCATCTATATTTATTTATTCATTTATTTACTTTGCTTATATACCGCTGTATCTCAAGCCCGAAGGCGACTCACAGCGGTTCACAAACAGTAAAAACAGTAGAAACAGCAGTGGTTCCATACAACATATAACAATTGACTTAACACATTATCCATAAATTACCAATAAGCAATTACAATGCACAATTATTACGAAAAACAACCGTACCCAATCTTCTCATCATCCAAGCGTAGTCCAGGTTCGTCGTCCATTGTTCCATTCCTATGTTCCATTACCAGATTGCACTAAATTACTCAAACGCCTGCACAAACATCCAGGTCTTCACCTTTTTGCGGAATACCATTAGAGATGGTGCTAGTCTAATGTCCGTAGGAAGGGCGTTCCACAGCCGAGGAGCCACCACCGAGAAGGCCCTATCTCTCGTCCCCGGCAGCCGTGCTTGAGAAGCAGGCGGGATCGAGAGCAGGGTCTCCCCGGAAGATCTCAAAGTCCTGGTGGGTTCATAGGCAGAGATGCGGTCGGATAGGTAGCTTGGGCCGGAACCGTTTAGGGCTTTAAAGGCCAACGCCAGCACTTTGAATTCAGCCCGGTAGCAGATCGGTAGCCAGTGGAGTTGGCGCAACAGGGGGGTTGTATGCTCCCTGCGCTCCGCTCCTGTTAAAATCATGGCTGCCGAGCATTGGACTAGTTGGAGCTTCCGAGCTGTCTTCAAAGGCAACCCCACGTAGAGAGCGTTGCAGTAGTCTAAACGGGATGTAACCAGAGCGTGGACTACCGTGGCCAAGTCAGACTTCCCAAGGTACGGGCGCAGCTGGCGCACAAGTTTTAACTGTGCAAATGCTCCCCTGGTCACTGCCGAAACCTGGGGTTCCAGGCTCAGCGATGAGTCCAGGGTCACACCCAAGCTGCGAACCTGCGTCTTCAGGGGGAGTGCGGCCCCATCCAACACAGGCTGCAACCCTATATCCTGTTCGGCCTTGCGACTGACCAACCTAGTCCAACCTTCTGTTATGGAGGAAAAGCACAACCAAAGCACCCCCGGCAGATGGCCATTCAGAGTTGGTCTCTTCCAACTCTATGATTCTATGAAATTTCTCATTAACCAAACGCCTTGGCTTCTGGTTTAGTAAGGAACAGGTTGTTCCACTCTGTGTGCATATAGAATGCAGTGGATTGGCTCAAGTTTTGCAGAAAGAGTAATCTATATATATATAAATGCTCTGTGCATAATGAGTACCTTAAAAACAAAAGAACCAATGAACGAAATCACACCAAATTTGGCAACAAAACGTCTCACTACACAAGGAGTGACCATCACTCAAAAAGTTATGATTTTGTCATTTGGGAGTTGTAGTTGCTGGGATTTATAGTTCACCTGCAATCAAAGAGCATTCTGAACTCCATCAATGATGGAATTGAACCAAACGAGGCACACAGAACTCCCATGACTAACAGAAAATACTGGAAGTGTTTGGTGGACATTGATCTTGAGTTTGGAAGTTGTAGTTCACCTTCATCCAGAGAGCACTGTGGATTCATGCAATGATGGATCTGGACCAAACTTGGCACGGATATTCAGTATGCCCAAATGTCTGGGCAAAATAGAGTCTGGGCAAAATAGACCTTGACATTTGGGAGTTGTAGTTGTTGGGATTTATAGTTCACCTACAATCAAAGAGCATTCTGAACAACAATAGAATTGGGTCAAACTTCCCACACAGAATCCCAATGACCAACAGAAAATACTATGTTTTCTGATGGTCTTTGGCGACCCCTTTGACACCCCCTCACGACCCCCTCAGGGGTCCCGACCCCCAGGTTGAGAAACACTGCTCTAGAGCATTCTCTCCTGACGTTTCGCCTGCATCTATGGCAAGCATCCTCAGAGGTAGTGAGGTCTGTTGGAACTAGGAAAAATGGGTTTATATATCTGTGGAATGACCAGGGTGGGACAAAGGACTTTTGTCTGCTGCAGCTAGGTGTGAATGTTTCAACTGACCACCTTGATTAGCATTTAATGGCTTGGAAGTGCCTGGGGGGAATATTTTGTTGAGAGTGATTTGATGTGCCTGATTGTTTCCTCTCAGTTGAATCAAAGAGTTTTAAGAGACCTCATGGGCCATCCAGTCCAACCCCCTGCCAAGAAGCAGGAATATTGCATTCAAATAACGCCTGACAGATGGCCACCCAGCCTCTGTTTAAAAGCTTCCAAAGAAGGAGCCTCCACCACACTCCGGGGCAGAGAGTTCCACTGCTGAACGGCTCTCACAGTCAGGAAGTTCTTCCTCATGTTCAGATGGAATCTCCTTTCTTGTAGTTTGAAGCCATTGTTCCGCGTCCTAGTCTCCAAGGAAGCAGAAAACAAGCTTGCTCCCTCCTCCCTGTGGCTTCCTCTCACATATTTATACATGGCTATCATATCTCCTCTCAGCCTTCTCTTCTTCAGGCTAAACATGCCCAGTCTCCTTAAGCCGCTCCTCATAGGGCTTGTTCTCCAGACCCTTGATCATTTTAGTCGCCCTCCTCTGGACACATCCAGCTTGTCAATATCTCTCTTGAATTGTGGTGCCCAGAATTGGATATTCCAAGTGTGGTCTAACCAAAGCAGAATAGAGGGGTAGCATTACTTCCTAGATCTAGACACTATGCTCCTATTGATGCAGGCCAAAATCCCATTGGCTTTTTTTGCCGCCACATCACATTGTTGGCTCATGTTTAACTTGTTGTCCACGAGGACTCCAAGACCTTTTTCACACGTACTGCTCTCGAGCCAGGCGTCACCCATTCTGTATCTTTGCATTTCATTTTTTCTGCCAAAGTGGAGTATCTTGCATTTGTCACTGTTGAACTTCATTTTGTTAGTTTTGGCCCATCTCTCTAATCTGTCAAGATCGTTTTGAATTCTGCTCCTGTCCTCTGGAGTATTGGCTATCCCTCCCAATTTGGTGTCGTCTGCAAACTTGATGATCATGCCTTCTAACCCTTCATCTAAGTCATTAATAAAGATGTTGAACAGGACCGGGCCCAGGACGGAACCCTGCGGCACTCCACTTGTCACTTCTTTCCAAGATGAAGAGGAAGCATTAGTGAGCACTCTCTGTGTTCGTCCAATTAACCAATTACAGATCCACCTCACCGTAGTTTTGCCTAGCCCACATTGGACTAGTTTCCTTGCCAGAAGGTCATGGGGGACCTTGTCGAAGGCCTTACTGAAATCCAGGTACGCTACATCCATGGCATTCCCCGCATCTACCCTTTCACAATCTTTAATGGAAGCCCTACCAGTATCTTGAGAAACCCTGCATTGCGCAAGTTGTATACACCTAGAAAGGGACTTTTTATGGTATACTAGCCATCCCTTGCCACGCATTTCTGTGCCCCGGCTGGTGATCTGGAAAAGTAATGAGGAAGTGTTGGTTTCTAATCTATGTAATCTCTTTATGTTTATGGGTAAACAGTATTTGTTTTTTCTTTGTCAGTGTTGGTGTGGAGAGTGTCTGGTTTGCCTACTCTGGAACATGCAACTTATAATTGTCCTTCTTTAGGGGTCCCTTTCAAATCTATAATCTATATAAATAAAAATGTAATGTTCGTTTGTGGGAATTGATACACCAAATTTGGACACAAGACACCTAACAACCCAATGTATGTCCTTCACTCATAAAAACACTGAAAAATACAGCAAAGGGGACTTTAAAAGCCCCAAAAAGCAAAACGACAATACAGAAAAGGGGAAGAAAGAGGGTGGGAAGGGGAAGAAAAAAAAAAGAAAGAAAGAAAGAAAAGAGGGAGGGAGGGAGGGAGGGAAAGAAGGAAGGTAACGGATAAGGAAGCATGGAAGCAAAGAAGAAAAAAAAAAAAAAAAGAAAAGAAGGAAGGAAGGAAGGAAGGGAAGAAGGAAAGTAAGAAGGAAGGAAGGAAGGAAGGAAGGAAGGAAGGAAGGAAGGAAGAAGAAAGGAGAAGGAAGAAAGGAGAAGAAAGAGGGAGGGAAAGAAAAAGGGAGAAGGAAGGAAAGTTAGAGAAGGGAGGAAGGAGAGAAGGAAAGAAAAAAGGGAAAGAAGAAAGGAAAGAGGGCGCAAAGGAAGGGGAGAAGATGTAGAGAAAGAGGGAGGGAAGGAAAGAAGGAAAGCGAGAAGGAAGAAATGAGAGTCAGCAGAAGAGAAAGAAAAAGGGGGAAGGAAGGAAAGAGATAGAGAAGGATGGAAGAAGAGAAGGAAAGATAGAAAGGAAGATAGGAAGGAAGGAAAGAGGATGTGATGTAAGGAGGGAAAGAAGGAGAGAAAGAGGGAAGGTTGGCCACAGCAACGCGTGGCGGGTACAGCTAGTACTATATATGTGTGTGTAAATCATATATATATCTATGGCTGGATGGGTCCTTGTCAGGAGGACTTTGATTATGTTTTCTTGCCCTTGGTGAAGGGAGTTGGACTTAATGGCCTTAAATATTTTCTGTTGGTCTTGGGGGTTCTGTGTCGGAAGTTTGCCCCAATTCTGTCGTTCGTAGGGTTCAGAATGCTCTTTTATTATAGGTGAACTATAAATCCCAGTAACTACAACTCCCAAATGTCAAGGTCTATTTTCCTCAAACTCCATCTGTTTTCACATTTGGGGATATCAAGTATTCCTATCAAGTTTGGTCCAGATCCATCACTGCATGAATCCACAGTGCTCTCTGGATGAAGGTGAACTACAACTTCCAAACTCAAGATCAATGTCCACCAAACACTTCCAGTATTTTCTGTTAGTCATGGGAGTTCTGTGTGCCTCGTTTGGTTCAATTCCATCGTTGATGGAGTTCAGAATGCTCTTTGATTGCAGGTGAACTATAAATCCCAGCAACTACAACTCCCAAGTGACAAAATCATAATTTTTTAAGTGCTGGTCACTCCTTGTGTTGTGAGACATTTTGTTGCCAAATTTGGTGTGATTTCGTTCATTGGTTCTTTTGTTTTTAAGATACTCATTATGCACAGAGCATTTTTATATATATATAGATGGTGGTTAAATGCACAATTCCAGAGGTTAGCCAGGAGAGATAAGGAACTATTTTTAAATAAGCAATGCATGGAAGTGGAAGAAGACAACAGAATAGGAAGGACAAGAGACCTCTTCCAGAAAATTAGAAACATTGGAGGTAAATTTCAGGCAAAAATTGGTATGATAAGAAACAAAGATGGCAGGGACCTAACAGAAGCTGAAGAGATCAAGAGAAGGTGGCGAGACTATACAGAAGATCTGTATAGGAAGGATAATAATATCGAGGATAGCTTTGACGGTGTGGTAAATGAATTAGAAGCAGACATCCTGAGGAGTGAGGTTGAATGGGCCTTAAGAAGCATTGCTAACAACAAGGCAGCAGGAGACGACGAGATCCCAGCTGAACTGTTTAAAATCTTAAAAGATGATGCTGTCAAGGTGATGCATGCCATATGCCAGCAAATATGGAAAACACAAGAATGGCCATCAGACTGGAAAAAATCAACTTATATCCCCATACCAAAAAAGGGAAATGAAAAAGACTGCTCCAACTTCCGTACAGTGGCCCTTATTTCTCATGCCAGTAAGGTAATGCTCAAGATCCTGCAAGGAAGACTCCAGCAATACATGGAGCGAGAGTTGCCAGATGTTCAAGCTGGGTTTAGAAAAGGCAGAGGCACCAGAAACCAGATTGCCAATATCCGCTGGATAATGGAGAAAGGCAGGGAATTTCAGAAAAACATCTACTTCTGCTTCATTGAATTCTAAAGCCTTTGACTGTGTGGATCATAATAAATTGTGGCAAGTTCTTGGTGGGATGGGCATACCAAGCCACCTTGTCTCTCTCCTGAGGAATCTGTACAGGGACCAAGTAGCAACAGTAAGAACTGACCACGGAACAACAGACTGGTTCAGTATTGGGAAAGGTGTACGGCAAGGATGCATACTCTCACCCAACCTTTTTAACGTTTATGCAGAACACATAATGTGATTTGTGGGGCTTGATGAATGCAAAGCTGGGGTGAAAATTGCTGGAAGAAACATTAACAACCTCAGATATGCAGATGACACCACTCTGATGGCCGAAAGCGAGGAGGAGCTGAGGAGCCTTCTAATCAAGGTGAAAGAAGAAAGCGCAAAAGCCGGGTTGCAGCTAAACATAAAAAAAACCAAGATTATGGCAACAAGAATGATTGACAACTGGGAAATAGAGGGAGAAAATGTGGAGGCCGTGACAGACTTTGTATTTCTAGGTGCAAAGATTACTGCAGATGCAGACTGTGGCCAGGAAATCAGGAGACGCTTACTTCTTGGAAGGAGAGCAATGTCCAATCTCGATAAAATAGTAAAGAGCAGAGACATCACACTGGCAACAAAGATCCGCATAGTCAAAACCATGGTATTCCCTGTAGCTACGGATGTGAGAGCTGGACCTTAGGGAAGGCTGAGCGAAGGAAGATAGATGCTTTTGAGCTGTGGTGTTGGAGGAAAGTTCTGAGAGTGCCTTGGACTGCGAGAAGATCCAACCAGTCCATCCTCCAGGAAATAAAGCCCGACTACTCACTGGAGGGAAGGATACTAGAGACAAAGTTGAAGTACTTTGGCCACATCATGAGGAGACAGGAAAGCCTAGAGAAGACAATTATGCTGGGAAAAGTAGAAGGCAAAAGGAAGAGGGGCCGACCAAGGGCAAGATGGATGGATGGCATCCTTGAAGTGACTGGACTGACCTTGAAGGAGCTGGGGGTGGTGACGGCCAACAGGAAGCTCTGGCGTGGGCTGGTCCATGAGGTCACGAAGAGTTGGAGACGACTGAACGAATGAACAACAACATGGTGGTCAGTGTTAGAAAACTTTTCTAGGACATGCGTTTTATCCTTCTCTAGCTGTGGCCTGGTTTACTCTCTTTCTTGGTTAAAGAAGATGTCCTGTGCCCCGTTTCTTTTGTTGTAACGAATCTCTTCTTACCAAACAAGAAGCCCGGCTTTTGTGAAGGCTCTGAGCTGATGACAGCATGCAGTTCCCTTGAGAGATTTTTAATCTTCCCTAGCAACTGCCTTTCCTTTGAGAAAGGAGCACTCTAATTCTTCAGTTGCTTTATTCCTAAAGTATGTTTGGCTCTGCCTCAAGTGCTTTACAGGAGCACATGCATGGGTGACCAATTCATTCACAGAAGTAGCAAGGAAAAGAGTGAAATGAACTGCTTTAGGCTTTGTCTGCAGTGAGTGTTTTGGCAAATCTTCCTCATTGTGATAGTGTTGAAAAACAGCTCCTCTGATGGAAGCAGCAGTTTAGATGTCATACCTTTGTGTGTGCCACTTAGTCTGGCTCTCTTCCATTACCAATTCTACCCTTCTGTGAAAATACAATGTGTATGCAATTTTGGTTGAGAAGTAGAGCAGAAGGGCATTCCCCTCTCACTGCAAAGGCTTTTGCAGAAAAGTTCACTGATTTGTCTCTGGTATGCACTTTTTAGGCTTACTTCATAACCGAAATGGATCCAAATTTAATGAGGGGACCAGTACATTCTACTGTCCAAGTCTGAGGAGTAATTTCTTGTCATTTTGAAGATATCATATCATATAATATTTAATTACTTATTACTCACCCTCCATCCGAGAATGCTCTAGGTGATTTACAGCTAAATTGTAAAAGATAAAATACATACATACAGGAATTAAAAATTAACAGATCGAATGCTCTAGTAAAAAGCCAGGTCTTAAGTGCTAGAGTAAAAGGCCCTAAGTCACGCATGGCTCTCATATAGGGTGGCAAGGAATTCCATAAGGCAGGGGCAGAAATAGAAAAAGCCCTGCATCTGGTACTTTCCAAGTGCACTTCTCTAGGACCCGGTATATAGAGTAAGTTACATTGGGCTGGTCGTTGCGACCACCGATGATGGGAGAAGGAGAGGCGGTCCCTAAGGTACGATGGACCCTGGCCGTAAAGAATTTTAAAGGTCAGAACTAACATCTTATACAGGCCACGGTACTCAGTTGGAAGCCAATGTAAATGTTGCAGCACTGGTGTTATATGGCATTTCATGGGCGTTCTTGTGAGTAACCTGGCTGCCACATTCTGAACAATACGGAGCTTTCGGGTCGTAGACATCGGAAGGCCAACATACAGGGCGTTGCAATAGTCCAGCCTAGACGTGACCGTGGCATGGATGACAGTTGCCAGAGCCTCGTCAGATAGGTAGGGTGCCAGTTGCCTCGCTTGTCGTAGATGGAAAAAGGCCTGTTTGCTGGCAGCAGCGACCTGAGCTTCCATTGTCAGCTGCGAATCCAGGATGACACCTAAGCTCTTAACAGTGGTCGATGGAGATAGGGCGGCACCATTGAAGGTACACACCTTATCTCATGTAACCAATCCCTGATCTCCTAGATCAAGCATGTTCAAAGTCTGACCCGGGGGCCAATTGTGGCCCCTGTTCAAATTTGCATCCCTCTCTCTCCAGGCCTCCTGCCCCCCTTGCTTGTTTCCTTTTCTCCCTCCCTTCCTTGACTCTCTCCCTCCCTCCCTGGGCATCAAGGCCCCAAAAAAGATGGGCTCCTCACCCCATGTGCTGGTACAGCTGTACCAGGAGCTCCAACTTTATTTGCTTTGTATTAAATGTTTGTTTGCAGTCCTAGGTTTCAGGGATTCTGCAGAAAGGTGGCTTCCTTTGGCTTCCTTTGGTTGCAGTCGTAGGGCAAGTCACCTATCCATCATCGTTAAGTTTTGGTTCCGCCCCTTGCTCAGAGAGCAGTACGTATTTGAGTCTACATTGCCTCAGGGCAATTGGGAAGGGAAGAGAGCCATTTTTAGTTAGTCTTAGTAAGGAAAGCTAATGTAGAGGACGTGTACAAGCTTCTCCTGTACAAAAGCTTCAACCCTTATGACTTTCCAGGGGAGAACAGGAAGAGGGCAAGATGGATGGATGGCATCCTTGAAGTGACTGGCTTGACCTTGAAGGAGCTGGAGGTGGTGACGGCTGACAGTGAGCTCTGGCGTGGGCTGGTCCATGAGGTCACGAATAGTCGGAAGTGACTGAATGAATAAACAACAACAACAACAACAAGCATTTAAATTACATATGGAATTAAAATATATCCACTAAAAAGGCACCTTGGCTCCAATGCACCCTGAGCCCTGCCACATGCACAATGGAGGACCTTCTTGCAGCAACACCAGAAGCACTCCAAGTGGTCAGATACTGGTCAAAGGACATTTAATCAACTACCAAACTCGCAAATTTTGTATTTTGTCTGTCTGTTTGTTTGTTTTGTTCTGTTAGAAATGTAATACAATTGCCTGGTTGCCCTGACACGACAAATAAATATAAATAAATAACATGAATTACTTTATAAACTTAACTGGAGTCGGAACTGAAATGCCATTCCATTGCAAAGCCCATTCCACAACACACTGGTGATTTCACTAATTTAGATTCTGACGTACATTTTTAGTCTGATTGTAGGGCTGAAAAGTATGAAAAATCTACAAGCCAAATTTTTGAAACTGCTCCAGCAGAAGGAAATATTTCTTGAGTCTCAAGCTATTTCCTTAAAGCAAGCAGTTGCCATTCATGCTGTTTCTCAAATAAGCATGCAGCTTTTATAAGTAAATGGGGCCTGAAAGCCATGTAATGTATACGCTAGCATCAATCCCAAGGGATGAATGTATTTGTGTCCGTGGTGTTATTTGGATCAAGGCATAAAGTGGAGTGCCAGCATCATAGCTTGTAAGCTTTTTCTTCCACAAAGGCTGTCAGCTGTGGCACAGGGCCTAGGGGAAAATGTCTCTGAGGGCTGGGAATGAGCTTTTCATAAGCCGTGAAAAATTGAGTACATGATGTGTGCTGCAGGTAAGACCAAGTGGGATGTGAGCACTAGTGGGAATCATGGCAACTGCTCCGGCTGCTTGGTTCATTTTACTGGCAGGCTAGTTATCAAAATGTCCTGTCTTTCACCTCGTTTTATTTTACTATGTTGTCTACTTTTTTGTTTATATTTGAAATAAACAGGACTGACTGGATGAGGATGAATAAGCTGAGGATCAATCCTGACAAGACAGAGGCCCTCCAGGTCGATTGTAAGCCGGATTGGGGTATAGGATGGCAACCTGTGTTTGACGGGGTTGCACTCCCCCTGAAGTTACAGGTCCACAGCTTGGGTGTCCTCCTAGACTCATCACTAACACTTGAAGCTCAGGCGTCGGCGGTAGCTGGGAGGGCCTTTGCACAATTAAAACTCGTGTGCCAGCTGCGACCGTACCTCGTGAAGTCGGATCTGGTCATGGTGATCCATGCCTTAATCACCTCCAGATTGGATTACTGCAATGCACTCTACATGGGGCTGCCCTTGAAGACGGCTCGAAATTTCAATTGGTTCAACGGGCTGCAGCCAGGCTACTAACTGGAGCGACTTACAGGGAGAGGTCAACTCCCCTGTTTAAGGAACTCCATTGGTTGCTGTTCATCTTCCAGTCCCAATTCAAGATGCAGGTTCTTACCTACAAAGCCCTGAACAGTTTGGGACACGCCTACCTGCGTGACCGCATTTCTGTTTACGAGCCCACATGATCTCTTCGTTCATCTGGAGAGGCCCTGCTCTCGCTCCCATCCCCTTTGCCATAAAGGCTGCCTCTAACAGAAAACAAAGAAGAATCCTCTGGGATGAAGGAAAGTGGAAGGCAGTATAGTATTGATAACCTGATTGACGGTTCTTTCTTAACCTATGCTGCAATTTGTGCATGGAGCAACTGGGGGGGGGGGGGAGATGTACTACTCCCCTTCCCCCATAAGCTTTATTCATTTGTAAACATTCTGGAAGCAACAAAACAGATAAGTAAGGCATTACTGTGAATAATCTACTAAATAGCCTTGGCTTTTGCAAATATGTTTAGGCAATGCTACATCAGTAGGGCAATCTAAAAAATCATTTTGGATTATTTTTGGTTTTTATCACACACACATTTTCTTGTTTTTAGTCTGGTCTTGCAGTAATTTTATTATTTTCCTTTCAACTGAGTCTACTTACTTCATGCAAACTTTAAGCATATTCATCATTTGAGGACTGAGCGGTAGTTGTGAATGAAGCCATTAGAAAGCACATACCACAGATATTAATAATGCTCCATCTCGCGTCATCCCAGCCAAATGGTCTGTTTCACATGACAATGCCAGTTGCTTGAGTCTGCAGCAACGGTTTTAAATTATCTTGGTTCGAATGAGCTATTGCAGTACTGCTCCAGATTGTGGGAGTAGAGGATGTCAGGCCTTTTAAAAATATTTTGTTTACGATAAACCTCCGTCTTACGGAGTTAGATGTTTCATATCTCTCTTTAATATGTTAAATTATGAAATGTAGTAGTTTTTTTAAAAAGTGGAATTCAAATGTACAATACCCCTGTTCTACTGTTAGAAACGTACAGGGCCTAAAAATGTCACTTAATATAATAATAATAATAATAATAATAATAATAATAATAATTGTTCTGGAACAGCTGTACCAGGAGCTCCAATTTTGTTTGCTTTGCATTGAATGTTTGTTTGCAGTCCTAAGTTTCAGGGACTCTGCAGATAGGTGGCTTCTTTAGGGCAGGCCACCTGTCCATCATCATTAAGTTTCGGTCCTGCCCCTTGCTCAGGGCAATTGGGAAGGGAAGTGAGTCATTTTGTTAGTTAGTCTCAACCAGATTAGCTTATGTATAGGATGTGTGTAACTTCCCCTGTACAAAAGCTTCAACCTTTGAGAACTCTAGGGAAGCATTCCCACAGCTTTAAGAATTTCCAGCATTAAAGACTAAAGAACTCCAGCTGGAGAACATCCACTGCCTTGCTGGTAGGTCTACTCGGCTACTCCGCTACCGAGAAGCAGTTCGGCCCGGTATCGGAGCCCACATCAGTGAGGGTTGGACTTCAGTCAGCCTGGGAGAAGTTAAAAAGGGGATTTTCCTTTAAAGAAAAAGTTATTGAAGTCAGTTGCCTGTCCTTCGTGGGCAAGATTAAGAATTCACCAGTTCCCTAAAAGCTTAGAATCATTTGCTTAACTTTACTGAAGACAAGAGAAGTTTCTGTTTGATTGTTCATTAATAAAAGACTTTGTTGTACTTCTCAAGCCATCTGAAGACTCTTTGTGGTGGAAACCTCTGAGAACTTCTCCTTGGGCCCCTGGCTTTCTGCTGGGCAAAGGTTACACATCCTGTTTATAAAGTCAATTAATTACAGGCCCAGCGCGCAACAGAACTATTATTATTATTATTATTATTATTATTATTATTATTATTATTATTATTATTATTATTTGTACCCTGCCACCATCTCCCCCAACGGGGACTCGGGGTGGCTTACATGAGGCTAAGCCCAAACAACAAATTACAATAAAATAAGATACAAATTACAATAAAATAAACAACATAGCATTAAAGTACAAAACATATAAACATAATAAACAATGACTTTACTTTCTGGACATGTGTAAATGCATGCACATGCATGAGATGTGAAAGGATTGAGTTTGCCTCTCATCCCTCCATCTAGTGTACTGCTCTGGTGTATATGTTTGTACGTACATACGTACGTATGTAGGGCGTTCCTGAATCAAAGCCACACACACACACACACACACAAAGTTAAGCTGGATATGTCCCATTGGACATTAGTAACATACTCATATGATAAAACTTTAGAACTGGATAAACTTTGCTGGGTGCCAGTAAGTTGGGTTTCTTCCCAGACATTGGAACAAGACATTGCCCATATCTCTGGATGAAAAATGCTTTCCCTCAGTCGAAACGACTGGCTTTTGGTCACCTGAACATGAAAGTATGAAGCTTCCTCCAGTTAACACTCTCCTCTTTTGTGTGGAATTGTTGCATAATCATCCTTTCCTTTTCCATTACATCTTGTCACTTTTCCTCTCCTAGTGTTGCTAAGTATCTCCAACATTAGGTTGCTGTGAGTTGTCCAGGCTGTATGGCCATGTTTCAGAAGCATTCTCTCCTGATGTTTCACCCACATCTATGGCAGGCATCCTCAGAGATTGTGAGGTCTCCAACATTTTGCAAGATATATAAATTGTGTACAGCCTTAGCATAGTTGTTCTATAGAGGGCTTACTTAACCACGTGTCTTCCACTTTGGTTTGGTTACAATTCTCACTGTCTTCACCCAGCACAATTGTGTGAATCTGGAAAAAGTGATATCATGATGAACAGTAGGCCAACTCAGTCTTAACACTCAGTGATTTGATTTTTTTTGGATTTTTCCTTATTTTTGGGAAAACACCTTATTACAGTATTTTTTGGAAAACACCTAACAGTCCTAACAGTCCTATTACATTGCCTCCAAATTGACTGTCCCAATTAGCCATCTAAAGGAGGGTGTAGATCTATGTTCTTTATTATACATATATAATAAAAAAATTATACATTTTTAATAATTGCCACAGTACTTGTAGCTCCACTTTGCCTGAGGAGATACTTATATAAACAAAATTGTTTTCATTATTTTCTCTGAAAGCTATGTTTCTATCCCACCCCTTAAGTGAAATCTGCGTCAAAGAACAGCACATTTTTGATGTGTTGCGTCACAAAGAGCCATTCTGTCTACTAGGAACAATCACATGGAAGCAGCTTTTCTGTTGTAAAATAAAAAAAATTAAATAGCATTGAATAGCTTTCAAAGAACATCTCTCCTCACACTCATGTAATGATACAACACAATGTTTGAAAATGCTGCAAGCAATAAAATAACTTTCTAAAAACTTTGTATGGAAATGCTCTAAAGTTTAGGGAAGGGGCTAAGTAAATGACCTTGGGAGAACAACATCTGGCTTTTGGACCTTACTTTGAGACCCCTGCTCTAAAATATAATTTTGGGAGGGAACAGGTTAAAGCCAGTTAGACTTGAGCATAATCCAAAAAGGAGTAGTTTCATGATATTGCTGAAAAAGTTGCCCATTCTGAAAGGTATACATTTATTGTTAAAAGAGGAAGGGAGAAAAAGAAGAAAAATTACATCAACAATGAAGATGTCTTAGTGAATTTGTTCAAATTTAATATATAACATTGGTCAAGAAACAAAGAACATGTCACATTTATGATAGACTAGCTGTACCCGCCACACGTTCTTCTGGCCAACCTTCCCTCCCTCTTTGTCTCCTTCTTTCTTTGGGGGGAGATGTAGTGCATGCACACACGCACGCATACACATATGGGTGTGGATAATATGGTAATGTCTATGTTGAAAGGAAGTTGTGGAGAAAACCTACATGGATGTTAATTTTACTATATTTCCTCAACTCTCCCCTCAAATACACACAGTCACGCGGGAAATAAGTGGCTCTGCTGGAGTGCATGCCTTGAGGGGTTATTGTGGGGATGATCTTGCATGTGCATTAATTCCACTATATTTTCACAACTCCACACACCCATATGCACTCACTGTTGCTCTGACAACATGTGTATGTTGCCAAGTTGTAAAAGATAAATAGAATGATTTCCAATTCATATAGCAGTTCAAAAACATGCAAATTTGAGTAGAGCAATAGGTACCACTCTGGCAGGAAGGTAAGGGCACTCCATTATTATTATTATTATTATTATTATTATTATTATTATTATTAAACTTTATTTGTACCCCGCTACCATCTCCCGAAGGACTCGATGTGGCTTACAAAGGCCAAGGCCTCAACACACAATATAACAATACAAAACCTAAAGCAAATTAAAAACAATAAAGCAATATAAACAACAGGCGATAAACAATACACTAAGACACAATAAAACTGAGCTGGGCCAGAGTAATGGGTACAGGATTAAAAGTGCTGATGTGACAGGAGGTATGTAGGATTATAGGGCAAGTGCAGTGTGCGGTGTGCAGCAATCTTAGTTCTAGTAAAGTGCTTATGGGACTTGGTATTGGAGATTTCCTAATTTGGGAAGGCACATCGGAACAGCCAGATCTTCAAGTTCTTTCTGAAGACTGCCAATGTAGGGGCCTGTCTAAGATCTTTGGGGAGGGTGTTCCAGAGTCGGAGGGCCACCACAGAAAAGGCCCTGTCTCGTGTCCCCACCAAATGCGCTTGTGACGCAGGTGGGATCACGAGCAGGGCCTCTCCAGATGACCGAAGTGAACGCGTGGGTTCGTAGATGGAAATGCGGTCACGCAGGTAGGAGGGTCCCAAACCGTTCAGGGCTTTGTAGGTAAGCATCTGCACCTTAAATTGGGCTCGGAAAATAAACGGCAGCGAGTGGAGCTCCTTAAACAGGAGGGTTGACCTCTCTCTGTAAGGGGCCCCAGTTAACATCCTGGCTGCTGCCCGTTGGACCAGTTGGAATTTCCGAGCCGTTTTCAAGGGCAGCCCCATGTAGAGCGCATTGCAGTAGTCCAATCTGGAGGTGACCAAGGCATGGACCACCCCAGCCAGATCAGCCTTCACCATGCAGTCATGCCAGTGGCCACATGACGTTCGAGGTGTCTATGGACAACGCCGGCTCTTCAGCTAAAAAATGGAGATGAGCACCAGAGTCCCAGAGTTGGACATGACTGGATTTAATGTCAGGGGAAAACCTTTAGCTTTAACCTATACACATACACACAGTGTGGATCTGCTATTGTGTGTTTTGTTTCGTGAACAAATTGTGGGACTATAGATATCCTATGCTACCTTCCCAACTGTCTTCCCTCTTTGAAGGGGCAGACCCCCCTCATTGGTTGGGCTTCCCCCCCCCAGCTCCTGGCTCCCCCTTGCTTTGCTTGGCTTCACCATCCCCACCAAGTTGCAATGGAAATGGCTGTGACGGTCTCTGAGCCTGGGGTCTGCTGCTACTGCTGCCTGTGCTTCTGCCTCCTCCTCCTCCTCTTCTTCTATGTGGGTTCCCCTTCAGACTCTCTCCTGCCTCAGAAGCTTGGTGTGGGCTGGAAGCCTTGGAAGTGCCCACCTTTGCAAAGAGCCAAGAGGAAGAGCCAAGAGCCAAGAGCCAAGAGCCAAGAGGAGGCAAGAGCCAAGAGGAGGGGAGAGAGGAGGTTCTCTCTCTTTCTCTCTCCCTCCCCCAGGCTGTGCAAGGTGCGCTCTCCCCGCTTTCCCATGCTTCCTTCTTTCTTTCCTCCCTTCTTCCTTTCTCCCTTTCCTCCGTTGCCGCAGCATGTAAGGAGGAAGGTGAAGAGGAAGGGCACATGCTGCCATGAGGGAGGAAGCTCCCTCATGGCAGTTCTGTTTGTATGGCCGCGCTTGGCTCTCAATGCTGTAACGACCGCTCTTCCCTTGCGTGGATTTTTGGGGTTTCTGCTGTTTCTTTGGGGTTTTTTTTTGAGTGGAGGACATAAATTGGGTTGTTAGGTGTATCGTGTCCAAATTTGGTGTCAATTCCCCCAGTGGTTTTTGAGTTCTGTGAATATCATAAACGAACATTACATTTTTATTTATATAGATTTCTGTTCTGCATCTCCTAACTACTAGATGGATGAAAATCCATAATCTGTCTTGGTGCTAACTTTATAAACGTTCTTCATCAGACAGGAATACAGGGGAAGGAAAGTGACAGTGTTGGGGTTGATCTGATAGCTCATAGATACATTTCATCCTTGTTTCCTTGTTTGTTCCAAAACGCAGCCAACCCATTAGCAACTTTACACATTACTCATTTACCTACCTGAAATTGAACTTGAAGAACCTTGTAACTCTCTTGTGGTTGCTCTGAAGTAGCAGCAGTCTGAGGGTGAATGCTAAACTTCCAGCAAGCTGTGTACAACCTGGGGACCACAACCAGATACAGTGAAGACATCTGCCCTTGCGCCATGCTACTCTGCTGCTGAGTATCCATGCCCAGTGTGGAACACATCTCACCACACTAAAACAGTGGATGTGGCTCTTAATGAGACATGCCGCATTATCACGGGGTGTCTGCACCTTACACCACTGGAGAAATTACACTGGTATTGCACCACCTGACATCCACCGGGGAGTAGCAACCAATAGTGAAAGGATGAAGGCAGTGACATCTCCGGCTCATCCCCTGTTCGAATATCAGCCAGCACGCCAACAACTTAAATCAAGAAATAGTTTTCTAAGATCTACAGAGACACTCGCTGGAACACCTCAGCAAGCGAGAGTCCAAAAGTGGCAGGCTCAAACCCAGAACCTCAATCAATGGCTGATACCAAATGAGAGACTCCTTCCTGGGCACACAGAAAACTGGGCGACTTGGAAGGCGCTGAACAGACTGCGCTCTGACATCACGAGATTCAGAGCCAACCTTAAGAAATGGGGCTACAAAGTGGAATCCATGACATGCGAGTGTGGAGAAGAGCAAACCACAGACCACCTACTGCAATGCAACCTGAGACCTGCTACATGCACAATGGAGGACCTTCTTGCACAACACCAGAGGCACTCCAAGTGGCCAGCTACTGGTCAAAGGTCATTTAATAGAATACCAAGTCTGCAAAAGTTGTGTTTTGTTTTGTTTGGGTTGTTGTACGTTTTTTCAGGCTATATGGCCATGGTCTAGAGCAGGGGTCCTCAAACTTTTTAAACAGAGGGCCAGGTCACAGTCCCTCAAACTGTTGGAGGGCCAGATTATAATTTGAAAAAAAAGAATTAATTCCTATGCACACTGCACATATCTTATTTGTAGTTCAAAAACACTTAAAAACAATACAATAATTAAAATGAAGAACAATTTTAACAAATATAAACCTATTAGTATTTCAGTGGGAAGTGTGGGCGTGCTTTTGGCTGATGAGACAGGATTGTTGTTGTTGTTGTGTGCTTTCAAGTCATTTCAGACTTAGGTTGGCCCTGAGCGAGGGCTAGGTAAATGACCTTGGAGGGCCGTATCCGGCCCCCAGGCCTTAGTTTGAGGACTCCTGGTCTAGAGGCAAGATAAATGTAATCCTTTTCCTGGCCTCAAACTGATTCCAGACCTGCACTTGTAATCATCCACACAGTGGAACTGATTCCTCTCAAACCAGATCCAAAGTAGATTATAGTGTCAATGTAGAAGTTGTTGCACAAATCGTGTTTTAGCCAAGTCCCATGAAAAAGACAAGAGGAAAAAAGGAACAGAAAAACTTTACTCTTATCAGCAGAGGCATAAACTTGCAATGTTGCATACAAAATCAAACAGTGCAACAAACTTAAATAGTCCTTGTAAGTAACACAGAATAAGACTTCTTCATCTTCATTCAAATCAGAGAGCAAAACATAAACCTTGAGTAAATAGCTATTCCACCATAGCAAAGAGCATAGCAGAATTACAGCATATTGCTTGTCCTCAGAGTAGCATATTGTTTCTCCAAACTGTATTCTAAAATCCATACAGTTATACCTGAGAGAGCTGAGAGAGAAGCTTCTACGACTCTCCGCCATGCTGCTGGCCACTTTAAAACCTTGCAGCACAGACTGGTAAGAACAGCTGAGAGAGGAGCCTCCAGTGAGTGGCTGCATTGGGCTGCCTCTATATGGGACCTTTTCCATCATCATCCCCTCTGGCATCGCTGCTGCAGTGTTCAAACCAGACAGACAGTCTTTGGGCCTCCTCCACCATTGCCCCCTTGGCTGTTGTGTTACAACACTGGCTTGTTCAACCACCATTGTCATTGCTGCCCTTGGAGGAGATACTGTGGCTTAATATAGTTCAGTGTTTGAACTTTTATTAACATGTCACCCCCTTGCTCCCCCCCCCCCCGACCAAATGGACTGGTCTGGGTTAAATAGACTGGAGCAGCTGGATGCCTTTTGGGAATCTTTCATCAGCCCATTGGACATTCCTTAAGGGCAATTGGGTGTGGGGTGGATTGGACTAATTTTAGGTGGGGGTGGGTGGTATGTGACAATGTTTTGAGGGTGCTGAGCTGTTATTTATCAGGGTTTTGGCCATTTAAGCCACTGGACTATAAGACCTGTAAACGTGCTTCAATGCAATGTAATTTTGATATGTTGAAATGTTTTAATATGTTTTAATTATTTGAAAGACTATTTTAATTTATATATTTGTGTTTCTTACAGTTTTATAATATTGTGTTCTATTGATATTGTTGTTATCTGAATCTGGCATTGAATTGTTGCCATAGTTTGAAAGCTGCCCTGAGTCCCCTTCGGGATAAGAAGGGCGGGGTATAAGTACAGTAAATAAATAAATAAATAAATAAATAAATAAATAATGCCCTACCGGATGCGGCCCAAACATGCTGGCTGACCTACATTACCAGCTGTACATAATAATAAACATCATAAGGTTTTTCTTTAACACGCACTTGATCCTGCTACCACTTACTGTAACAGAAGTTCCTATAGTCCACCCTACAGTACCTGGTAGTTATTGGTGGTCTCCCATCCAGGCAGTAACTAGGGCTGACCCTTCAAAGATCAGATGGGATCTGGTGCCTTTACTACTCAAACCTATATCCAAGTAAATTATTATACTTTAGCTCTAAACAGGGGCGGCTCAACCCCTTACGCAAAGTAAGCATTCGCAGTATAGTTGATTTTGCCCAGGGGCGCTCTTGAGGCACTCTTGGGGGAAAATAGACCTTGACATATGTGAGTTGTAGTTACTGGGATGTATAGTTCACCTACAATCAAAGAGCATCCTGAACTCCACCAATGATGGAATTGAACCAAATATGGCACACAGAACTTCCACAACGAACAGAAAATATATATTAGTGATTGGTTTGGGGTGGGGGGTGGGGGGGGGGCAAAATACTGTTTGCTTACCGTTGAAAATTACCTAGGGCCGCCTCTGGCTCTAAAACCAATTCATTTCACTTTATTGAAACAGAACTAATTTTAATGGGCTTGATTTAATTGGCAGATAGTTATTTGTCAAACAGTGAAAAGCCCTTGAAAATCAAATGTTATTTTTAGGCTGAAAAGCTATTTTGTTTTCAAACTTCTGTAATTTGTTACTTCCACTTTTTTGTTGTACAGCATAGCCGTATCCCCATCTTAATCTCAGATATGGTAATTGCAGTGTCTCAATTTGTAAGCTCTTAAACTGTGGTAAAGATCTTACAATAGACACAAGCGAGCTAAAAATACAGCCTTAGGCAGTTTCATATTTGACTAGCTAATAGCAGGCAACACAGAGAAGCAGGAACCAAACATGAAAACAGGAAATTCAGTCCACAAGCTGCATTTTGGTGATAGGTAGGATTTCTTAAAGCCTTTACTAAAATAATAACCCCCTTCAGTTGTTAAATAAAAGCAGTTGTTGGCTATTGTTTATAACGCTGTGGAGTGAAAAAAGCAGTGACAGTATTATATTAAGAAAAGCTTAACTGCATCCTGGGAACAGAAGCTAAATTTAGTGCTCTTGTTTGTTACAACAGTAAGGGCTTTTAGGCCGATACTGTTTTTACTTGAATGTTGCAAGTATTGGTATCTTACAGCCAGTGATCTGCATGTAGTGGACAACTGAATGAGCAGAAATGTCCCTGGTTCAAAATGCCCCTTTAACTGGCTGTTTGAACAGGCGTTCGGATAAACAGTGCAATGTTCACGATGAATATAGGAAACGGAATTATGGATGACGAATTGGATCACGATTCTAGTTACGAGACGTTAATGTGTTGTTATTGATGTGTCATTATTCTGTATATTATGTTGTTAATGGTTTTTAAATTCTGTATGTTGTTGGATTGACTTTTTGCTCTTGTTGTGAACCACGTTGAGTCGCCTACGGGCTGAGAAACTGCGGTATACAAGCAAAGTAAGTAAGTAAATAAATAAATAATAAATTAACTGTTTAGATTTGGGTGATGGTCTTAATTTTACCTAGTGTTTATTCCTCTGCAATATCTAATAATTATCTTGAGGCTCATTTAAATGTCACTAGCTTTTCAAAACAGAGTTGTGGACTTCAAGAGAGAAGCTGAAATCCACAGTGAGTCATGACAACTTTGTACCATATCCCTAACTTTTAGCTCGATTTGTGGAGAAACTCTTCTACAACCCTCTGTTATGCCAGTCTGCTACCAAAAACAATTCAAAGTGCTGGCTTTAGCCTATAAAGGCCCAATTTACCTGTCTGAATGTCTCTCCCGCTATGAACCACCATGAAGGTTAAGATCGTTGGGGGAGGCCCTGCTCTTGGTCCCAACTTCCTCGCAAACGCGACTGGTGGCCCCTCGTCTGTGGAACCCCCTTCCCTCCTATCGTTTAGAAAAAAAAACTTCAAACATGGTTGTCGGACCAAGCGTTTGAACAATAGATGCAGCACTCAAGTTTGTCAGGTTTTACAATGTATTGTATTGTAATATAGCTGAGTTATGCACTGCTAATGAGCTTCTATTGGAAATACTGAGTCATGCATTAACTGTATATAGGGAATCATTTGGGGAATGTGTTCTGGCCTAGTCCAGGTGATTGTGAATGATGTAATCCTGGGTCTGAGTTAAGTTAATGAGTTGGGAACCAGAGATTGCTATGTGTAATTGTATAGAATTGTATATAAGGAAGTCATGTACAGTGTATTCTCTCTCCTTGTGCTGTGATGTTGTTCGTCGAAGGCTCTATGTAATTGATCAAAAGAACCTGTCTGCTAAAACAAGATATAACTGTGCTGTGGTAAGTTTGTAATGTTATCTAGACTGGGGGAAAGACAATAGTAAAACTGATAATGGCCGGGCATGTGCTCAAGTGTCTGTAAAAGGTTCCAGAGTGACTGCAGGCTGTGGGAGCAGTTGACTGAAAATACTGTGCAGGAAGAAGCTACTGGAAAGCGCTGAAGTTGTGCAACTGATCTGCTGCTGAATTGTGAAGTTAATCTCAACAAAGTTTTATATTGACCCTATGTGACTGACTATGAGTTTGAATTTGCATGATTTTAAATGAATGTTTTAATAATTTAACGTTTTAATTACTTTTTAAACTGCATTTGTTATTGTATTGTTGAAGGCTTTCATGGCTGGAATCACTGGGTTGTTGTAGGTTTTTTTGGGCTAAATGGCTATGTTCTAGAGCCATTCTCTCCTGATGTTTTGCCTGCATCTATGGCAAGCATCCTCAGAGGTAGTGAAGATGCTTGCCATAGATGTAGGTGAAACGTCAGGAGAGAATGCCTCTAGAACATGGCCATATAGCCTGAATAAAACCTACAACAACCCAGCATTTGTTATTTATGAATCTGTTTGATGGCATCAAATGGTTGCCTGTTGTAAGCTGCCCCGAGTCGCCCTACGGGGGTGAGAACAGCAGGATACAAATATGTGAAATAAATAAATAAATACTCTGTACAGAAAACAATCATTAGTTCTGGGGACACTTGTAATAAGCTGTGTACAAAGTGTGAAAGTGGGGAAACTGGGACACTTGAAAAACAGCTGAAAAAGTGAACGCAGAGAATTTCTCAAGATTGGCCTTGTCCAATTGTTATCAAAAAATTGACCCCACTCTCCAAAGATGGACTCAACACAAATTCCAAAATCAAATATTTAATTTTTTTTACATTTTATTTTTAAATTTTACATTTTGCAATCCCAAGATTATAGCATCCCCCTCCCTGCATTTGGCCTCATTTCCAGTAGCCAGGAAACCATGCATTCTAAAAAGTTTTAACCAATTTTTCACAAACAAATGACCATAGGGGAACTGAACAGGAAATGTGCACCCACTAATCCTAGACAAAAAAACTTACCTGCAAATCCTTTAACAAAAGGGAGTTTTGCTCACTGTCGCAGATCCATACATTTATCCTCCTTAAAAATTATTTATAGAACTCACATGATCCATGTTATAAATCTTCGGGATCCCCACATACTTGTTTATTAATAAAGGTAACTGGAAGCAGTGGAGTAGACAACAGTATCTGTGTTCACACTTCTTAAAAAAAACTAAAATAATATAACGTGCCTGTGTGTATCTCAGGGGTTTTCTGGCTCCCTACCTACTGTGAGGTGGGACCATCAGAAAGAGACAATGTCAGCATGAGAAGTTAATTCCTTCATGTAAAGATTTCCAGTTTCCCAAGGGGGTCTGGATATGAGTCACCGCCAGCACACAGATTAACTCTATGTACTGTTTATATTTACCTAAAACCCATTTTGTTCTCCAAAGCGTACCCTTTGTGTAAACCAGACTTGCCAATATAATCATGGACTGCTTTGCATATTATCTCAAAACATCCCACCTGCCATCACCTTTTTTAGGGTAGTCCTGCCACTGAGGAAAACCCAACCACCTCTGACATCAGGAGGTTTTCCTAACCAACCTAATCCCCGATCATAGGCGGGCTGACTTTTCAGTCAATCAATCAGGGAAGTTTTCAATCATTCAGATATGTGTCTAAATATTTTGAATTTGAATGGTTGTCAAAGTGAATAAAATGTCATGTACTATACTGCATGCTTTATGTCCAATCTCTTTGAGCACAGACACTGTATCTGACATCCTTTCAGGCCTGAAAGTAATAAACCTCTGTTCCTATTGCCTTCAAATCTGGTTTGTGTGTCAATCTGGCCCTCAAAGTAGTGGGGTGCCTCAGTCACCAGACCTCAGCCCGTTCCTTTGGCAAGTAGCTGAATCTCGACTTCAAAATTAGGACAGATGAAGGGTATGCATTTGACAGGGAAAGCATTGCATGTGTGGAGGTTATTGGGATGAAGAATCAATTGGTAGTGTCAGGAAGCAGCAGAAGGTGTTACTGGGAGATACCTGTTCAACCCCACAGCCATTGTCTTGTGGGGTTCCTCAGGGTTCAGTATTGCCTCTCATGTTATTTAACATCTACATGAAACCGCTGGGGGAGATCATCTGGAGTTTTGGGGTGCGATGTCACCTGTACGCAGATGATGTCCAACTCTGTCACTCCTTCTCATCTGCTACTAAGGAGGCTGTTCAGATCCTGAACCAGTGCTTGGCCGCTGTGACGATCTGAATGAGGGCAAGCAAATTGAAACTGAATCCAGACAAGACAGAGGTACTCCAGGTCAGTCGTAAGGCCGAACAGGGCATAGGGTTACATCCTGTATTGGATGGGGTTACGCTCCCCCTGAAGACGCAGGCTCGCAGCTTGGGTGTGATCTTGGATTCATCACTGAGCCTGGAACTCCAGGTTTTGGCAGTGACCAGGGGAGCATTTGCATAGTTAAAACTTGTGCGCCAACTGCACCCGTACCTTGAGAAGTCTGACTTGGCCACGGTAGTCCATACTCTGATTACATCCTGTATAGACTACTGCAACACGCTCTACGTGGGGTTGCCTTTGAAGACTGCCCGGAAGTTTTAAATGGTCTAAGAAACGGCAGCCGGATTACTAACAGGAGCCGCGCTCAGGGAGCATACAAGTCCTCTCTTGCGCCAGCTCCATTGGCTGCCAGTTTGCTACCGGGCACAATTCAAAGTGTTGGCTTTATCCTATAAAGCCCTAAATGGTTCTGGCGCAACTTACATGTACAAATGCAGCTACCCTTATGAGCCATCTAGGAACTTAAGATCATCTGGTGAGGCCCTGCTCTCGTTACTGCCTTCGTCACAAGTACGCTTGGTGGAGACAAGAGACGGAGCCTTCTTGGTGGTGGCTCATGGGCTGTGGAACATCCTCCCTATAGATATTAGATCGGCCACCTCCCTTTTAACATTCTGGAAAAAAGTCAAGATGTGGCTTTTTGAACAAGCGTTTCCAAATGCAGAGGAACTGACATAGGAAAATGGAACTACGACAATGAGATCGGACAACGTTTTTAACAAGGAGACACTCTGAATTTATATTTTATTGATACGTTTAATTTTGTTATATGTTATGTTTTTAATTGCATTTATGATATTGTAAGCATTGAATTTTACCCTGTTAACCGCCTTGAGTCGCCTACGGGCTGAGAAAGGTGGTATACAAATACAGCAAACAAACAAACAAACAAATAAATTTACTGTATAATCCAGTAAAGCACTTCTTTTTTTGAAATATTTTTATTTAGAATAGGTGCTCTTAAGGTAGAGCGTGATAGGAAAGACTAGAATTTTTCATATATTTAAAATGAGAACATTGTTGAACATGTAAAGTGGGGGAACAATATAAGTAGATAGGACAGTGGGAATGAAAGAGAGGAAAAGGGTGAGAAGGAAGAGGGGAGAAAAAAGAAAAAAGAAAAACAAAACAAAAAAAAAAACCCCCCAAGGTGCACAGTGGGAGTAAAGAGGGTTCACAGGTCATGGTTAGAATAAGACACTTCCAGGACTCCCCAGTTAAGATTCTTCTTTCTTCTTCCAAGACTTCCAGTCTTTTAGTCTTCCTGTCAAAAGGACCTTGGTCTTACTTATTATTATGACCACTTACTCATATTGTTTCATTCTTACAATTTTTATCTCCTTATTTCCTGTTTCAATGTAGTTTATTAGTTTTTCCCAATTTGTTTCTCTTAATTTGATTTTGTTTTGTGACATCCTTTGTGTTAGTAAATCCATGTTCATTATATCTACAGTTTTTAGTATCCATTGATCTATCGAGGGTAATTCTTTTTTTTTTTCCCAGTACTGCGCCAACTTGATTCTGGCTGCTGTGGCTAAGTGAAAGAAAATTTTATTTGTGTTATCGTCTATATCGAAATCTGTAATACCCAGTAAAAGGTATTCAGGTTTTAGGTCGAATTTGAACTGTATAATTGTCTTTTTTTTCTTTTGTATCTGGTGCTAGAACGATTTTACTACTTTACATTTCCACCACATGTGGAAAAAATCTCCTCTCTTTTTGCTACACTTCCAACAGATGCCTTTATTTCTTCCTTTGTCAAACTTTGCTAGCAAGAGATTTTCCCAGGCTCAGGCAGGCCTTCAAATGCTAATGAAGGTGATCAGTTAAAACATTCACACCTAGCTCCAGCAGGGAAGAGCTCCTTGCCCCCACCCCAGCCATTCCACAGATATATTAAACCCATTATCCTAATTCCAACAGACCTCACTACCTCTGAGGATGCTTGCCACAGATGCAGGCGAAACGTCAGGAGAAATGCCTCTAGAACATGGCCCTATAGCCCGAAAAAACCCACAAGAACCTTTTGCTATCTGTGCTGGGGTCAGATACCACCTATGGAAGAGCTTTAGCCAATTCTCTCTGAGTTCGGTGGAGTATGTGAATTTTAATTTCTTCATCCATACCTCTTCCCATTCTGAGAAGCTGATGGAGCGATCTATATCTTTTGCCCAATTTATCATTGATTCTTTGTCTTGTTCCCTTTCTGTTGACCAGGACAACAGTTTTTGGTATATTTTCCTTATTAATTTTGTCTCTGTTTTCATTAATTTATCCCAAAAGTTTTCCTCAAATTCGAATCCATTTTTTGTCTTTTTCAAAGTTTTCTCTGATTTGAAAATAATGGAACCATGAAAGGGTCGGGTCGGATTGTTTTATTTCATCTAGGGATTTAAGTACAATATCTTGACCTCTTTTTTTATTAACTGGTGGTATGTAAAGCACTTCTGACATATACAAAAAATCTAAATGGCAGAAAAGCATCTTTGGCAACATTTGGTGTGGGCATCCTTGACTTAAAAAATATTGGCTGCATATTGGCCAGAGTATCAGATATTTAATGATACATAGACATGAAATCTAAAAATCATTTCACTGGGCGCAATAAAGGAACGTTTTATAAGAGAATATAGTGCTGGTTTTTCAGATGCTAACTCTGGTGTCTCTATTGCTGGCAAAAACATGGTTGTTGGTTTTTCAACTAAATAATTAATGGAGGAGAGAAATCTAGGATGTAATAACATCATTGCCTATAAATACCAGTAGAAGGGAAGAAATAACAGAGAACATCATTCCCCCAGCTCAGAAACTGGACTTTATTTGTAGGATGGGCATTGGGCTAGCAAGCAACCTTAATGGACAACTTGGACAATTGGTAGCAACTTTATAAGCTCAATTTCACTTATCTATTATGTTCTCCCTTCATTTTAATTTAGGTTAATAGCTTTATATAACATGATCATAGGAAACGTATGCAACATTTATAGAAATTTGGAATTTGAACATTCAAGTGATAGTACAGGGGTTACAGGGCTTTTGAAATAGTATACTTATTTTTAGTAAGCATATTTTGGAATTAAGATATTTGGCTCTGCACTTTGTCTTTAAAGCAGAAAATTGATGTGTTTTACATTTCTTTGAACAAGAAATGCATGACACAATATGTGAAACCAGGAATGAACCCTGGAATGAGACATTTTTCCCAAGGGAATACCTGTTCTGTCTGAATGGGTTAGTTCCACTATGTTAGCTTTAAAGTGTGATTTTTTACCTGGTACTTTGAGCCCACTTTAAAGGATATTTTAACCCTTTTATTGCTAGAAAATAGACAGGCAGTTTTAGCATATTGTTTAAACATTTAGTACATTAGGTTCTTGTAGGTTTTTTCGGGCTATAGGACCATGTTCTAGAGGCATTTCTCCTGACGTTTCGCCTGCATCTATGGCAAGCATCCTCAGAGGTAGTGAGGACCTCACTACCTCTGAGGATGCTTGCCATAGATGCAGGCGAAACGTCAGGAGAAATGCCTCTAGAACATGGTCCTATAGCCCGAAAAAACCTACAAGAACCTAGTGATTCCAGCCATGAAACATTGTTTTGATGTTTTCCCTTATTACATTAATTTAGCAAAATTAAGCACGGATTGAGGTGAAATAGCAACGGTTTGGGAGCTTAGATGGGGGATCAAGGAAACTTTAATTCACAAGCAGAAATGTTGCTTTTTAAAATTGTATATTCATCCCATCCATCCATGTATTCATAACTTTTTAAATATTCTGCTTTATCACACCAGCCTGGTGTCTTGCTGCAATCGCATTAGTGTTAGGAACAGAAACTTACTTTGATTGTGTGTTCCTGGATCGCCCTTGTGGTCTCTTCCAAGTCTATGAATCCATTATTCTATATCAGTTTTAGACCATTCATTATCGAACATTGAGGAATTAGTGCTGCTTCGGCAATGTATAGTCTTATGCAGTGTCTTTTACACAGTCTGCAAAACCCTGCCTTCCTGCCCAGTATTTACTTATTGTTTACTACCTGTACCCAACACGCGTTGCTGTGGCCAACCTTCCCTCCCTCTGTCTCTCCTTCCTTTCCTCTACTTCTTTCCCTTCCTATTTATCTACTTCTTTCTTCCATCTCTACCTGTTTCTTTCCTCCATTTCTTTGCTCTTTGGTTACATCCTTCCTTCTTTCCCTTTCACTTTTTATTTCCTTCTCTCCTTCCTTGTTTCTCTCCCTTTCTTTCTTTCCTTCCTTCTTTTCCTCCCTCCTTCCTCCTTTCCCTCCTTCATTCCTTCACTCTTTCCCTCCTTCTCTCATTACTTCTTGACAGTCCCTTCCAACTCTATTCTGTAAATCTGTTTAATGTGTATTATATAGTAATATATAATAGTAACATATTATATAGTAATGTATATAACAATATATAAAATATTGTATTTATATCTTACATAGAAAGAACGAAAGGAAGAAGGAAGGAAGGAAAAAGGGAGGGAGGGAAAGAGGGAAAGAAGGGAAGGAAGGAAAGGAAAGAAGGAGGGACAAGAAGGAGGGAAAAAGGAAGGAAGGAAGGAAGGAAGGAAGGAAGGAAGGAAGGAAGGAAGGAAGGAAGGAGGGAAAGGAAGGGAGGGTGGGAGGAAAAGAAGGAAAGGAAAGGAAGAAGGAAGGAGGGACAGGATGGAAGGGACGGAGGGAGGGACAGGAAAGGAAGGAAGGGGGAGAGGAAAGGAAGGGAAGGAAGGAAGAAAAGGGGGGAGGAAAGAAGGGAAGGGAGTGAGGGAGATAAGGAGTGTGGCAGAGGGAGCTACCTCCTGGTCTGGATGTTAATAGAAGAGAGAGAAAGAGAGAGAGGAATGGGAGAATTCAAAAATAAAACTTGTTTTTGCCTCTTTCTTTCTTTCCTCCTTCCTGCAGTGAAGGGAGGGCAGCAAGGAAGAGTTGGTGAAGAAGGCAACAGTCTCTCTCCCCTCCTCCCTCCCTCCTGCCTGCTGCTTCCACTGGGGCATCTTGGAGGAAGAGGAGGCAACGAAAGGGGGGTGCAGTCCTTTCTGCTTTTTGTTTTCGTGGTTTTTTTGAGTGGAGAACATACATTGGGTTGTTAGGTGTCTTGTGTCCAAATTTGGTGCCAATTGCCCCAGGGGTTTTTGAATTCTGTGAATAGCACAAACGAACATTACATGTTTATTTATATAGATTTTTTTACGGCATTTATATGCCGCCCTTCTCTCCTCGAAGGGGACTCAGAGTGGCTTACAAGATATATTTTCATACAATATATTATATTATTAGCATAGTACAATGTCAGTATTATATATTTCTATATTGCACTATACTATTATATTGTAATATTATTAGTAATATTACATATAATGTAAATATATAATTATAATTATAATATTGTATTATTATTACTAGTATTGTGTATGCCTTTTGTTTTTTATTATTTTATTTATTTTTATTTAATGCAATTTCACAATTGCAGCAATACTTGTTAGATAAAAAGTATTAGTAATATTAGTAGATTGATACTTTTTAATTGCTTTATTTTTTAAAAAAAGATATAAATAGAAAAGTATCATTGAGTCTCCTAAAACTCTTCCCTCAAAACAATGTTTTAGAGTAAACAGTCAATGTTACTTGGTACACTGAAAAAGAACCAACACAATCAGTTGTGTGTGTGTGTGTGTGTGTGTTTTTAATGAATGATATTATGTCCTAGTTATGTCCCAAAAGAAACATGGCACAAGTATCATTTAGATCAGGGACCCACAAATTTTTAAAGCAGAGGGCCAGGTCATAGTCCCTCAAACTGTTGGAGGGCCGGATTATAATTTGAAAAAAGCATGAATGAATTTCTGTGCACACTTAAAAACAATACAATAATTAAAATGAAGTACAATTTTAACAAGTATAAACTTATTAGTATTTCAATGGGAAGTATGGGCCTGCTTTTGGGTGATGAGATAGGATTGTTGTTGTTGTTATTGTGTGCTTTCAAGTTGTTTCAGACTCAGGTTCACCCTGGGCGAGGGCCAGGTAGATGACCTTGGAGGGCCGTATCCGGCCCCCGGGCCATAGTTTGAGGACCCCTGATTTAGATTTTACTTTCAAGTCGTGATAAGAGAAGAATTAAGCACTCCAGCTAACCACAATTTCTTCTGCAAATTACTCAATTCTCCTTCTTTGCAATGTAGAAATTGATTCCTATGTTGCCCAAATTGTTATTTTCCATTAGATGTCCAATTCAGCCTCTGGTTAACGTGAAATTATTTATTTATTTATTTATTTATTTATTTATTATTCGAACTTATATGCCGCCACTCCCCTGGGGCTCGGAGCAACTTACAAGAATGGATAAAATCTAACACAATTTAAAAACAATTTAAAACAATTTAAAAACAGCAATATTAAAAACCAAAGGCCTGTCGAAACAGGTATGTCTTACATGCCCTGCGGAAAGCTGGTAAGTCCCACAAGGCACGGACTTCAGGTGGCAGAGTATTCCAGAGTGATGGTGCCACTGCTGTAAAGGCTCTGCGTCTGGTTGCTGTTAGACGCAAGGTCTTGACACTGGGAATTTCCAATAGATTTTGGTCCTCATAACGGAGGGATCTCTGGGCTTGGTAGGGGGTGAGGTGGTCCCTCAGATACATCGGCCCCAGACCATGCAAGGCCTTAAAGGTGAGTACCATCACTTTGAAAGTGATCTGATGCTCAATTGGTAACCAATGCAGCTGTAGTAAGATTGGTGTTATGTGGCATTTCATCAGAATTCCCGCAAGAAGCCGAGCAGCTGCATTTTGTACCAACTTGAGCTTCCGGATCACCGACAGAGGAAGGCCAGTGTAGAGGGTGTTACAGTAGTCCAGTCTTGAGATGACCGTAGCCTGGATCATCATAGCTAGGTCGTCCCTGGACAGGTAGAGGGCCAGCCGTCTAGCCTGCCGCAGATGAAAAAAAGGCGGTTCTGCTAACGGCGGAGACCTGGGCCTCCATCGTCAGCAGAGGGTCCCAAAGGACTCCCAGACTCTTTACCAATGATGACGGGCGTAGCGCCTCGCCATCCAGGGTAGGCAGCTCGATATCCCCACTGCCCGGTTGACCCAGCCATAGGATCTCCGTCTTTGCTGGATTCACCCTCAACCTGCTGGCATGCAGCCATCCAGTAATGGCCTCGAGGCACTGGTGGGAACAATCGGGTACAGAGTCCGGTTGGCCTTCCATCTTCAGCACCAGCTGAGTGTCATCGGCGTACTGATAACACTCAAGCCCAAAACCTCGAACCAGCTGAGCTAGTGGTCGCATATAGATGTTAAACAACAGAGGGGAGAGAATGGCCCCCTGAGGAACCCCACAAGATAGAGGGGACCTCTCAGAGACCAGGCCTCCCCTCTCCACTCGCTGTCCACGGTTGTGAAGAAAGGAGGACAGCCAGTTTAAAGCTGTCCCCCTGACTCCAGCAACAGCAAGGCGGTGGGTCAAAAGATTGTGGTCGACTGTGTTAAATGCTGCTATGAGACCCAATAACACAAGCAGCGCTGACCCGCCCTGGTCAAGCTGGCATCGAAGGTGATCCGTGATGGAGACAAGCACAGTCTCTGTCCCGTGCCCCGCATGGAAGCCAGACTGGAATGGATCAAGTCCGGCTGTGTCGCCTAGGAATTGCTGCAACTGCTCCGCTGCTGCCCTCTCAATCACCTTGCCCAGGAACGAGAGATTTGAAACTGGACGGTAACTGGAGGGAACCGAACAATCTAAGTCTGGTTTCTTCAGCAGGGGAGATACCACTCTTTGCCATTGCACTACACAACTGTTCTGGGCACTGGGGCTTGGTTACACAAAAATGAATTTAGGGTTAGGAATTCCTAATCTGTGGAATGCCTCCAGGACCCTCAGTATGAACCATGCCTAGAAGTATTTGTTTCATTAATAAGCCTGCAGGTGACATATTTCATAGATCTGCCTTTCTTCTAAACATCCTGTTGTGATAGAGGGATGCACAGAATTCCCTTCTGCCAGAATTACAATTCCTATTCCTGTATATAAGAGCTGAATGGAAAATAACGCTGTTGGCTTCCATGATTGCACGGCTTTGCAGCAACAGATGCTCTGGCCAGCATTTGGGAGCTGCGAAATGGGTGGCAGAGCCAACATGGCAGAGCGCAGGCCAAGCCTCTGATGCAAAGGAGTGGTGACAGCTGGTGGGCCCCTTTGGCAGTACAATGGGCTCTGGAGTGGTTCACTGTGTTGCTCCATAGCTTGTGTCAATTGTGGCTCTTATTTACACTGTTCAGGGGATGGACCCCCAATGTCAACGCAACCTTTTAAAACAGCACTGCACTTTCACCAAATGGCTGACTAGTCTCATTGGTCAATTCAAAGTGAATGTTTCCTAGTAAGTGAATAACTATATTCTGCTTGAATTATTTCTGTGTTTATATGTGTCTTGTGTGTTTGTGAGCATGCAGGCAAGCACAGATATGGACTGTTCTTAGTGTTGGACGTATTTTGGTATATTCAAAAGGACAGTTTAGACTATGTTAACAATTATATTGGTTTTGTTTATTATGTCTAACTTAAAACCAAAGAAAACAAGCAAAAGTAAACCCAAGCATTATATGAATTGTATATTTTATATTTTATATTATTTGTGCAGGTACAGCTGTACCAGGAGCTCCAATTTTGTTTGCTTTGCATTGAATGTTTGTTGTAGTCCTGAGTTTCAGGGGCTCTGCAGATAGGTGGCTTCTTTTGGCTGCAATCATAGGGCAAGCCACCTGTCAATTATAGTTAGGTTCCCTGGTCCCGCCCCCTTTTTGGGTTTTGGAGTCAATAGGAGCCATTTTGAGTTCAGTCCACTCAAAGAAGACTTTCATGCAGGACATAATACCAAGAGCTCCTGTAGAAAGCTTCGTCTTCGACAGCTTGGCCGGGAGATATACAACCCCACAGCTTGGCTGGGGAGAAAAGGCTCTACGGCTTGGCCGGGAGATATACAGCCTTACAGCTCCTTTGCTGAGGGAATCCGGTCCCACAGCACTTCAGCCAGTCATCGCTAAAACCTGAACTCCTTCTTTTTCCCCTGGAAGTCTACAAAGCTCTGCTTGGTAAGGGTCACTCGCAGAAGCCAGAAGCAGTTGGTACCGGGTGCAGGGGCTCCACGCCAACAGAGGCAAAGACAGACTGCCCAGATTAGAGGTTAAGGATTTCCCCATTAGCTAAAATACAGTTATGAAGATAGTGCCTGTTCCCTGTGGACAAGATTGAGAGAGAGCCAATAGACTACTAAGAAAGCCTTAAAGTACCTGTTTGTTTTCAATAATAAAGAACTTTGTTGAACCTTTAAGCAATCTAAAGACTCTGTTTTAAGGAAATCCAAAGGCCTTTAATCTGAGGCAGCCCCAGCGTCCTGTTGGGCACACAGAATTTATGTCCTGTCTACAGTCTTATGCACAGGCCAGCGTGCGACAGCACATTATTATTATTATTATTATTATTATTATTATTATTATTATTATTATTATTATCACAACAAGATAGTCCACAGCAGACACTCTACAGACTGTTGTATTGGATCACACGTCGGACATTATTATTATTATTATTATTATTATTATTATTTTATTGACACAAAAGCACAGTATGTCACAGCAAACAAGATCTATATGCTGGATTTTGTATCACAAAATCACAAGTCGAACACTTCCCAAACGTCTAGGACTGTGTGATGTATTTTTGAATGATGCGCGCAGATCCAAGTAAGGTGGCCTTTTGCAGTTGACAGATCGTGATTTTGTCGATTTTTATTGTTTCCAAATGCTGGCTGAGGTCTTTTGGCACGGCACCCAGTGTGCCAATGACTATTGGGACCACCTGTGCTGGTTTATGCCAGAGCCTTTGCAGTTTGATTTTGAGGTCTTGATAGCGGCTGAATTTTTCCTGTTGTTTATCCTCAATGCGGCTGTCACCTGGTATGGCGACATCAATAATTCACACTTTAGGAAGAATGTAAGAGCTGTTCAAACTGGAATATGCTTGCTCAAAGTGTGGTTGAGTTTCCTTTTCTGGAGGTTATAAAATAGAGGGTAGATGTCATGCGTTCTTGCAAAGTAGGCCATTGGACTGTATGGCCATTGACTCTTTCAACTTATGGCCCCTTCTACACTGGCCCCTTCTACACTGTCATATAATCCAGATTATCAAAGCATATAATCCACATAACCTGCTTTGAACTGGATTATATGAGTCTACACTGCCATATAACCCAGTTAAAAGCAGATAATCTGGATTTGATTAAACAGTGTAATTGAACATAGGAATACGGAATAATGGATGATGAGACTGGATTCTGATTTTACTGTTGAGGCACTATTGATTGATACATGGATATTTAATGATGTATGTTACAATTGTTTTTAATTGCCCTATATTTGTCTCGTGATGTTTTGTATTGATGTTGTTCACCGCTTTGAGTCGGCTGAGAAAAGTGGTATATAAATAAAGTAAATAAAATAAATAAATAAATAGTATATGGCAGTATAAAAGGGGCCTAGGATTCTATGATTTGAAGAGGAGACATCCAAGAGGAGAGCTAAAGTTCCTGATTCACATTGATATTCCATGCAGGTTGTTGTTCATTCGTTCAGTCATTTCCAACTCTTCATGACCTCATGGACCAGCAAACGCCAGAGCTCCCTGTCGGCCGTCACCACCCCCAACTCCTTCAAGGTCAGTCCAGTCACTTCAAGGATGCCATCCATCCATCTTGCCCTTGGTCGGCCCCTCTTCCTTTTTCCTTCCATTTTCCCCAGCATCATTGTCTTCTCTAAGCTTTCCTTTCTTCTCATGATATGGCCAAAGTACTTCATCTTTGTCTCTACTATCCTTCCTTCCAATGAGCAGTCAGGCTTTATTTCTTGAAATATGGACGGGTTGGATCTTCCGGCGGTCCAAGGCACTCTCAGAACACCACAGTTCAAAACCATCTATTTTCCTTCGCTCTGCCTTCCCAATGGTCCAGCTCTCACATCTGTAGGTTACTATGGGGAATACCATTGCTTTAACTATGCGGGTCTTGGTTGCCAGTGTGATGTCTCTACTCTTCACCATTTTATCGAGATTGGTTATTGCTCTCCTCCCAAGAAGTAAGCGTCTCCTGATTTCCTGGCTGCAGTCTGCATAAAGGACACAATACATGGAGAGAAGGGAGGAAGGTAGGGGCATGGGTAGTTTCAATGGTTTTCTAGGAATGTCTCAGTAAGGCTAGTATTGATGACAGGTGAGCAATTTCATTGGTAGATCTCTGCTTTATGAAGTGCATCGTTTCCTACATATTAAAGAGAAACAGAAACTTTAAGAAACATTTCATCACTAATGCTGTTGGATATTATGAATACAGCCCACTTGGATGTAGGCTAGTAGAAGCACCTTCTGAATAGAGCAGCCATGCAAAAGCTATGAGATGCTTCATGTTTGGTTCAATAAGGTTTATGCAGGAGTATTTTCTAGGGGAAGTCCATTTTTAAAAAGCAAATCTTGATGATGAATCTAGTCTCCTCCTCTTCTTTCAGAGGTCATATTTACAACATTGCTGTCATGTGTCATCATGTTATCCAGTTTAAGATTCCATAGTTGCTGTAGCCAATTCTAGCTGGCAGAAAAAGAAGTTGTGTGGATTCAAGTGAACGAAATTGGTATCTTATATAAAGCATTACAAAACAAACAGGAACTAAGCTTTACATGCCTGATTTGAAGGAAAGATTTGTTTTGACTTAACTTTCCTCCATTTAAGGAATAGGGCAAAAACATTGAAGTATCAAATGAAAACAATCGACTAGGTAATTATGGGACAGTATTTCAGTATTTTAAGAGTGATCATAGTGATTTTTTTCCACATACATTAATCTAGTAAGTTAAACATACATACAATAAAATGTACACAGTATACATGTGACCTCAAGGACCAGCTCACGCCAGAGCTCCCTGTCGGCCGTCACCACCCCCAGCTCCTTCAAGGTCAATCCAGTCAATCCAAGGTCAATCCAGTCAAGGTCAATCCAGCAGAAATCTATTTCGAATTCTACTTCAAATTTCCAATTGCCTGTTTTGTTTCCTGGGGGAGGGGGTGTGTGAGTGGTGTGTTTCCGAGGCTTTGTTTCATTTCGATACAGTTTTGTTCCATTTGCGACAATGAGGGAACTTTAGAGGCTCATTCCTCTGTCATTTTTAAGACAATCAGGATGAAACTTGGGACATTTGTAGGACATCTTTAATACTATAATCCTCCCAAGTTTCAGAACGTTTTGCCCATCCACCATTTTTTTTTGAATTTTTAACAGGTTTTACAAATAACTTTTTTTTTTAAAAAACATACAGGTATCCCTTGAATTTATCCACAATGACACAACATGTGCAGGACATAATTCCTCCTGTTTCAGAATGTTTCGCTCTTCCCATATATATTTTTTTGAATTTTTAGAATTTTTTCTCTCTTCTACCAAGAGGAGGAGACATCTTGCAGGGATTCCTGGGATTTGAAGTTCAAAACAACTTCATAACAAGGGAGGAGAGTGGAGAGAAAAACCAGCCCTGTGATTGGCTGATGTGATGCAGCAAGAGTGGCTGCGCTCAGCCCCAACACCCCCATGGAAGGATCGCTTGCTTAGGAGGCAACAATCAGGATACTAACAAACTTGGAATTTTATCTGGAATTTGGAAATCTGGAATTTCCTGGGTGGGATTTGTTTTGTTTCATTTGGGTTGGACCCCCCTCCCCCCAATTTTGGGTTCATAAGTTGAATTGTAAGTACAATTTTTGCCGAAATTAGTACGACTTACGAATCTGATCTGAAATTTAGTTTAGACATACATTCCAGGAAGTTGAAAAATAATATTTTTGGCATTTTTCTTCATGCATCAAACAGATTGCTTTCCTTGAAAGAAAAACCATTGTAAGTGGTACAATGGGAAGTCGGATCTGGCCACGGTGGTCCACGCTCTTGTTACATCCCAGATAGATTACTGCAACAAAGTCTATGTGGGGTTGCCTTTGAAGACTGTTCGGAAACTTCAATTAGTCCAGCGCGAGGCAGCCAGATTGCTCACCAGAGCGTCATACAGGGAGCATACCACCCCCCTGTTGTGTCAGCTCCATTGGCTGCCAATCCAGTTCCGAGCACAATTCAAAGTGCTGGTCTTGACCTACAAAACCCTATACGGTTCCGGCCCAGCGTATCTGTCCAAACGCATCTCCCTCTACGTCTCACCTCGGAGTCTGAGATCCTCTGGGGAGGCCCTGCTCTCGGCCCCGCCTGTGTCACAAGTGAGATCGGTGGGGACGAGGAGCAGGGCCTTCTCAGTGGTGGCTCCTCACCTATGGAATTCACTCCCCGGGGAAATTAGATCAGCAACATCCCTCCTTTCCTTCAGAAAGAAATTAAAAACATGGATGTGGGACCAGGCGTTTGGGCAATCTGGCAGATGAATAAAGGACGGTGACGACGGATAGGAATAGACAATGTGGAACGAAGTATGGACTCTGAGTTGGAGAACGCTGTGCTTGAGATTGGCTATCGACTGTGAGATATATTGTTGTTTTAATTGTTTTAATTGTTAACCATTTAACTACTGTTTTTATATGTTATTGTATTTGTATAGGCACCAAATTGTGCCATTTTGTAAGCCGCCCTGAGTCCCCCCTCAAGGGTTGAGAAGGGCGGGGTAGAAGTATACGAAATAAATAAATAAATAATACTTGTATCTTTATGTTGAATGTACACCCCTCACAACTTTTCATTTTCCATTATAAGCATTTTAAACTGCTTTAGGATTGGATTTTGTGTCTTGGCCAATAGCTATCCTCTGGAATTGTCTTTTTGTCTGATCTAAACTGAATTTTTGAAAAATGCTGCTCCCCAAGCTTATCAAAGACCTGAAAATTGTACAAATGTACCAAGTGTAGTGAATGTATTTTCAAACTGGCTCTCACGCTCTAAAAATATTACGCCTGTCTACATTCCTCAATTTTCTGTATTGTTATAGTCTTTAGAGGAGCTGCAGTTCAACTACACTAAAATTACACAAGAAAGTCATGAGTCATGCTGCTTTTACTAATAGCTCCTAATATTGAAGCACCCGCATCATAGATGCTGCTTTCAGTAAATGCGTGGGAAGGGAAGGAGCATAAAATTAGAGTAGGTAACATTAGCATACTGTTCCTTGTTTCCAACGTTTGTTTGTGATTACCTAATATTCCTTACCAGCTGTTTTTTAAAGCATTATTCATATCTAGCCAAAACAGCTATTCTCTCACTTTTTTCTCAATATTTATTGTTTATTTCTTTATTTACAGCCCCTCGGGGGACTCAGGGCGGATTACAGTGTACACATATATGGCAAACATTCAATGCTAATTTTTGACATACTAACATATACAGACATACACAGAGGCTATTTAACTTTTTCTGGCCGCCAGGGGAGCTGTCGCTTTCATCGTCCATCTGCGACGCTGATGAAGCACTTCCGCATTCCCCACATGCTTCCCTGCTGGAATGCTTTGCTGGAGTCTTCTTTATGGCCTCATAAATCAGTTAATTTAGCCTCCCCACACTTTAAGGTGGTACCTAATTTTCCTACTTGACAGATGCAACTGTCTTTCGGGTTGCAAAGGTCGACAACAGGCTACACACAATTGGTTGGAAACCCACTCCAACCCGGGCTGGCTTCAAACTCATGACCTTTTGGTCAGAGTGATCTTAATGCAGCTGACACTCAGTCAGCTGCGCCACAATCCCAGTGCAACACAGCTCCTCTTGGTTAGTTGTTTAGAATGTTGTTATATGTATACACTATGATTGTCTTCAAAAGATAATAATATTTCCAGTGACACGTTCCATAGATAATCTGGAAATACCTGTTTCATGGTGGCCATACCCAAAGACACATTTATATGTATTAGCTCAATTTACTTGTATCCTGCCTTTCCTTCAGTAAACTCATGGCAATGTATATAACTCTCTTCAACTAGCCATTATTCTTTCAATAGCCACACGTGGTATGTTAGCTAGAATCACCTAAGATCTCCTAGTGAAGTTCATGGCTCAGTGTTTACATGAATCATAGAATCAAAGAGTTGGAAGAGACCTCATGGGCCATCCAGTCCAGTCCCCTGCCAAGAAGCAGGAATTTGCATTCAAATCAACCCTGACAGATGGCCATCCAGCCTCTGTTTAAAGGTTTCTAAAGAAGGAGCCTCCATCACACTCCGGGGCAGAGAGTTCCACTGCTGAACAGCTCTTACAGTCAGAAGTTCTTCCTCACGTTCAGATGGAATCTCCTCTCTTGAAGTTTGAAGCCATTGTTCTAGTCTCCATCCTAGTCTCCAAGGAAGCAGAAAACAAGCTTGCTCCCTCCTCCCTGTGACTTCCTCTCACATATTTATACATGGCTATCATATCTCTTCTCAGCCTTCTCTTCTTCAGGCTAAACATGCCCAGCTCTTTAAGCTGTTCCTCATAGGGCTTGTTCTCCAGACCCTTGATCATTTTAGTCGCCCTCCTCTGGACACATCCCAGCTTGTCAATATCTCTCTTGAATTGTAGTGCCCAGAATTGGACACAATATTCCAGGTGTGGTATACCCAAAGCGGAATAGCGGGATAGCATTATTTCCCTAGATCTAGACACTATGCTCCTATTGATGCATGCAAAATCCCATTGGCTTTTTTTGCCACCACATCACATTGTTGGCTCATGTTTAACTTGTTGTCTACGAAGACTCCAAGATCTTTTTCACACATACTGCTCTCAAGCCAGGCATCCCCCATTCTGTATCTTTGCATTTCGTTTTTTCTGCCTAAGTGGAGTATCTTGCATTTGTCCCTGTTGAACTTCATTTTGTTAGTTATGGCTCCTCTCTCTAATCTGTCAAGATTGTTTTGAATCCTGCTCCTGTCCTCTGGAGTATTGGCTATCCCTCCCAATTTGGTGTTGTCTGCAAACTTGATGATCCTGCCTTCTAACCCTTCATCTAAGTCATTAATAAAGATGTTGAACCCCCTGCAATCTCAAATGCATTGAATTCCTGCTCCACCACACACACTGATTATGGAGATGCACGCCACACATTTTGGTTAAATAGGTACAAATATTAAACTACTCGAGGATATGAAAAAGTTTGCTCCTCAGAGCACTGACTTATCTGTATGGGCATCTGAACTTCAAGTAAGAACTCGGTTCTAGCAGTTGGCCTGTAAAAGTGGTCCAGTCTGGGAACAATTGTTTGGCTGTTGATCGATAGCTGATTTCCAAGAACTTGTTGGTCCACCACATCAGATAGCTTGACAATCATACCAAAAGAAGCACTTTTCATATCCCATCTTTTTCATATTAGCCAGTTGTTTGGCTGGCTCTTCAGTTGTATGACTGCTTCAAGATGTCTATTCATAATTTCAGACTACTAATACACCACTCTCCGTCCACACTATGCCTGCACTTCATTCACCTTTGTGTGTGTGTATGTGTTGGCCATTTCTGATTGTTCCTTTTCCTCTGCCAGATGCTGGTCTTTCCCCTTGCATAATAGGGTGGATCTAATCTGTCCCCTCTGGATTCTAGAAGGATGGAAACACGGCTCTAGCTCTACAGAAGAATGAAGCCTATTCATCATGCATTTTTCAAGTTCTTATGTGATGAGTGTTTAAAAAGGGCTGGTTGTGAAAGAGAATAGTGTGATGTTCTTCAGCCTCAGAAATGCAGGAATAACTCTCACACTTTATACTTTATAGGAGTAGAAAGATAACTAGGTCCAGACTAACCTGAAGGATCATATTCTCATTTGAGTTTTTCTAACCCACATGTGTCAAACTCAAGGCCCATGGGTCATTTTAAGTGTCATTATAAGTGGCTCTCCAGATGTTGGACTACAACTCCTGTATTCCTCACCAGTAGACCTCATGACGAAAGCTGATGAGAGTTGTAATACAGCAACATCTGATAGGCTGCAATTTATTCTCTTTAGTTAGGATATTGGTGTTGGAACCTGTGCATATGATGTCCAATTTTAAAATGTCCTTTAACCTTTCCCCAACCTCAGAACCAGAAGCATTATTAGGTTGCAATTCCCATTATCCTCAGTCCATGTGGCAGATAATCAAAAATGATGGGAGTTGTCCTTCAGTAACACTTGGGGATGCAAACTGGGTAAATGATGCAAACTGGGTAAAAACTAAAGAGCATCAACCACTATGTAATAAACAAAACATATAGAGAGAGAGAGAGAGAGAGAAGAGAGAAGAGAGAGAGAAATGGAACTCTATATCCATGGATTCTCCATACATGGATACAATGGCCATTTGAAGTCAACCATAAGGCTGAGGTAGCCCTTAATGGAAATGAGTTTGACACCCCTTTCCTAAGTTATGACGTCATATATGAGTTTGGTCCCACTACCTTCACAGGCATGTCTGTGCAACCAAAGATGAGGGTGACTGCTTTCAGGCTTTGAATATTCTGCTGGATCCTTCCTTGCTGTGGTTTCCTTGACAGCAGGAAACTCTTCTGTTCCAAGTGCTTTTTAGAAATGGACTGCAAGGGCTTTTGATATTGTGCTTTTCTGTTTCTTTTTACATTTTGCCTTTTTAGTGGATATATTTTAATTCCATATGTAATTTAAATGCTTGTTGTTGTTTATTCATTCAGTCACTGCTGACTCTTTGTGACCTCACGGACCAGTCCACGCCAGCCGTCACCACCTCCAGCTCCTTCAAGGTCAAGCCAGTCACTTCAAGGATACAATCCATCCATCTTGCCCTCTTCCTTTTTCTGTCCATTTTCCCCAGTAAAATTGTCTTAGCTTTCTTGTCTTCTCATTATGTGGTCAAAGTACTTCATCTAATATCCTTCCCTTCAATGAGCAGTCGTGCTTTATTTCCTGAAGTATGGACTGGTTGGATCTTCTCGCGGTCCAAGGCACTCTCAAAACTTTCCTCCAACACCACAGTTCAAAAGCATCTATCTTCCTTTGCTCAGCCTTCCTTATGGTCCAGCTTATAGATTCTCAAAAGTGTACTGAAGACCACTACCTTCATTTGTAATTTCTTCAGAGATAAGGTGTTGATTTTGCTGAGAAAAAAGGCATGGCCCGACTTACCGGGCCAGGGACGTTGCGGCGCGGGGCGTCCTCCACCGCCATTTTTGCCGGAGGGGGCTTTTTCCTCCCAGAAGCCCCCTAGTATGGCGGGAAGGTTTCCCGCCGTCCAGCTGGGTGGCCAATCGGCCAGCTGGCCACACCTCTAGGCGGGAGAGGCTGGAGCCGGCCTCTCCCTCCTCTTAAGGCTGCCCCATGCTCCCCAGCAGGAACTGTACCTGCATCAGCTGATCCACCCCACCCACCCTGCATGCTGTTGAATTATTGTCTACGGTTAGCTTGTTTTGTTACCTGTTCTCTGTTGCTTGTTTTGGTGCTACTCGTCAGAACTCCGTGTTGGTGTAGGGCATGGGCCCTGGATCTGGCTTGGTATCCCCCCCTAGCGGAAGGGGTGAATGCCTGATGGCTCAGGGGTGCCGAGTTTACGTTGGCCTGGTATTGTGCCGGCGGCACCCTGGCATGTTTTGCGGTATCAGGCAGCAGTGGGCTGCCCGATCCTGATCCAGGACCCATGCATGGCTGCCAACCCTTGTTCCTGTTATCAATAAATGAGTTGTGGCCATTGTTTATCCCAACTACCTTGTGTGAGTGGTTTTTCTTGGGCCGGCTGTGGGAGGTGTATCGCCCATGCACACGCAACAGACTTAATGTGACAAGCAACTACTGGGCAGCAGCAATAGTTATGATTAACCTTACTACAATATTGTTGCTAAAATACCAGACAAAGCCAGGAGCTAAGCAAGGTGTGCCTTGCTTAGCTCCTGGAGTATATCACAAAGGTTCAGAATAGCTCCGAACAGTTGTTGTTGTTCATTCGTTCAGTCGTTTCCAACTCTTCGTGACCTCATGGACCAGCCCACGCCAGAGCTCTCTGTCAGCCATTGCCACCCCCAATTCCTTCAAGGTCAATCCAGTCACTTCAAGGATGCCATCCATCCATCTTGCCCTTGGTCGGCCCCTCTTCCTTTTTCCTTCCATTTTCCCCAGCATCATTGTCTTCTCTAAGCTTTCATTTCTTCTCATGATGTGGCCAAAGTACTTCATCTTTGCCTCTACTGTCCTTCCCTCCAATGAGCAGTCGGGCCTGAAGTATGGACTGGTTGGATCTTCTGGCAGTCCAAGGCACTCTCAGAACTTTCCTCCAATACCACAGTTCAAAAGCACATATCTTCTGTCTTCTGATAAAGGTTATTTTAAGGGATAAAGGTTATTTTGCTTGTCCATTCCAGGCCTCCCAAATTATATGTGCAGTGGGAACAGGAAGGTCTGTAGCATCACATTACTTGTAATATACTTGTAATATAAACCCCATCTAGAACTTGATGAGAATGTGTGTTGGTGAGAGAACAGTGCTTTGAAAGAACATGTTAAAGAAAAATGAAATATAATGCAAACTTATGAGAACATGTTAATTACACATAGATTCACCATCTGTAGATGTAATATATATCCTCAACCCACTGCCCCATATGTTCTTGGAAGAAAGTACATTGAATTATGGCAAATTATTACACCCAGCAAATATCTAAAGTACATGGTAAATAAAGTTATACATTAGAAACAAGGAGTTTTGGCATACCTTATGTGACCCATACACATAACTGGAAATGTCACAGAAAGGGGAAGCACTGCTGAAGCAGTGGTCAGGGGCTGACCCCAGACATTTGGGCATGATAAGCCAGTGTGAAATCGCCAAAACAATTGTAGCATTAACACCACCACCACAACAATAACAACAATTGTGGCTTGAGGTGGGCACAACATAGTTAAGACACTTAATCATAAAACTGTATTTTAAAATACATATATTAAAATGTTTTTTCTATAAAATACATATATTGGGACACACAGGACAAAGATTAAAATACAGTAAACACAGGGCATGCATTTAAAATTCATAGTTAAAAAAATGCCTTGGTAGGCCTGCCGGAAGAGATAGATCTTCAGTGTTGTGCATTTGGCCCGCCCACTGTGTTTTATTTTCCATTATGTTATTTTGTACTGTTTATTTTATTTAATTGGCTTATTTATTTTTTTGTGATGTTATTTTGTTATTTATATTTTATGTTGCTATAATATATCACTGGGCTTGGCTGCTCCGAGTCCCCTTTGGTTAGATGGTGGCGGGGTATAAATAAAGATGATGATGATTATTATTTTCAATTGACTCTTAAATTCCAGTAGTTCATTTAACGGTCAGAGCTCTGCCAGCAGGCCATTCCACAGTCTTAGGGCGGCTAATGAAAAGTCCTCTGGTGACCATTGCCAGTGTGGTTCTGGCTGGCTGGAGTACCTGCCTCCTCAGATGACCTAAGTGTACAGGGCAGATCATACAGGAGAAGGTGATCTTTTAGGTCAGGGGTTCTCAAACTAAGGCCCGGGGCCCGGATGCGGCCCCCCCAGGTCATTTATCTGGCCCTCGCTCAAGGTCAACCTAAGTCTGAAACTACTTAAAAGCACACAACAACAACAACAATCCTATCTCATTGGCCAAAAACAGGCCCACATTTCCCATTGAAATACTAATAAGTTTATATTTATTAACATTGTTCCTCATTTTAATTATTGTATTGTGTATAAGTGTTTTTTTGCACTACAAAAAAGATATGTGCAGCGTGCATAGGAATTCATTCATTTTTTTTTTTCAAATTATAATCCGGCCCTCCAACAGTTTGAGGGACGGTGACCTGGCCCTCTGTTTAAACTGGTGCACCTTACAGAGAGAGGTCAACCCTCCTGTTCAAGGAGCTCCACTGGCTGCCGTTCATTTTCCGGTCCCAATTCAAGGTGCAGTTGCTCACCTACAAAGCCCTTAACGGTTTGGGACCTGCTTACCTGCGTGACCGCATCTCCGTTTATGAACCCGCACACTCTCTTCGTTCATCCGGAGAGGCCCTGCTCACGAACCCACCTGCGTCGCAAGCACGGCTGGTGGGGACGAGGGACAGGGCCTTCTCTGTGGTAGCCCCCTGACTCTGGAACTCCCTCCCCAAGGACATCAGACAGGCCCCAACGTTGGCAGTCTTTAGGAAGAGCTTGAAGACCTGGCTATTCCGGTGTGCCTTTCCAGAATAGGAAAATCCCAGCAACACGTCCCAAAAGCACTTTATTAGAGATTAAGATTGTCCGCACATTGCACCTATCCAAAAATCCTTATATATCACTCAGCACACTCAGCACTTTTTAATCTGTCCATTACATTTGCCCAGCCTAGTTTTTATTGTATCACGGTGTGTTGTTTTATTGTTTACTGTTATTGCTTTAATGTTTTTGATTTGCTTTGGTTTATATGTAATTGTTATATTGTTGTTTTATTGTGGCCTTGGCCTTTGTAAGCCGCATCGAGTCCTTCGGGAGATGCTAGCGGGGTACAAATAAAGTTAATAATAATAATAATAATAATAATAATAATAATTTTTCAGCATAAGTCTAACTACTGCTTCTTTAAAGCAAAACATAACTCCTGTAAAAGTATAAATCCGATATGTTTAAATTTGCTTACAATAAATTCCTATATGTTTACTTAGAACTCAGCTCCACTGACTTCCAGGAGACTTCTTTCCAAAAAGAAGGGTATTGACCCAAATACTATGCCATGGTCATATTAATTATAGGATTATAGAAGCTAAAACAGTAATTTATAAAAACCCTGCATGTTACTGCTGCCTTAAACTCACCAATTTAAACTGAATTGTATTTGAACTTAGTGAAGTGAACCCCAAAGCAGTGGGGGTCCCTTTGCTGCTTCAGATGAAGCCCAGATCCTTTCTCTATCCCATCTTTGGGGAGTTGGGACAACTCGCAAACAAACAAACAAACAAACAAACAAACAAACAAACAAACAAACAAACCTTGCTCTTCAGACCTTTCTTCCTTCACCTACTGCCCTACTCCCTGTGGTGCTGATTGATTCGAAGCCAATCTCGTCATCTTGTTGCATCAGGCAAGACAGCTGACCTTGGGTTCCACATGTAGCTTCTTATTTTTTTCCACAACAGTTATAACTCTAAAATTATCATCAGTATAAGAGTGCGGCATTGTGAGATAATCCAATATTTAGAACTAAAAGACACCTAAAGCGTTAAAAAATGAACTTGGCACAGCAGAATTGCCAAGCTATTACATATGTTAAAAATCCAAACATGGGATGCCATCTGCTCTCCAGGAAGAAATGTTTTGTTCATGAACAAACTCCTCATCTCCCTTTAACTAAGATACTGACATTAGGGGTGCTGTGTGGTTTCCGGGCTGTATAGACATGTTCTAGCAACATTTTCTCCTGATGTTTCGGCTGCACCTGTGGCTGGCATCTTCAGAGGATCTGATATTAGTTTCTCAAGAGGTGCAGGGGACAAAGTCCTTTATTATCAAAAGCTTTGGTGGAGGACATTTTGGGGATATTTCATTGAAAAAAAAAGTAAGGCAAGATACCAGTTAGTCTTGCAAATAAAGACAATCTCCTTTCCCTTGTCTCAATTTCCTCCTTATGATTGTGGCACTTCTCTATCAACACTACTTAAAAAAGTACTCCCATTTCCAGTCAAAATGTGTTGTCAGCTGATAAAACTGATTTTCTATGAGTAATTCAACTAATAAGAGCTTCCAGTTTTACAACTGTGAAAAAAAAAAAACAGAAAGCAATAATTAAAATTGATGCTATAAGACAGAACAGGCAAAGAAAATTATCTAATATACGAAGTGTGTACATTTTTTCCTCTTCTAACATGAATAACATGACTACAGCTTGAAAAAGTTACTTTTTGGGGATTACATTAGCTAAGATAGTTGGGTAATTTAGGGAGTAATATTCTAAATAATTTCTGTCCGTGGCTAGTAGTAAACTACTATTACTAAGGATCTCATCACATGTGTGTGTGTGGTGGTGGGGGGGAGTGGGGAAAAACAGAAGGAACGGTCATACTTTGTTCTCACCATCTTTTGTGATGGCAGTAGTCAGTTGCCATCACACGTTCTTTGTCCACCTTTCCTTGTTTCTACCCATCTTCTCTCGTTGGGAGTCACATAGCACCTGACTCTTATTTATTTATCGTGTCAGGGGCAACCAGACCCGACTCCTGAAAAAGCAGTATTCCCTCCATTTTCCTGTGTTGCTGCAATGGAGTTCCATGGGCAACCATTGGAAGTGGCCTTGCATCATATGATGACCTCCGTGGGACTCTGTTTTGGCAACACAGAGAAACAGAGAGAAGACTGTGTGTGATGATGTCCTTCATGTTTATCTAGAACAGTGTTTCTCAACCTGGGGGTCGGGACTCCTAGGGGGGTTGCGAGCAGGTGTCAGAGGGGTCGCCAAAGACCACCAAAAAACACTGTATTTTCTGTTGGTCATGAGAGTTCTGTGTGGGAAGTTTGGCCCAATTCTATCATCGGTGGGGTTCAGAATGCTCTTTGATTATAGGTGAACTATAAATCCCAGTAACTACAACTCCCAAATGTCAAGATCTATTTTCCACAAACTCCATCAATGTTCACATTTGGGCATATTGAGTATTCGTGCCAAGTTTGGTCCAGATCCATCATTGTTTGAATCTTCAGTGCTCTCTGTGTATAGGTGAACTACAATTCCAAAACTCAAGGCCAATGCCCACCAAACCCTTCCAGTATTTTCTGTTTGTCATGGGTGTCCTGTGTGCCAAGTTTGGTTCAATTCCATCATTGGTGGAGTTCAGAATGTTCTTTGATTGTAGGTGAACTATAAATCCCAGCAACTACAACTTCCAAATGACAAAATCAACCCCCCACCCAACTCCACCAGTATTCAAATTTGGGCATATTGTGTATTTGTGCCAAATTTGGCCTAGTGAATGAGAATACATCCTCCATATCAGATATTTACATTACAATTCATAACAGGAGCAAGATTACAGTTGTGAAGTAGCAACAAAAATAATGTTATGGTTGGGGGTCACCACAGCATGAGGAACTGTATTAAAGGGTCAAGGCATCAGGAAGGTTGAGAAACACTGATCTAGAAGAGTTCTGACTATATATCACATCCTCAGAAAGCTAAAAATCTTTCAGAGAATCCTTATTTCCATCAAATCCAATTTTCATTTAGAGAGCTCTGTGCATGTGTTTTGTCCTGTGAAATGAAAGAGACATGGAGAAGACATTATGACCCAATCCACATTTCATGAAACACCTATATTCTAACCCCTTTTTGGGAGTGTAGGAACATGTTGAAGACTTTTCTCCCCCCCCCCCCATGATTTTACTAATATAAAGGTTCTGTAACGGCAAATTATCCTCATGTCATCTCAAGGCTTGACTACTATAACGCCCTTTACATTGGCTTTCCTTTGTCAGTGATCTGGAAACTGAAGCTGGTGCAAAATGCGGCGGCTCGTCTCCTCGCCGGGGTGCTGGTGAGGTGTCGTATCACCCCAATTCTACAACAGCTGCACTGGCTACCGAATGAGTACCAGATTATTTTCAAGGTGCTGGTATTAACCTTTAAGGCCTTATATGGTCTGGGGCCAGCGTACCTGAGGGCCCGCTTATCCCCCTACCAACCCCAGAGATTACTTCGGTCCGAAGACCAAAATTTGCTTGAAGTCCCCAACATCCAAACTTATCATCTGTCCTCTACTAGGCAGTGGGCCTTCTCAATTGTGGCCCCTTATTTATGGAATGCTTTGCCAGTTGAAACCCGATCTATCCAAGACCTACTTGCTTTTCGGAAAGCCTGTAAAGCCTTTCTCTTCCGACAAGCTTTTGATGGGTGAATAACTCGGGACTATGTCTGTTCTTGTTTTTATTGTATTTAAAAGTTAATTGTATTGTTTTAATCTACTGCTGTAAACCGCTCCGAGCCAAATTGGGAGTAGCAGTATACAAGTCAAATAAACAAATAAATAAAATGTATGTTAAAGGTACTTTAATGAAACAAATCTGCAGCTCCAAGGCAATGAACTTAATTTCATCAAAACAAAAACGGTCATTTCCATATTTGTGGCAAAATTTCTTCTGCACAAACGAAATTTAGGATGAGAGGAATTCAGCTAGTTTCCAAAAATATGAACAGTAGAAAAACATAATAAATACCCCCTTTGTCGCCGCTGCGAAGCCCATCAGGGCTCCCAAGTCTTTAAAAGTCTGGACCCATCAAGGCATTTGGGAATAATATCATCCCAAACCTAGGAACTATTTTTCCAGGGATAATCCTGTCAAGCACCCATTGTCTCCCAACTTTGCCCTCATTCCATTCCCAAACCCTTTCAGTAATGCTCAAGATCCTGCAAGGTAGACTCCATCAATACATGGAGTGAGAGTTGCCAAATGTGCAAGCTTGGTTTAGAAAAGGAGGGGGAACGAGAGACCAAATTGCCAATATCCTCTGGATAATGGAGAAAGGCAGGGATTTTCAGAAAAACATCTATTTCTGTTTTATTGACTATTCTAAAGCCTTTGGCTGTGTGGATAATAATAAATTGTGGCAAGTTCTTGGTCGTATGGGCATACCAAATCACCTTGTCTCTCTCCTTAGGAATCTGTATAACGGCCAAGTAGCAATGGTAAGAACAGACAATGCAGACTGGTTCAAGATTGGGAAAGGAGTACGCCAGAGCTGTATACCCTCACCCTACCTATTCAACTTGTATGCAGAACACATCATGCGATGTGGGGCTTCAGAAATCCAAGGCTGGAGTTAAAATTGCTGGATGAAAATTAACAACCTTAGATATGCAGATGATACCACTTTGATGACTGAAAGTGAGGAAGAGTTGAGAAGCCTTATATAGCGAAATTAAAGCTGTCTGGGCAGGGTGGTCAGACAAATCCCACCGCTGCCACCAATATAGCGAAATTAGAGCTAGCGTAGAACAAAGGCTGATCCTAAGTGACCGAATTACTTGGTAGTAATAGCCGCCACCACCTCAGAATTGTTGGCCTGAGGAACCAAAGGGTGTGAATGTATTATAGGTAATAGATGTTTGAGCACTTGATTTTCTATGGCTTCTTCCACTGGATGACTGGATTTTAAAAATGTGTTGAGAGAATGAGTTCTGAGGGAAACGAATGGATTGAGGCATACAACAGTTAAAAGTTAACTAAGAAAGACTTTATTTAAACTTTATATATTAACAACAACTCGTTGGAAATGAGTGGTACAGAAGCTTGATTCAGTTGCAGTAACTTGGTTGCTTATAACAAACAGTTCCCCTGACAGAATAGCTTTTACAGCTGTGAGTCTCTTTAACAAACTGTTCTACTTTTAGACACAGTTTCTCTTAGAGCACAGACTCCAGTCTGCCTCACTCACTGGGTTATAAGGTATCTTTAAACCTCTCTTAAGTTTAATAAGACACAGCTCTCTTTTACTAGTCCTCTCAATGTAGTAAAACCCTAGCCTAATGTCTTCACCTTATCCCCAAACCTAGAGGCTCACTATAGGCTCTTCTTCTCCTGTCAGTTCCCTGCTGTAACTTCCTCTCTAAAAATCCACAACCTTCTCTGTCTCTATCTAAGACTCTTCTCCCCTTTGTGTCAAAACTGGCAGCTCATTTTCCCTCTCTAAGCTGACTCCTCCCCCAATTGCTACACCCAATCAGGAGTCAGCCTGACTCCTCCTCCTGCTCTGCTTGACTACCAAGATGCCAGCCACTGTTATGCAGGCTTCGGCCTAGCCGACTAAAAGGTAGATCTATTACACCTTATAACCAAGGTGAAAGAAGAAAGTGCAAAAGCTGGACTGCAGTTAAACATAAAAAATCCAAGCTGATGGCAACAAGACTGATTGATAACTGGCAAATAGAGGGAGAAAATATGGAGGCAGTGACAGACTTTGTGTCGATGGTCGACAACGCAAAGGTTACTGCAGATGCAGACTGCAGCCAGGAAATCAGAAGACACTTACTTCTTGGGAGGAGAGCAATGACCTACCTTGATAAAATAGTTAAGAGTAGAGACATCACACTGGCAATGAAGATCTGCATAGTTAAAGCAATTGTCTTCTCCGTAGTAACCTATGGATGCGAGAGCTGGACCATAGGGAAGACTGAGCAAAAAAAGAACTGTGTGTTGGAGGAAAAAAATTGAGAATGCAAGAAGATCAAACCAGTCCATACTCCAAGAAATAATGCCCGACTGCTCACTGGAGGGAAGTGTTAGAAGTATTGTAAAATGTGCAAAATTATATTGTTCACTGAATGTATTTGGTTATGTTTGTGTGAGTTTGTGCCTTTAATTGTTGAAATGCTTGTGGTTTGGGTTTGGTCAATTGGGTGCAGGTGGACCTCATTGCTGCTGTTATAATGGTTTGCATCCGCCTGCAGTCTTTAGGGTTAGGTTTTGGGTCTGATCTGATGTCTGAGTTTTCTTTTTGTTTCCACTATGAAGCTGTAATAAAGAAAGCTTCTGCTGTAGTATTGTTATTTTTATTAGATATTATAACTCTGCTGACAGGAAGGATATTAGAGGCAAACATGAAGTATTTTGGCCACATAATGAGAAGGCAGGAAAGCTTAGAGAAGATAATGATGCTGGGGAAAATGGAAGGAAAAAGGAAGAGGGGCCGACCAAGGGCAGGATGGATGGATGGATGGGCATCCTTGAAGTGACTGGATTGACCTTGAAGGAGCTGGGGGTGACGATGGTCAACAGAGAGCTCTGGTGTGAGCTCGTCCATGAGGTCATGAAGAGGGGAAACAACTGAACAAATAACAACAACATTAGTGTGAAGAAATAAGGATACGTGGGGTTGCCTCTGAAGACTGCCCAGAAGCTCCAACTAGTACAACAAGCGGCAGCCAGAATACTAACACGAGTGGGGTACAGGGAGCATACTACTCCTCTGTTGCACCAGCTCCACTGGCTGCCAGTTAGCTTCCGAGCACAATTCAAAGTGCTGGTGTTAACCTATAAAGCCCTAAACGACTTCGGCGCAACTTACCTGTCCGAACGTATTCTCCCCTATGAACCATCTAGATTGTTAAGATCATCTGGAGGGGCCCTGCTCTCGGTCCCACTGGCCTCACAAGCGCGTCTGGTGGGGATGAGGGACAGGGCCTTCTCGGTGGTGGCCCCTCGGCTCTGGAACTCTCTCCCACTGGAGATCAGAACTGCCCCCTCTATCTTGACGTTCAGTAAACAGGTGAAAACTTGGCTGTGGAAATTGGCATTCGATGAATGAGTCAATATTCTGTGATATGGATGGATGATGACGAATGACGAACAACGATTTGATTGTGACGACTGACCATTGTAATTATTTGAGTGCATTGCTATTTTAATGTTTTAGCTTAATATGTAATATGAAGTTTTTAATGACTGTTTGTGATATTACTGTTGGAAACCGGCCCGAGTCCCTTGACAAAACTGCTAAATAAATAAATAAATAAATAAATATTTGCACAAAGGATATCTTCCCATTTCCTTTTTCTTCTCTTTCTTTATAACTACAAGTGTAAAATTACAACAAAACAGCATTAATATACACACAATTTTCTTTGGAGAAAAGGGGAAATGCACAACAAGTTTCTTCTCTTTTCTTTGATCTGTGGCTTTGATAGTTGCTTATCGCAGGATTTCAAGAAGGACAGTTTTTAACCTTAAGAGGCGATACATTAAATGGGGAGAAACGGGTGGAAAACCGAGCCTGGCCATATGACACAGGAACACTATTTTCCATATTTGCTTGTTATCGAACAACTATAATCAGCATTGACGAAGATAATATGATGTCATTCTTTAATCTGGCAAGCCTGAGGAAACCACTTCCTTCATATGTAGGCTGGCGGTCTCATGATTGCCATTTAATTCTGAAACACTCATTGAAATGATGCAAGAATGCAGAGCTTTGGTGTTTTTGCCTGTGTTTTTTAAAAAAATATAATGAATGAGCACTATTATGAAATGATATCCAGCTATGTTAGGAAATATGCTGGTTATTCAACAAAACAGACTTATTTTCTTTAAGCTATGCAGGGGCTGTGGGGAGCAAAGCATGTGACCTACAAATGCACAGAGTTGGTCCCGAATTTTAACTGCTTCTTCCGACATCTATTAAGAAAATGAGACATTTTTGGAAATTTTGGCTTTGGCTTCCTTGACTATAGTTAAGCCATGAGGGCATAAAAGTTCATTTAGAGGCCTGTGTTTTGTTGTTGAGATGATCAAATTTCAGAACTGCATGTCAATGAATAAAATTCTTCAAAAAGTGGACCATAATGATCAATTTAATGTCATTATATGAGTATAGGCCAGGGGTCCACAAACTTTTTAAACAGAGGGCCAGGTCACAGTCCCTCAACTTGGTGGAGGGCCGGATTATAATTTGAAGAAAAAAAAAGAATGAATTCCTACGCACTCTGCACATATCTTATTTGTAGTGCAAAAAACTCTTTAATTTATGAAGAACAATTTTCATAAATATATAATTTTTTATTTAGTTATTATTTAACTTACTTATATACCGCTGTTCTCAGCCCGAAGGCGACTCACAGCGGTTCACAACAAATACGAACAGCAAAAATTCAGTGCTACAGTATAAAAACAGTTAACAACCTAACACATTACACAATTAATAATCAGTTACTACAGTACCCATTCACTGTTGTCTCATCATCAAAAACATGTTCCAGATTCGTCATCCATTGTTCCATTCCAGTGTTCATTAACCAATCATTGCACTAATTATTTGAACGCCTGCTCAAACAGCCAGGTCTTCACTTTTTTGCGGAATACCATTAGAGATGGTGCTAGTCTAATGTCCGTAGGAAGGGCGTTCCACAGCCGAGGAGCCACCACCGAGAAGGCCCTATCTCTCGTCCCCGCCAGCCGTGCTTGAGAAGCAGGCGGGATCGAGAGCAGGGCCTCCCTGGAAGATCTCAAAGTCCTGATGGGTTCATAGGCAGAGATGCGGTCAGATAGGTAGCTTGGGCAAGAACCATTTAGGGCTTTAAAGGCCAACGCCAGCACTTTGAATTGAGCCCGGTAGCAGATCGGTAGCCAGTGGAGTTGGCGCAACAGGGGGGTTGTATGCTCCCTGCGCTCCGCTCCTGTTAAAATCATGGCTGCCGAGCGTTGGACTAGTTGGAGCTTTCGAGCTGTCTTCAAAGGCAACCCCACGTAGAGAGCGTTGCAGTAGTCTAAACAGGATGTAACCAGAGCGTGGACTACCGTGGCCAAGTCAGACTTCCTAAGGTACGGGCGCAGCTGGCACACAAGTTTTAATTGTGCAAATGCTCCCCTGGTCACCGCCGAAACCTGGGGTTCCAGGCTCAGCGATGAGTCCAGGGTCACACCCAAGCTGCGAACCTGCGTCTTCAGGGGGAGTGCGACCCCATCCAACACAGGCTGTAACCCTATGCCCTGTTCGACCTTGCGACTTACCAGGAGTACCTCTGTCTTGTCTGGATTCAATTTCAATTTCAATTTCAATATAAGCTTATTAGTATTTCAATGGGAAGTGTGGGCCTGCTTTTGGCTGATGAGATAGGATTGTTGTTGTTCTTGTTGTTGTGTGCTTTCAAGTCGTTTCAGACTTAGGTTGACCTGAACGAGGGCCGGGCAAATGACCTTGGAGGGCCGCATTCGGCCCTCGGGCCGTAGTTTGAGGAGCCCTGGTATAGGCTATCCATTTCCAGTGAAAATTATAACACCAAATTGAAGTTTAACGTAATGTAAATCTTACAGCAGTGGCTCTCAACTTGTGGGTCTCCAGGTGTTTTGGCCTACAACTCCCAGAAAGCCAGTTTACCAGCTGTTAGGATTTCTGGGAGTTGAGAACCACTGTCTTACAGTTTCTCCTTTTAAGGAATGTGCAGCAGATATGAAAAAGCCCTGAAGGGATATGGGAGCCATCTGAAATATAGAAATATCCCTTGAATTGCCTCTAAAAGTTTCTGGTTTTTTTTTTTGACGTTTCAGGACTGATTTAGAGGGTCACCACAATTCTTCCACATTAAGAAACTAAGAGAAGCGGGGAGAAGAGAGGTGCATATATATTTAATAGGCTCGTTTGATAAAAAAATAAGGTTCAAAACTCGTTTTGGATGTAGGGGGCACTGGTGGTTCGATTCTAAAGTCAATTCCAATTTTCACAGAAAATATGTTTTCTAATGGTCTTTGGTGACCTCTCTGAAACCCCCTCATGACACCCCCCCGAGGGGTCCCAACCCCCAGGTTGGGAAACACTGCTCTAGCCAATTACAAGGTAAAGGTTGTCCCCTGACATAAAGTCCAATTGTGTCCGACTCTGGGGGTTGGTGCTCATCTCCATTTCTACGCCAAAGAGCTGGTGTTGTCCGAGATCATGTGGCCAGCATGACTGCATGGAACGCTGTTACCTTCCCACCAGAGCAGTACCTATTGATCTACTCACATTTGCATGTTTTCAAACAGCTTGGTTGGCAGAAGCTGGGGCTGACAGCGGAAGCTCACGCCGCTCCCCGGATTCGAATCTGCAACCTTTCGGTCGACAAGCTCAGCAGCTCAGGGGTTTAACCCACTGCGCCACCGGGGGGCTCATATAGAATCATAGAATCATAGAGTTAGAAGAGACCTCATGGGTCATCCAATCCAACCCTCTGCCAAGAAGCAGGAATATTGCATTCAAAGCACCCCTGACAGATGGCCATTCAACCTCTGTTTAAAAGTTTCCAAAGAAGGAGCCTCCACCACACTCCAGGGCACAGAGTTCCACTGCTGAACGGCTCTCACAGTCAGGAAGTTCTTCCTCATATTCAGATGGAATATCCTTTCTTGTAGTTTGAAGCCATTGTTCCGCGTCCTAGTCTCCAGGGCAGCAGAAAACAAGCTTGCTCCCTCCTCCCTGTGGCTTCCTCTCACATATTTATACATGGCTATTATATCTCCTCTCAGCTTTCTCTTCTTCAGGTTAAAAATGCCCAGCTCCTTAAGCTGCTCCTCATAGGGCTTGTACTCCAGACCCTTGATCATTTTAGTCCTCTTCCTCTGGACACATTCCAGCTTGTCAATATCTCTCTTGAATTGTGGTGCCCAGAATTGAACACAATATTCCAGGTGTGGTCTAACAAGGTAGAATAGAGGGGTAGCAATACTTCCCTAGATGATGATGATGATGATGATGATGATAATAATCCTTTATTTATACCCCGCTAACATCTCCCGAAGGACTCGGCGTGGCTTACAAGAGGCCGAGGCCCAACACATCAATAAAACAAAAGCATAACACATACAACAATAGATAAACTCATAAAACAAGCAATAAACATTAAAACAATAGCAATAAACATTAGACAATAACATCATGATGCATTTAAAACTAAGGCCGGGCCAAATGTAATGATTAAAAATTAAAAAATGCTGAGCATGACAGGTGAGATGGATAGGTTTTTGGAGATAGGTGCGGTGTGCAGACAATCTTAAATCTCTAGTAAAGTGCATTTGGGACATGATGCTAGGAGTTTCCTATTCTGGGAATAGATCTGGACACTATGCTCCTATTGATGCAGGCCAAAATCCCATTGGCTTTTTTTGCCGCCACATCTCATTGTTGGCTCATGTTTAACTTGTTGTCCACGAGATCTCCAAGATCTTTTTCACACGTACTGCTCTCGAGCCAGGCATTGTCCCCCATTCTGTATCTTTGCATTTCATTTTTTCTGCCTAAGTGGAGTATCTTGCATTTGTCCCTGTTGAACTTCATTTTGTTAGTTGCTTAAAATTTTTCATTTAACTCCCAATCAGCAGCTGATGGAAAAACTTGAATCAAGAAAATTCTTCTAATAACTTAGCAGCAAACTATCAGTGATTGTGCATGAAGCATACACTGAAGAGAGCAGAAGCATGGATAATTCAGCAATAATGTACCGATTTTATTTTAAAAAGCACCCACAAATAGTTTTCAGAGCTTTTCAGACCTATGGCATAATTCGGTTAACTCTCAATCTTGAGCAGGGATTCCCTTGTTCGCTTCCATCACTTGCCAGCATCAAGTGGTGATGTGCATGCATGAATGAGGGCATCACAGAATTGATGCCACAGACAAAGCGATTGCACATTATTTCAAGTGTAATGTGCTTCAGCTCATTCTGTCACGTGAGTTCAATTTAGCCCTCAAGTGCAGGGAAATTAAATGATACACAAGCAGGACCTCCCAAGCTTTAGCCAAGTGTTTTTGAGAACAAGGATTCTCTTCCTCTTTCATGGTTCTCTGATAGGAATGCTTTTGACAGTGCTACAAGCCTAACACTACAGGGTCTCCACTCTGGGAATGGCTATGTTTTTCTACAGAGAAATTTCCTGTCATGTTGAATCTGCAGACACATTGGAGCTGGAAGGCTTTCCTAAGGAGGAGGCAACTAACTATACGGAGTGACTGTTCTTCAGATTGTTGCTGGGTACTTTACTTTATCAAGACAGAAGTGAGGAAAGCTTGTCCTATCAATCAACCCCTACAGACCAGAATGTGGTTTGAGGCTTTTTAGCAACCTTTGTGTTCGTATAGAGTGCTGAGGAGTTTACTGCCATCTACTGACAATAAAATATTGGATTGCTGAGTTGGTATTTGGCTTCTTCAGAAGTGAGAACCAGCTGGATATGGTTTACTTGCAACTAGCTGAATTGATTAAAAAGAGACTTTGGAGAGAGAAAGTAATGGCACAAATAGCAAATCAATGGGCAATACTTCTCTGAGAGTTGCAGAACCCACGTTCCAGCAGCTCTTACATTTATGAGTAAAGGACGATCAAGTGTCATCATCATCAAATCAAGCTAGCATTTTCCTTAACTTTTTATTTTCGTTTTAAGAAATTGATTTTTAAAACTCTGTCAACATTTTTGCATATTCCACCAATTACAGTTTCCTGAAGAGGAATGCAACTAAAACAATAAAAGGTAAAGGTAAAGGTAGTCCCCTGACATTAAGTCCAGTCATGTCTGACTCTGGGGTGTGGTGCTCATCTCCATTTCTAAGCCGAAGAGCCAGTGTTGTCCGTAGACACCTCCAAGGTCATGTGGCCAGCATGACTGCATGGAGCGCCATTACTAAAACAATACCATCTTTAAAAACCTGATTCCAGAAATTAATATGTATTAAAGTGTTATATTACCCCTTAACGAAAGTGTTATACTACCCCTTAGTGATCTGGAAACTGAAGCTGGTGCAAAATGCGGCTGCTCATCTTCTCGCCGGGGTGCCGGCGAGTTGTCGTCTTACCCCAATTCTACAACAGCTGCACTGGCTTCCGATTGAGTACTGGATTACTTTCAAGGTGCTGGTACTAACCTTTAAGGCCTTATATGGTCTGGGGGCCGGCGTACCTGAGGGCCCGTTTCTCCCCCTACCAACCCCAGAGATTACTTCAGTCCGAAGACCAAAATTTGCTTGAAGTCCCCAACATCCGGACTTATACTCTGTCCTCTACTAGGCAGAGAGCCTTCTCGATTGTGGCCCCTTATTTATGGAATGCCTTGCCAGTTGAAACCTGAACCATCCGAGAGCTACTTGCTTTTCGGAAAGCCTGTAAAACCTTTCTTTTCCGACAAGCTTTCGATGGGTGAATAACTTGGGACTATGTCTGTTTCTTGTTTTTATTGTATTTTAAAGTTGGTTGTATTGTTTTAATCTACTGCTGTAAACCGCTCCGAGCCAAATTGGGAGTCAAATAAATAAATAAATAAATAAATAAATAAATAAATAAATAAATAAATAAAGTGTCTTCCACTTATTGAATATGTTGAATGTCCACTCATAAAACCTCTCACCTCTCTCACAGCATCAAGACTGTAAGGTCTAGATGTCATAGTTAATGGTAAGGTTATTTATGTGCACTCCGCTTCACATAAATATGTAATACAAAATGGCAGAAGTATGTTTAGGGCCATTTCCAAAATGGTTGAAAATTCTCTCCTAAGTCAAAATTAATTTAATGATTTTTTAAAAGGAAGCTCAAGTTTTAGACCTGTGTTGCTTGGTGTATTGTTTATTGCTAGTTTAATATTGCTTTAACTGTTTTTAATTTGCTTTAGGTTGTGTATTGTTATGTTGTGTTTTGAGGCCTTGGCCTTTGTAAGCCGCATCGAGTCCTTCGGGAGATGCTAGCAGGGTACAAATAAAGTTAATAATAATAATAATAATAATAATAATAATAATAATAACTTGGCAAATTCTTCTTGAACCTTTAAAGCCCAATGGCTGACATTTCTTATTTCAATTGACTATGGTTTAAGCTTAGTTTTTTTAGAATTAAAACTTGAAAGGAAATATTTCTGAAACTGTTTCCCCCAGCATTTCTGATAAAATTATAACTATGAATGTTTGGGAAGGTTATTTTTAATTATAAAATCATCTGTAGCTGTAAACATTCCTAGAGAAACATTTCCCACCCTGTTTTTCCATATGTTAAGTTTTTTGGTTAAACTTTCAATTTTATCTTTTAACATAAATATATTACAATTTTTTCTTGACCTGTTTAAATCTTAGAGTTTTTAAAAACTCTAAGGGCTGCTAGCACAACTAGTTAATCAGTTGCAATTAATCACTGCCAACCGAAAGGTGGCAAGTTCGAAGCCTGAGTCGGGGTTGAGTGCCCGACTGTTAATAGCTGTTAAAAAATAGCTGTTAAAAATGCCCAGCTCACTGTTGACCTAAGCAGTTTAAAAACAGCTGTGCTGGAAGTAGAGAAATTAGGGACCACTTAAAGAGGGGAGGTTAATTTATGACACCAAAAATATGCCAGAGAGCAAGGAAGAAATACTACGATCAAAAAGGCTCGACGTCATAATGGACAAAGTGACAGCTCCCCCGTGGCGGAATCAAGCAATCTTCAGGATCCGAAGTGGAAGCACTGCTGAATGGCCTCTGTCTGTATGTCTTGAATGTCAAAAACGGCATTGAATTTTTGCTGTGTATATGAACATTGTGATCCGCCCTGAGTCCCCTTTGGGGTGAGAAGGGTGGAATATACGAGGGGTATTTTTTAAGTAAGGTCCATTGGAACATAAGTACACAACGAAAGTTTATTTCAAAAAAGTAAATTTATTTTCAGAAAGTACATACTTCACTCTATTTTTTCGACATAGTTGCCAAGTTTGTTCAAACACTTATCATACCTCTGAACCAATTTTAAAATACCTCTTCATAAAAACTTGCCGCCTGCTCCGATAACCAAGAGTTCACTGTAATCAAAGAAGGGCGACCGGAGCGGTCCTCATCATGGACGTTGTCACGGCCATCTTTGAATTGTCGTACCCACTTACGCACTTTACTTTCACTCATAACAGTATCACCGTACACTTCACAAATCTGTCGATGAATTTCTGCAGCAGGCAGGTTCCTTGCTGACAAAAACCGTATCACTGAGCGAACCTCACATGCAGAGGGTGAGTTGATAGTCTTAAACATTTTTAAAGCACAAAACAGAACCGTACAGGTTAGCTACAGAGCGGAAACTGAGCACAGTTGTTCCCGAGGCATGCCGGTACACGACGCACGCGTTGCGATATGTGCGTGAACTACTAGTGTCTACAACAAAACGAACCTTACTTAAAAAATACCCCTCGTAAATACTGTAAATAAACTATCTGACCAGTAACACAATTTTGAAAGCCATAAGTCACTATGAAAAAAATGAACAAAATCAGATTTTGGCTCAATTGAAAATATATTTTTCAATTTCAATAATTGGTTTAAACTTTGCCTTCTTGAGAGCCACCTTACTTCTGCATGTAGTGATAATCTTTTGTAACTAGAGTCCATGTCTTTGCAAAGCTTTGAAAACAAATTACTATAAAGGCATGGTTTTTGAATAAAGTTAATGATTTTTAAAAATAATAAGACAATTTCTAATCCTAGTGATTTTTTTTGTGACACCTGCCTCCCGATGGATCATGCAGTGTGTAAAAGTGATATGGTAATTGTTACCAGCTTTAATTTTTGCTACAATCCAACATTCTTACCCATCATTACTTCAGCACCATCTACATGGACTGCAATGAAGTTTTCAACTGTAAACCTTCATTTGTGAAACAATAACACTGTTCTACAAATTTTCAGTTTTTCTCAGTTGCGGAAACAAAATGTGCCGTTTCTTAATAAATTTAACATGCTGAATTCAAATATAACAATTAAATGTGTTAATTGGCTCTGGTTTTTATGCAACAGCTATTTCAATTTTCTCCACAATAGGTAATTCGTTAATATTATGATAATGCGCCTAACCTTACTGCATGTATATAAACCGTGAATATTTACTAAATTTTAGTCAAATTATATTGCCAATAGTTTATACATGAGAAATATTTATTTAATTAGTCTATTGTTTATGTTTGTGCAGCAAGAAACTATATTAGTAGGCCTAATGCTGTTGAAAAGTCTGAAAGTTTAAATGTCGCTTTAATCGTGACTTTAGTTTATATCCTGTTTGCTTCTCTTGACTTTTCTTTTGTATTCAAGGAAAGGATTGTCTCTTACAATGCTCCAGCAGTAGTCTGACAGCATTGACGGAGTCCATTTACATTGATATCTTTTTTCCATAGTGCTTTATTTACACACGTGCGAGGCATAACTACAGTAAGAAGAACAATGTAAAACAATGTTTAACGATACTGTCTCAGTCTTCAACTGACTGACCCTCACCGTTCAAAAGTCTGGCCTTATATAGGGCTTTCTGGCTTTTGCACACGGCACTAATACTGCATCATTAAACTTTCTAGAGTATTCTAGAATCTTCCATAGTGTAAGTCGCAACATGCATTTTTTCAACCATACGTGATCACGTGATTGCTTATATCATAAAAACTAGAGCCAATATACATTTTTAAATGTCATTTTCGTTTTCAGCATCCCAAAATAATAAAACAACTATTTTCAGGCCCGCAACTTTTTATCCGTTGAACAGTGTAATTGACTTTAAGAAACACATTTCCCCCTCTCCTGTGGTCTTTCTAAAGGCAACAGAACAATAATGTATGCTTCCTTCATAAACCTATCTTACATAAAGTAATAACTGTGCCATAATATAAATATAATTTGTTTAATTGAACTGAATTGCAAATTTTGAGCTGTCCTTAAGCTTCTTAATAAGTTGCTGAAATTGGTAATTACTGATACCAGAAATTCTTTTGGAAACAGTATCATTTGATAAAAGAATTTTAAAAATTCCATCCCCATATCTTTTCTCCATGAATTTTAGCAGCAGGTAACATTAGGTCTTCTTCTATCACATAGGCCTTTGGAGTTTTTGCAATTAAATAAGAAGTTTTGAAGGGGGCAAATAAATATTTTTTTTATTGACAGTAACAGATTTCTCAAAACATTGTTTTTCTTTATTTGAAGATTTTTAAAGTCGTTCAAATGATTCCTTTGCCGTCCACTGCGTGCTTGGTATGTCGTTTTAGTTTGGCTGGTTTTATGCTCTTCGAAGCCAAAGCTTCATTACAAATTAAGCAGAGGTTTTTCCATACCATCTTGATTATTGGAAGTAAATTCATATTGCAAAAAGGATTCAACATATTTCTTTTTCTTGTCTATTTAAGTGTACTGCAAACTGGTACACTTAAATTCTCATCAGTATTTTTATCTCTTCGCTCTAAATTTAAGGATTTATCCAAACCCACTTTTTTGTCCTAAAATATAAATAAATATAGCAAATAATTTCTGAAATAACCATGAGTTTTAGTTTATTACGTAATGTGCTGTCGCACGCTGGGCCTGTACATAAGACTGTAGACAGGACATAAATTCTGTGTGCCCAACGGGACGCTGGGGCTGCCTCAGATTAAAGGCCTTTGGATTTCCTTAAACAGAGTCTTTAGATAGCTTAAAGGTTCAACAAAGTTCTTTATTATTGAAAACAAACAGGTACTTTAAGGCTCTCTTAATAGTCTATTGGCTCTCTTAATCTTGTCCACAGGGAACAGGCACTATCTTCATAACTGTATTTTAACCAATGGGGAAATCCTTAACCTCTTATCCGGGCAGTCTGTCTTTGCCTCTGTTGTCGTGGAGCCCCTACCAACTGCTTCTGGCTGCCGCGAGTGACCCTTACCAAGCAGAGCTTTGTAGACTTCCAGGGGAAAAGAAGGTGTTCAGGTTTCAGTGATGGCTGGCTGAAGTGCTGTGGGACCGGATTCCCTCAGCAAAGGAGCTGTAAGGCTGTAAAATCCTTAGCAAAAGAGCTGTGCTGAGACTGCATCTCTCTGGCCAAGCTATGGGGCTGTATATCCAATGCCAAGCTATGGGCTGTATCTCCCCGGCCAAGCTGTAGAAGACGAAGCTTTCTACAGGAGCTCCTGGTTTTATGTCCTGTATGAAAGGCTTCTCTGTGTGGACTGACCCAAAATGGCTCCTATTCCCTCCAAAACCCAAAAAGGGGGTGGGACCAGGGAACCTAACGATAATTGACAGGTCATAGATCCAATAAATGCAAACTAAGGAAAGCCATCTAACTGTAAAGGCATAGAACTTTAAAATACATGCAAGATAAGCTGGAGCTCCTGGTGCGGCTGTCCCAGAACACATAAAAACTAAAACTCATGGTTATTTCAGAAATTATTTGCTATATTTATTTATATTTTAGGACAAAAAAAAAGTTATAGTTGAGTTTTAGTTTATTACATGGAGCCCCCGGTGGTGCGGTGGATTAAACCCTTGTGCTGGCAGGACTGAAGACCGACAGGTCGCAGGTTCAAATCCAGGGAGAGTGTGGATGAGCTCCCTCTATCAGCTCCAGCTCCTCATGTGGGGGCACGAGAGAAGCCTCCCACAAGAATGATAAAACATCAAAACATCCGGGTGTCCCCTGGGCAACGTCCTTGCAAACGGCCAATTCTCTCACACCAGAAGCCACTTGCCATTTCTCAAGTCACTCCTGACATGACAAAAAAAAAAGTTTATTACATTTGTGCTTAATTTACGAGAAAAAATTGATGTTCATACTTACATAAACATATGGCGATGATAACAATAATAATAATAAACCTTTATTTATATCCCGCTAACGTCTTCCGAAGGACTTGGTGCGGCTTACAAGAGGCCGAGGCCAGATACAACAGTAAAACAGTAGCATAACAAATACAACAATAAATAAACTCATAAAACAAAGCAATAAACATTAAACAATAACAATAAACATTAAAAAATAACACCACGATGCAGTTAAAATCTAAGGCCGGGCAAAATAATTATTTTTTTTAAAAAAAATGCTGGACATGACCAAGTGAAATGGATAGGTTTTTGGAGATAGGTGCGGTATGCAAATAATCTTAAATCTCTAGTAAAGTGCATTTGGGACATGATGCTTGGAGTTTCCTATTCTGGGAAGGCACACTGGTACAACCACGTCTTCAAGATCTTCCTAAAGACTGCCAATGTTGGGGCTTGTCTGATGTCCTTGGGGAGAGACTCATCCTTCTCCTGCTCCTCGTGAAAGTGCACCACCCTCCTTCCTTGTCTTTCTGGAAACAAGCAAAATAGCACTATATAAATGGATCTGTTTTCCTAGTTTCCAAGAGACCTCACAATCTCTGAGGATGCTTCCCATGGATGCAGGCGAAACGTCAGGAGAGAATGCTTCTGGAACATGGCCATACAGCCCGGAAAACTCAAAACAACCCAGTTGATGGTTGAGAACTACTATTAAAAGGCTTTAGTCTTTACTTGCTGCAATCAAACACTTATATTTCTATAAAAGACAGAGGTAACTGCAATTTTTAAAATCAAAAATTCCCACACAATACTATCCAAAGTTATACTGATACTTTCATGCTAAGGAATGAAGGTAGAAAAATATTAAAAATATTTATTTTTATCATTAAACTTTTATGTTTCTGTAAAGGCAGAAAACTTTTTATGTACTGTAAAAACACTGCAATTCATAACTTATAATAGTCTCGAATCTGAGCTGAGATGTTTCTGGCAGCGTTTGTTGGCATTGAGTAGTGTGACAGAATGCATGGTGCAAAGTGTGCATGTTGTGTGTTCAGAACCAAGGCTGTACTGAAGTCATGCAATGCAACATGGATGAGGGCTGCCAGGAATACCTCCGATTCATTGTGCATTTGTGAAATAATGTTTGATCATTGTGCATTCAGAAACCTTTTAGGGTTTCTAAATCTTAGCGACCCCTCACAGTTTAATCTGTGGACCCGGATGGACATTTGCAAGTCATTTCTCCAGTTCTGCAGTCTTATAGTTCTCCAGGGGCACATCTACTCTGACCATTTTGGTCGGTCTCAAGAATGATCAGCCCTGTGATGGCTAAACATTGCACAGGGCTGAACTGCGTCAACCTGGGTAAATATGGTTAATAACTTGGAGGAAAACCTGAAGCTGGATTTGGGTTGTCTCCTGAGTTTGAAACGGTTGAGGCTGCTGGCTTGGTTCCTAAGAGGAATCAGTCACAACCAGAGGCGGCCCTAGGTAATTTTCAACGGTAAGCAAACAGTATTTTGGCACCCCCCCCCCCAACCAATCACTGATCTATATTTTCTGTTCGTCGTGGGAGTTCTGTGTGCCATATTTGGTTCAATTCCATCATTGGTGGAGTTCAGAACGCTCTTTGATTGTAAGTGAACTATATATCCCAGTAACTACAACTCGCATATGTCAAGGTCTATTTTCCCCCAAGAGCGCTTCAAGAGCACCCCTGGGCAAAATAAAATATACTTCAAATGCTTACTTTGTGTAATGGCTTGAGCCGCCCCTGGTCACAACTGTCTTCACAGCTGTCCCATGCTTTCCCCTCCCAGGCCCCTTCTTTGTGAATCACGGGACCTGCCCAAAGGGTGATAGACCCCTGAGAGTATGGTAGATGCCTACTTTGGGGGGGAGGGGCGTTTGAAGTTAGGGCCCCTGCCCAATGGCAACAAACTGTGTCCCTGATGCTGCTGAAGCAGCTCAGGGAATCCCTGCTTGGCTGTAAAGGAAACCCAATCTGGCATCCCAGATATTTGATCGGGCTAGCTTTAAAGTCAGTGGAGAAAGGCCTCAGGATACAGTGGCCAAGAGTGACATTGATGTACTGTGTATGGCACTGCCTCGAAAGATGACTTGGATACTTCAACTGGTACAAAGCCTGCTAGACCAAGCATCCAGAGCACATTAATGATTCTGCTCCAGTTATATTAGATGCCTATTCATCATACATTGCTCTCTGTCATAAACTTTGCTGGGCTGGCCATGTTGTCTGAATGCTTGAGCACCATCTCTCAAAGCAGTTACTCTATTTTCAACTCAAGAAAGGAAAACAGAATGCTTGTAGGTAGCAAAAGAAATTGAATGATGGGCTTAAAGCTATCCTTAAAAATGTGGAATAAACACAGAGATCTGGGAAGCTCTGGTCCTTGAGGATTCTAACTAGAGGTTACGGAATTCGCAGGGGCATGAATGGAGGGCTAAAGAGAGAAACATGCCAAGAGGAAGGTGTGTCAAGCAATCCCTTGTTATGACCGCCTTCCATCTGGAAATGTATGTCCTCACTGTGAAAGCCCATGTGGATCCAGAATAGGTCTCCACAGTTGTTTACGGACCCACCACCAAGACTCAACTTCATACTCTGTCATGAATTTTAATGCCCTAAAAAAATTATCTAAAGCAGTGATTCTCAACCCTCCTATTGTCCTACTGTCACGACCCCTTAATACAGTTCCTTGTGCTGTGGTGACCCCTAACCATGAAACTATATTCATTATGACTTCATAACTAGTTCTGACCTTTAAATCTCTTTACGGCCAGGGTCCATCGTACCTTAGGGACCACCTCTCCTTCTCCCATCATCGGAGGTCGCAACGACAAGCCCAACATGACTTACTCCATATACCGGGTCCTAGAGAAGTGCACTTGGAAAGGACCAGATGCAGGGCTTTTTCTATTTCTGCCCCTGCCTTGTGGAATTCCTTGCCGCCCTACATGAGAGCCATGCGTGACTTAGGGCCTTTTACTCTCGCACTTAAGACCTGGCTTTTTACTAGAGCATTCGATCTCTGTTGATTTTTAATTTTTGTATGTATGTATTTTATCTTTTGTAATTTAGCTGTAAATCGCCTGGAGCATTCTCGGATGGAGGGCGATTAATAAGTTATTAAATGATGATGATGATGATGATGATGACTATAATTTTGCTACTGTTATGAATTGTCATGTAAGTATCTGATATGCAAGATGTATTTTCATTCACTGGACCAAATTTGGCACAAATACCCAATACGCCCAAATTTGAATACTGGTGGGGTTGGAGGGAGGATTGATTTTGTCATTTGGAAGTTGTGGTTGCTGGGATTTATAGTTAATCTACAATCAAAGAGCATTCTGAACTCCACCAATGTTGAAATTAAACCAAACTTGGCACACAGAACTCCCACGACCAACAGAAAATACTGGAAGGGTTTGGTGGGCATTGACCTTGAGTTTTGGAGTTGTAGTTCACCTACATCCAGAGAGCACCGTGGACTCAAATAATGATGGATCTGGACCAAACTTGGCATGAATCTTCAATTTGCCGAAATGTGGTGGAGTTTGAGAAAATAGACATTTACTTTGGGAGTTGTCGTTTCTGGGATTTTTCACCTACAATCAAAGAGCCCCTTGAACCCCACCAATGATAGAATTGGGCCAAACTTCCCACACAGAACTTCCATGACCAATAGAAAATACTGTGTTTCCTGGTGGTCTTTCACAACCTCTTTGACACCCCCTCATGACCCCCCTCCCCAGGTTGAGAAACACTGATCTAAAGGGTCACCTGTGTTTGTTTAAGGGAACCCAAATTGAAGGATGGAAAGACCTAGTTCACTGCTCTCCTTTTATGATTTATTAGATTGACATATGTCAGAGAGAAGGCCTTTATAATGGGTGTCCTACGTTCCCACCCTAGAATTGTGAGCATGAATCATGGACACCTGATTTTAAAAGATTTTTGAAAAGTATCTGGCACTAAAAGTGTTTAGGTGAAGTTTTGTTCTTTGATTTTATTGTCTTGTTGTTGTTAACTATTGTCAAAATCAAATGGTAGTTAAAGGGCTCACATAAATTTAACAGTCACCTTGTCTCTCATTCTCTTAAAGAAATTATTTGTATTTGACATGCAGACTTAGAACTGTGCTTTATAGGGTTACCTGGCTGCAATCTAGAGATTCACACTGTAGCTCTGAAATTGGGTGAAAAGTACAATTTCCTTATTGTAGTCCTTTCCTCTTTTTTTCCAATAGTTTTTTTATTAAGTTATACATCTACATAAAAGAAAAAGGTTTACAAGGAAAGTGGGAGAACATTTAGATATAGGATAGTAGGAAATTTTAAGAATCTGTATAATATGAAAAAGAGAAAAAAATATCAAAAATCAAAATAGAACAAAAATGTATACAAAATTAGGAGAAAAAAAAGAGAAAAGAAGAAAAAATAAATAAAAAAGAAATTGTTGACTTCCATTCTGTGTCTTCGCTTACAAAGTTTTCAGTCAGATTTTATCTTCTCATCTTACTTAGATCTTTCATTTAAATAATTTTCAAATGATGACCAGTTTGTCTCTTTTATTGGTTTTCCCGTATTTTTCTTCAAAAAATAAGTTAATTTGTCCATGTCCTTAATCTCTTGTAGTTTGACTATCCAGTCTTCTACCTCCGGAGTTTTATCCATTTTCCAAATTCTTGCATAAGATATCTTTGCTGCTGTCGAAATATAAGTGAATAAAATGTCAGTATTTAAGTCAGAGGAGAATTCAGAGTCCGTTATATTTAATAAGTAATATTCTGGTTTGTTTGGGAATTATATTCCCAATATTTTTTTGTGTTTCTTGATGTATGTTTTTCCAATAATTTTGAGCTTTCTTACAGGACCACCACATATGAAAGAAACTGCCCTCTGCCTCATGACATTTCCAACATTTCTTGTCCATATTTTTACACATTGTTCCTAATTTTTTAGATGTTATATACCAACGATGGAACATCTTAAGCCAATTTTCTTTTAAGTCCATCGCATATGTATATTTTAACTTCCTATTCCAAATTGTTTCCCATTCTCTCAGATGAATTGGTCTTCTTATATTTTCTGCCCATCTGACCATGCAATTTTTTATTAATTCAGTTTCAGTTGACCATTCATTGTCATATATTTTTGTTCTTAATTTTTTTCTCCTCTTAACACACCTTATTGTGTTAATTTGTTTGAAGTTTGTTAATACATGCACTGCTTTTTTGCAGGATAGCACTGAAACTCTCACAGGTGCACAAAATACAATCAGGCAAAAGAGAATGAGTTAAGACTGAACAAACACACTAAACAAAAATGCAAAGCACACATAATCTTAAAAAAGAGTCCAAAACAGTCTTGCCTCTTCTTCCTGTCCCTTATTTGTACCACAGTCATTTAAAAATCCACTAAAACAATATGATAACTCAGACATGACTCTCTTAAACAACAAATATGTATGCAAAGGCCTCATGTGTGAAGCCCCAGTGTGAAGAGAGCCCTCAGTGTGAGAAGGCCTCACTGGGAGAAAGGCCTCAGTATGTTAATAGGTCTCAGTATGCTAAGGCCTCATGTGTGAAGTCCCAGTATGAAGAGAGCCCTCAGTGTGAGAAGGCCTCAGTGGGAGAAAGGCCTCAGTATGCAAAGGCCTCATGTGTGAAGCCCCAGTGTGAAGAGAGCCCTCAGTGTGAGAAGGCCTCAGTGGGAGAAAGGCCTCAGTATGCGAATATGTAGATATATATGAAACTTCCTTGGTAAAAGCTTAAAAATCGAAGACTCTTGCTTCTAACAAGGAACTAACAAAACCAGAGTAAATCATGCCCTGGAGACTTAATCATCTGCCCTCTCCTCGGGGCTGCTTTTTGTACCAGGAACAAAGCTCATATGTCATTCCTCAATCTAGATCCCCCTTCTTTTGGTTTTTACTTGGAAGAACATAGATACAATAAGTAATTGCTATATATATAATTTTGAGTTTGGAGGAAAGAGTCTGAAACATTTTCAAGAGTGAACTGGTACTGCATTTTCCAAACAGTTCCGACGATAAAATATCTCACAGAAAATATCATCAACGCCATACATTACAAGAAAAGAAAGCTATTAAAGTAATATATGCCTCCCTGTTAGTCTGAGAATTCAGTCAACAATAGATGAATTGCTCGAGTGTCACTCTACATGGCTCAGGAGGGATTGAGAAGCTGAGTTTATTGGTTTTGACAGACAGCGTCTGATTGGTGTCAGTGCAAGGATCAAGCTGCTGGAATAGGAAGGGAAAACAAAAGGAAACCTGCTGATGGTTAACAGCTGTTTGCAGATGATTTGAGCCTGAGCCACTAAGCCATACCTTCCATAGGCAAAGCAAAACTGCTTATATATTATAATAATAAAAGAGTATACGTTTGTGTCTTTCTGGGGCAGCCCTAGCCCATTGGGCCATCAAGTCTTTTTGTTGTTGTCCAGTTTGCAGGGCTGAAATTCCAAATGATACTCACTGAAATCAAAACAGGGGGCAGCCAAGTTGTAACTTATCTCATTATCCAGGCGATGGTCATCTCGAGGCTTGACTAATGTAACGCCCTCTACATTGGCCTTCCGGAAACTGAAGCTGGTGCAAAATGCGGTGGCTCGTCTTCTCGCTGGGGTGCCGGCGAGGTGTCGTATCACCCCAATCCTACAACAGCTGCACTGGCTACCGATTGAGTACCGGATTACTTTCAAGGTACTGGTACTAACCTTTAAGGCCTTATATGGTCTGGGGCCGGCGTACCTGAGGGCCCGCTTATCCCCCTACCAAGCCCATAGATTACTTCGGTCCGAAGACCAAAATTTGCTCCTCAACATCTGGACTTATCATCTGTCCTCTACTAGGCAGAGAACCTTCTTGATTGTAGACCCTTATTTATGGAATGCCTTGCCAGTTGAAACCCGAACTATCCGAGACTTATTTGCTTTTCGGAAAGCCTGTAAAACCTTTTTCTTCCGACAAGCTTTCGATGAATAACTCGGGACTATGTCTGTTCTTGTTTTATTGTATTTTAAAGTTAATTGTATTTTTTTTAGTTAATTGTATTGTTTTAATCTACTGCTGTAAACCGCTCCGAGCCAAATTGGGAGTAGCGGTATACAAGTCAAATAAATAAATAAATAAATAATATAAATGCTATGTAATTTTCTTTCCTTTTAATTACAAATAGCTTTTTATTCCTGGTAATTTGACTAACAAATTACCTGTACACACACACATACATATACACACACATTAACTTTGGAACATTAAATTGAAACTGGCCATTGGAACTTGGAGACTAATAAAAACTCTCTCATGGACATTTTGGCCTCTCCATTATATTTCAATAAATTATAGAAGACCACCTTTTTGTTCGTTAGTTTGGTTCTACAAAGTCTACAAATTTCAAATGCCATCTTTGACTTTCATCATCATCATCATCATCATCATCATCATTTAATTACTTATTAATCGCCCTCCATCCAAGATGCTCTAGGCGATTTACAAGCTAAAATTGTAAAGATAAAAATACATACATACAGATATTGATAAAATTAACATCGATCAAAAGCTCTAGTAAAAAGCCAGGTCTTAAGTGCTAGGGTAAAAGGCCCTAACTCACGCATGGCTCTCAAATAGGGTGGCAAGGAATTCCACAAGGCAGGGGCAGAAATAGAAAAAGCTCTGCATCCGGTCCTTTCGAAGTGCACTTCTCTAGGACCCGGTATATAAAGTAAGTCATGTTGGGATGGTCGTTGCGACCTCCGATGATGGGAGAATGAGAGACGGTCCCTAAGATACGATGGACCCTGGCCTTAAAGAATTTTAAAGGTCAGAACTAGCATCTTATATAGACCACGGTACTCAGTTGGGAGCCAATGCAAATGCCGCAACACTGGTGTTATATGGCATTTCATGGGTGTTCTTGTGAGTAGCCTGGCTGCCGCATTCTGAACAATACGGAGCTTTCAGGTCGTAGACATCGGAAGGCCAAGATACAGGGCGTTGCAATAGTCCAGCCTAGACGTGACCATGGCATGGATGACTATTGCCAGAGCCTCATCAGATAGGTAGGGTGCCAATTGCCTCACTTGTCGTAGATGGAAAAAGGCCTGTTTGCTGAACTATACATCCCAGTAGCTACAACTCGCACATGTCAAGGTCTATTTTCCCCCAAGAGCACCTCAAGAGCTCCCCTGGGCAAAATCAACTATACTGCAAATGCTTACTTTGCGTAATGGGTTGAGCAGCCCCTGGACGTACTTATGACGAAGGACCAAGAGCAGGGCCTCCCCGGACGATCTTAAAGTCCTTGATGATTCATAAGGGGAGATGCATTTGGACAGGTAAGTTGGGCCAGAATCATTTAGGGCTTTATAGGCCAAAGCCAGCACTTCGAATTGTGCCAGGCAGCAAACCGGCAGCCAGTGGAGCTGGCGCAACAGAGGAGTTGTATGCTCCCTGAGCGCCACTCCTGTTAGCAACCTGGCTGCTATCCATTGGACCAGTTGAAGCTTCTGGACAGTCTTTGAAGGCAACTCCATGTAGAGCACGTTGCAGTAATCTATACGGGATGTAACCAGAGCGTGGACTACTGTGGCCAAGTCAGACTTCCCACCTTGCTCTACATAGAGAACAATTACAAAAACACAAAGTTGCACATCAGGCTACATGAAAGAATGGAACTAGGATGCACAAATCAAATTCATATCCCACCCAAAGCAATGCAGTGTGGCTAGACTGCATCTGGATGTTGGTGCCCATTTGGATGTGGAGTTGAATATAATAATAATAATAATAATAATAATAATAATAATAATAATAATCCTTTATTTATACCCCGCTAACATCTCCCGAAGGACTTGGTGCGGCTTACAAGAGGCCAAGGCCCAACACATCAATAAAACAACAGCATAACAAATACAACAATAAATAAATCTCAAAAAACAAGCAATAAACATTAAAACAATAGCAATAAACATTAGACAGTAACACCACGACGCATTTAAAACTAAGGCCGGGCCAAATGTAATGATGGACAAGACAGGTGAAATAAATAGGTTTTTGGAGATAGGTGCGATGTGCAGACAATCTTAAATCTCTAGTAAAGTGCATTTGGGACATGATTCTTGGAGTTTCCTATTCTGGGAAGGCACACTGGAACAACCACGTCTTCAAACTCTTCCTAAAGACTGCCAATGTTGGGGCTTGTCTGATGTCCTTGGGAGAGAGTTCCAGAGTTGGGGGGCCACCACGGAGAAGGCCCTGTCCCTTGTCAGAATACACATTCTGTTCATGCCCCCAGTTTCCAATCTGGGAACCAATGCAGGGAAGCGTGCTTACTCATTTGGATCCTCTTAGCTGGATTGGAGTATCTATTCTGACCGACTTAAACAATCCCTTTTGCAATGTTTGAAGTAATGTGTTGTTATTTGATGTCTTATGTAAAGAAGTCAACAAAGCATAATCGTTTTTGAGGAGAACTGTATCACTTCATGTCTTAAACACTAATTAAGCAACTCCACTTGACATCCGTGCGAAGACCCACATCAAGCAGTTAATGCAAGTTGTTACTGGAAGATTTGTTCTGACATATCCCTTCTAGCAGAGCACGATGGGAAGAAGGCATCTCTTTAGAGACTGCCAGTAGGCAGCCAGTAAAAAGCAAAGGGGGCTTTTGTTTAATGAGATTAAAGCTTTTTGCTGACATACTTCCTAATTGAATCATCCTGAAAAACAAATGTCATCACCCAGAAAAGTAAGAACATAGAAACAGAGCTTCCCCCTCTCCCCGCCAATACATCTCCATCACCAAATGCTTCCAGGCCATATATATCAACATCCTATAAACTCAGGACGATGCACTGCTAGGAGACTAGCTTATGCACTCTTCTCTGCTAATTTTTAACACCACAGCTCAAGTCAGTAAGTTTTTTATTCCAACAGCCTGAAAAAAAAATCTGAATCCATATTTTTGGGACTGTTGTTTTTGAGAAGAGAAACCGATAAGCAGGTATTCTGTGAACTTTGTGTGAGTGCACCTGCGTGGCAAGGGAGGGGGACTATAAAATCAGAAACAAATGCAGTCTGAAGACTGTTTGTTGTTTCCTTGCATACATTGGCAATGACTTTGCTTTCATAAATCCCCAAAAAGCATGCTGCTGCATATATTCCATTTATTCTCAGTTCCGTTGATTTACCAGTGAGTGCCTAGGCTTCACATACTAGTCACCTCAGCCCCGGGCCAGTCGTTCTACCACCATCCTCCCATTGGATCCTCTATCTTTTCTTTTCTTAGATTTTTCCCAGGAAGCATCTACCCACCTTCTTTAATTTCTAATGCTTTCTACTTGAGACTGAGGAAATTCTGGGAAAACAAGGATATGGACCAGAGCAGAATGCTTTATGTATGTGCCCAGAATCAGACACACATATACTAATTAATATATTATTATTATTATTATTATTATTATTATTATTATTATTACTAGCTGTCCCCTGCCACGCATTGCTGTGGCCCAGTCTGGTGATCTGGAAAATAAAGTAATGAGAAAGTGTTGGTTTCTAATATATGTAATTCCTTTATGCTTGTGAGTAAACAGTATTTCTTGTTGTTTCTTTGTCAGTGTTGATGTGGAGAGTGTCTGGTTTGCCTATTCTGGAATATGCAACATATCATAGTCCTTCTTTAAGGGTCTCTTTCAAATCTATGATACTATATCTGTGTGTGAGAGAGAATCATATCTATCTATATTTATGACTGGATGGCTCTTTGTCAGGAGGGCTCTGATTACATTTTCTTGCCCTGGTGAAGAGAGTTGGACTGGATGGCCTTAAGTATTTTCTGTTGGTCATGGGGGTTCTGTGTGGGAAGTTTGCCCCATTTCTGTCGTTTGTGGGTTTCAGAATGCTCTTTAATTGTAGTGAACTATAAATCCCAGTAACTACAAATCCCAAATGTCAAGGTCTATTTCCTCCAAACTCCATCTGTGTTCATATTTAGGCATATAGAATTTTTGTGTCAAGTTTGGTCCAGATCCATCATTGTTTGATGGATTGTTTGAGTTGGAAGAGACCTCATAGGCCATCCAGTCCAACCCCCTGCCAAGAAGCAGGTATATTGCATTCAAATCACCCCTGACAGATGGCCATCCAGCCTCTGTTTAAAAGCTTCCAAAGAAGGAGCCTCCACCACATCCACAATGCTGTCTGGATGTAGGTGAACTACAACTCCCAAAGTCAAGGTCAATACCCACCAAACCCTTCCAGTGTGTTCTGTTGGTCATGCCATGTTTGGTTCAATTCCATCATTGGCGGAGTTCAGAATGCTGTTTGATTGTAGGTGAACTATAAATCCCAATAACTACAAATCCCAAATGTCAAGGTCTATTTCCTCCAAACTCCATCTGTGTTCATATTTGGGCATATGGAATATTTGTGTCAAGTTTGGTCCAGATCCATCATTGTTTGAGTCCACAGTGCTCTCTGGATGTAGGTGAACTACAACTCCCAAACTCAAGGTCAATGCCCACCAAACTCTTCCAGTTTTTTCTGTTGGTCATGGAAGTCCTGTATGCCATGACTGGTTCAATTCCATCACTTGTGGAGTTCAGAATGCTCTTTGATTGTAGGTTAACTATAAATCCCAGCAACTACAACTCCCAAATGTCAAGGTCTATTTCCCTTAAATTCCATCTGTGTTCATATTTGGGCGTATGGACTATTCGTGCCAAGTTTGGTCCAGATCCATCATTGTTTGAGTCCACAGTGTTCTCTGGATGTGGGTGAACTACAATTCTCAAACTCAAGGTCAATGTCCACCAAACCCTTCCAGTTTTTTCTGTTGGTCATGGGAGCTCTGTGTGCTAAGTTTGGCCCAATTCCATCATTGGTGGAGTTCAGAATGCTCTTTGATTGTGGGTAAACTATAAATCCCAGCAACAACAATTCCCAAATGACAATCAATTTTTTTGAGTGGAGGAATTGAATTTATTGACTCTGAGTTGGTAAACGTTGAGCATTAGATTGGTTTTTTAGGGACTGTGATGTATAAGTGGATTGTTTTTAATTGTTTTTAATTGACTTAATTGCTGTTTATATATGTTTTATTTCTTACTTTGTTGTTGTGCTGGCATCAAATTGTGCCTTTTGTAAGCCGCCCTGAGTACCCCCTTGCGGGTTGAGAAGGGCGGGATAGAAGTGCGAGAAATAATAATAAATAAAATAATAATAATTGGGTTGTTAGGTGTCTTGTGTCCAAATTTGGTGTCAATTCCCCCAGTGGTTTTTGAGTTCTGATGGTATCACAAACTAACATTACATTTTTATTTATATAGATTATTTACAGTATTTGTATACTGCTTTTCTCACCCCAAGAGGGACTATTACTACACATAAGTAATGGCAAAATTCAATGCCAGTACAAACAATTACAATTATACACTACAATTAGACATAAATCAAGTTAAAACAATACATCCACAGGCAATAAAACAATAATTAAAACAAAACAGTCTTGTCTGTTGAATCACCGTTCCAGTCATTGTCTTTCTGAATGCTGCATACATTTACTTCTACTGCCTGAACCCAAAACCATGATTTTTTTTCCTAAAAGCCTTGAGGGAGGGAGCAGATCTTACCTCATTTGGGAGTGTGTTCCATAGGCGGGGGGCCACAGCCAAGAAGGCCCTGTCTCTCTTCCCCGCCAGACACATCTGTGCTGTTGACGGGAGCGAGAGCAGGGCCTCCCCGGATGATCTTAGATTACGAGGTGGGATGTAGGGGTGGAAGCGTTCGGACAAGTATATACAGCATCTTATATATATCCATGAGGATGTTAGTAGATACTACACCAAGTATTGACAGATAGAAAAGCACTATTATAGAATCATAGAATCAAAGAGTTGGAAGAGACCTCATAGGCCATCCAGTCCAACCCCCTGCCAAGAAGCAGGAATATTGCATTCAAATCACCCCTGACAGCTGGCCATCCAGCCTCTGTTTAAAAGCTTCCAAAGAAGGAGCCTCCACCACACTCCGGGGCAGAGAGTTCCACTGCTGAATGGCTCTCACAGTCAGGAAGTTCTTCCTCATGTTCAGATGGAATCTCCTCTCATGTAGTTTGAAACCATTGTTCCGCGTCCTAGTCTCCAAGGAAGCAGAAAACAAGCTTTCTCCCTCCTCCCTGTGGCTTCCTCTCACATATTTATACATGGCTGTCATATCTCCTCTCAGCCTTCTCTTCTTCAGGCTAAACATGCCCAGCTCCTTAAGCCACTCCTCATAGGACTTGTTCTCCAGATATGGTCCTCCAAGATCATTTACCCGGCCCTCGCTCAGGGTCAACCTAAGTCTGAAATGACTTGAAATCGCACAACAACAATCCTATCTATCTCATCATCAAAAAGCAGGCCAACACTTTGCATTGAAATACTAATAAGTTTATATTAGTTAAAATTGTTCTTCATTGAAATTATTGTATTGTTTTAAAGGGGTTTTTTGCACTATAAATAAGATATGTGCAGTGTGCATAGGAATCATTCTTTTTTTTTTTTTTCAAATTATAATCCGACCCTCCAACAGTTTGAGGGACTGTGACCTGGCCTGGCCCTCTGTTTAAAAAGTTTGAAGAGGATAAGGCAACACAAAAATATCTAATATTTTTTAAAATACATACCAAAAGTGTGGTTATCCTAAGAAAACTTTGACAAGGGCATCTCTCAGGTACATAGTAAATGGGATCCATGAGAAAGTATCTTTCATTCCTTCAACTAATGGGCATGTTTTTCAATCAACAGCTTTTGATTAGGCAGTTCCAAAGAATTGGCCCTTTAATACCTAAATTCAGGCAGTTTAGCATGGCCCTCCGCTCTACAGTCCTGACATTATAAAGCCCAAGGACATTACTCTCACATCCCTGCCACTGAATTTTGCACTTTCCCTTAGCTCTATCTAAGAATTTTGCACAAACTCAGAGCCCCCTGAAATCAGCACTTTTATTGCTCCCATGGTACTGTTTTCATGATGTGTGATATGTTTCTATTTGTTTTTGTTTTATTGCATTACGTTTTAACTCTGTGCTCTCTGGGCTTGTCCCTTTGTAAGTCATCCCGAGTCCCTTCGGGGAGATTTATTTATTTATATCATACCAAAAGCATTGCATAAATGAGTAAAAATAGGTGTGCAGTTTTTATCAGTAAAAACTGATAAAAATAGAAGGTGTGCAAGCGGCTAAATATCTTTTGACCAAAAATGGGCAACAACAACAGCATTGTCTGTAGCCTTCAACAATTCCTCCTCTGTACATGAGGCAGGGCACAATGGACAAGCATACAGATGCAGAGTTTTCTGTTCTGCTCCACAGTCACACAAGGTATGGGATTCTTTTAGGTAGTGTCATTTTGCCAGGTTGTCTTTTGATCTGCCCACCCCGCTTCTTAGTCTATTCAGGGACTTCCAGGTTTCCTATTCTTGGTTTGCCCCTGGAGGAAGACCCTCATGGGGGGCATCCAGTTGGGATTTCCTGATTTAGCTTCCCAGAGGGATACCCTTGCTGCTGCTGGGGGGATGCCAAGAGGAGTGGTAGTCCTCATAAAGCTTTTCCTTGATTTAAGTCTACTGGGAAGAGGCTGGTAGCCATGCAGTGGTTGGCTTTCACAGTGTTTAACCTTATTTCTCTCATTTAACAGCAACTTCCCATCGCACATCAGGGGGGACAATGCCAGCTAGCTTGTAGAGGTGTAGATTTAAGACACTCTGTGATTATTCTTTTTTTTTAATGTTTTTATTGGTTTTTATTTTGCAAGTTTACATTAAAAACAAAAGGTAAGTACAATAGGATGGTATGGGGGAGGATGGTAAGGGAAGGGAAAGAAAGAAGGAGAAAGAGGGAGAAAGAGAAAAAGAGAAAGATGAAAAATAAAAAAGCAGAAGAAAGGGGGAAGGGGAGGGGAGGGACGTGGGAAAGTGCAGGGATGGGGATTGGTTAGGTCGGGTACTTCCAGGTTCACCCAGGGTGGCTCATATAAATTTACATTTACATACACTTTTGGATATGTATACATAGTATACATAGTATACATAGTATATTCTTCTATTTGTTTGCCCATGTATATATACATATAGTCTAGCATACATATTTATCTCCTTGCTTGGCTCACTTGTCAATTTCTTGTTTATTTAGTCTTTGGATTTCGGTTACAGGTCAATTATGTACATCTCTTTGTTTTCCCCTTTTATGAATTCTAACACTACCCTCCAGTCAGTTCTTTAGGGCTTTATAAAGTTCTGTGAAATTTTTTGTGTCAATATGTCCATGTTTATTATGTCCATTATTTTTGTTGTCCGTTGGTCCATTGCTGGGATTTCTTTGGTTTTCCACATTTTTGCTAAGGTCATCCTTGCGGCTGCTTTGTTGTTCATTCGTTCAGTCGTCTCCGACTCTTCGTGACCTCATGGACCAGCCCACGCCAGAGCTCCCTGTCGGCCGTTACCACCCCCAGCTCCCTCAAGGTCAGTCCATTCACTTCAAGGATGCCATCCATCCATCTTGCCCTTGGTCGGCCCCTCTTCCTTTTGCCTTCCACTTTCCCCAGCATAATTGTCTTCTCTAGGCTTTCCTGTCTCCTCATGATGTGGCCAAAGTACTTCAACTTTGTCTCTAGTATCTTTTCCCTCCAGTGAGCAGTCGGGCTTTATTTCCTGGAGGATGGACTGGTTGGATCTTCTCGCAGTCCAAGGCACTCTCAGAACTTTCCTCCAACACCACAGCTCAAAAGCATCTCTCTTCCTTCGCTCAGCCTTCCCGAAGGTCCAGCTCTCACATCCGTAGGTTACAACAGGGAATACCATGGCTTTGACTATGCAGATCTTTGTTGCCAGTGTGATGTCTCTACTCTTTACTATTTTATCGAGATTGGACATTGCTCTCCTCCCAAGAAGTAAGCGTCTTCTGATTTCCTGGCCACAGTCTGCATCTGCAGTAATCTTTGCACCTAGAAATACAAAGTCTGTCACGGCCTCCACGGTTTCTCCCTCTATTTTCCAGTTGTCAATCATTCTTGTTTCCATAATCTTGGTTTTTTTGACGTTTAGCTGCAACCCGGCTTTTGCGCTTTCTTCTTTCACCTTGATTAGAAGGCTCCTCAGCTCCTCCTCGCTTTCGGCCATCAGAGTGGTGTCATCTGCATATCTGAGGTTGTTAATGTTTCTTCCAGCAATTTTCACCCCAGCTTTGCATTCATCAAGCCCCGCACATCGCATGATGTGTTCTCCATACAAGTTAAAAAGGTTGGGTGAGAGTATGCAGCCTTGCGTACGCCTTTCCCAATCTTGAACCAGTCTGTTGTTCCGTGGTCAGTTCTGACTGTTGCTACTTGGTCCTTGTACAGATTCCTCAGGAGAGAGACAAGGTGGCTTGGGATGCCCATCCCACCAAGAATTTGCCACAATTTATTATGATCCACACAGTCAGAGGCTTTAGAATAGTCAATGAAGCAGAAGTAGATGTTTTTCTGAAACTCCCTGCCTTTCTCCATTATCCAGCGGATATTGGCAATCTGGTCTCTCGTTCCTCTGCCTTTTCTAAACCCAGCTTGAACATCTGGCAACTCTCTCTCCATGTATTGCTGGAGTCTTCCTTGCAGGATCTTGAGCATTACCTTACTGGCATGAGAAATAAGGGCCACTGTACGGAAGTTTGAGCAGTTTTTCGCATTTCCCTTTTTTGGTATGGGGATATAAGTTGATTTTTTCCAGTCTGATGGCCATTCTTGTGTTTTCCATATTTGCTGGCATATGGCATGCATCACCTTGACAGCATCATCTTTTAAAAATCTTATCTTCATTTTTTTCCATTTTAAAATCTAGTAGTCCTAATAGTAATATTTCTGGTTTCGGGTCAAATTTTATATTTAGTATTTTTTCTATCTTTTTGTGTATTTGTAACTAATAATTTTTAACCTTTCTACAATTCCACCACATATGGATGAATTCACCTTTTTCTTTTCCACTTTTCCAACATTGGTCTTTTGTTTTGTCTTTGGTGATTTTTGCGAGTATCTCTAGTGTTATGTACCATCTGTAAAAGATCTTGTACCAGTTCTCTTTAAGGTCTGTAGAGTATGTATATTTGATTTTTTTTACCAAATTTCTTCCCAATCCGCTAGGGCAGCAGTTCTCAACCTGGGGGTCGCGACCCCCAGGGGGGTCGCTGGGCCATTTTCTGGGGGTCGCGAAGGGGCCTCGGTTGGCCCCGCCCCCTCAAAATGGCTGCCTTACATGAAACTTCCCTCGCCGAGATCGCGATCCCGCCGGCTGGCAGGAACGCGGGTTAGGCGAGGGAGGCTTCGTGCAGGGCCTAGCACGGGCGGCAGGGGCGCAGCTTAGGCGAGAGAGGCTTCGTGCGGGGCCTAGCCTTGCATGAAGCCTCTCTCTCCTAGATCGTGCCCCTGCCGCCCGGCGGGAGCACAGTCTAGGCGAGAGAGGCTTCGTGCGAGGCTGCAAGGGAGCCAAGGAAGCCGAGGCAGCCTTCGCGCGAACCCTTCCTGGGCTCCCCCGCGCGCTCGCCAAATGGTGAGGCCATGGAGGAGCCCAAGGAGGGCTCGTGTGAAGGCTCCCTTGGCTCCCTTGCGGCTTCACCAAATGGCGAGGCCGCGAGGGAGCCAAGGCAGCCTTCGCGCGAGCCCTTCCTGGGCTCCCCCGCGCGCTCGCCAAATGGCGAGGCCGTGGAGGAGCCCAAGGAGGGCTCGTGTGAAGGCTCCCTTGGCTCCCTTGCGGCTTCACCAAATGGCGAGGCCGCGAGGGAGCCAAGGCAGCCTTCGCGCGAGCCCTTCCTGGGCTCCCCCGCGCGCTCGCCAAATGGCGAGGCCGTGGAGGAGCCCAAGGAGGGCTCGTGTGAAGGCTCCCTTGGCTCCCTTGCGGCTTCACCAAATGGCGAGGCCGCGAGGGAGCCAAGGCAGCCTTCGCGCGAGCCCTTCCTGGGCTCCCCCGCGCGCTCGCCAAATGGCGAGGCCGTGGAGGAGCCCAAGGAGGGCTCGTGTGAAGGCTCCCTTGGCTCCCTTGCGGCTTCACCAAATGGCGAGGCCGCGAGGGAGCCAAGGCAGCCTTCGCGCGAGCCCTTCCTGGGCTCCCCCGCGCGCTCGCCAAATGGCGAGGCCGTGGAGGAGCCCAAGGAGGGCTCGTGTGAAGGCTCCCTTGGCTCCCTTGCGGCTTCACCAAATGGCGAGGCCGCGAGGGAGCCAAGGCAGCCTTCGCGCGAGCCCTTCCTGGGCTCCCCCGCGCGCTCGCCAAATGGCGAGGCCGTGGAGGAGCCCAAGGAGGGCTCGTGTGAAGGCTCCCTTGGCTCCCTTGCGGCTTCACCAAATGGCGAGGCCGCAAGGGAGCCGAGGCAGCCTTCGCGCGAGCCCTCCCTGGGTTCCCTGCGCGCTCGCCAAATGGCGAGGCCGTGGAGGAGCCCAAGGAGGGCTCGTGTGAAGGCTCCCTTGCGGCTTCACCAAATGGCGAGGCCGCAAGGGAGCCGAGGCAGCCTTCGCAAGAGCCCTCCCTGGGTTCCCTGCGCGCTCGCCAAATGGCGAGGCCGTGGAGGAGCCCAAGGAGGGCTCGTGTGAAGGCTCCCTTGCGGCTTCACCAAATGGCGAGGCCGCAAGGGAGCCGAGGCAGCCTTCGCAAGAGCCCTCCCTGGGTTCCCTGCGCGCTCGCCAAATGGCGAGGCCGTGGAGGAGCCCAAGGAGGGCTCGTGTGAAGGCTCCCTTGCGGCTTCACCAAATGGCGAGGCCGCAAGGGAGCCGAGGCAGCCTTCGCAAGAGCCCTCCCTGGGTTCCCTGCGCGCTCGCCAAATGGCGAGGCCGTGGAGGAGCCCAAGGAGGGCTCGTGTGAAGGCTCCCTTGCGGCTTCACCAAATGGCGAGGCCGCAAGGGAGCCGAGGCAGCCTTCGCAAGAGCCCTCCCTGGGTTCCCTGCGCGCTCGCCAAATGGCGAGGCCGTGGAGGAGCCCAAGGAGGGCTCGTGTGAAGGCTCCCTTGCGGCTTCACCAAATGGCGAGGTTGCAAGGGAGCCATGGGAGCCGAGGCAGCCTTCGCACGAGCCCTCCCTGGGCGCCCCCGCGCGCGAGCCCTCCCTGGGCTCCCCCGCGCACTCGCCAAATGGCGAGGCCGTGGAGGAGCCCAAGGTGGGCTTGTGTGAAGGCTCACTTGGCTCCCTTGCGGCTTGATGGATTTCAGAATGCTCTTTGATTGTAGGTGAACTATAAATCCTAGCAACTACAACTCCCAAGTGTCAAAGTCTAATTTCCCCAAACTCTACCAGTGTTCACATTTGGGCAGATTGAGTATTCTTGCCAGGTTTGGTCCAGATCCATCATTGTTTGAGTCCACAGTGCTCGCCTGATGTAGGTGAGCTACAGCTCCAAAACCAAGATCAATGGCCACCAAACCCTTCCAATATTTTCTGTTGGTTAAGGGATATCTGTGTGCCAAGTTTGTTTCAATTACATCATTGGTGGAGATCAGAATGCTCTTTGATTGAGTTGCTGAGCTTGTTGACCGAAAGGGTGCAGGTTCAAATCCAGCAAGCGACATGAGCTTCCGCTGTCAGCCCCAGCTTCTGCCAACTTAGCAGTTCAAAAACATGCAAATGTGAGTAGATCAATAGGTACTGCTCTGGTGGGAAGGTAACCATGCTCCCTGCAGTTATGCTGGCCACATGACCTTGGAGGTGTCTACGGACAACACTGGCTCTTTGGCTTAGAAATGGAGATGAGCACCACACCCAAGTCAGACATGACTGGACATAATGTCAGGGGAAAACCTTTACCTACAACTCCCAAATGACAAAACCAACCCTCCCCCCAACCCCACCAGTATTCAAATTTGGGTGTATCTAGTAATTGTGTCAAATTTGGTTGGGGGGTCACCACAACATGAGGAACTGCATTAAGGGGTCACGGCATTAGGAAGGTTGAGAACCACTGCGCTAGGGGTATGGAAACTCTGTGATTATTCTTAAACCTAACAGGTGTAGATTTAAGACACCCTGTGGTTATTCTGCATGTTTCATTCAATGCTATGTTCTCCTGCTTTGCATGGGCAGACCTATGCCAAACAGGGCAGGCATAATCAGCAATTGAGTAAGACAAGGCCAGGGCTGATGTTCTTATGAATTTTGGGTCTGCACCTCATGTGCTGCCAGTAAGTTATTGCATGCAGCTACTTTGTGCTTGGTGTTCAAGCAGTGTTTCCTATATGCTAGTGTACAATCTAAGGTGACACCGAGATATTTAGGATGGAAACATTTAGAAACAAATGCAGTCATCGCTAATAGTCAACATGGATTTATAAAAAACAAGTCATGCCAGACTAATCTGATCTCTTTTTTCGATAGAGTTACAAGCTGGGTAGATGCGGGGAATGCCATGGATGTAGCATACCTGGATTTCAGTAAGGCCTTCGACAAGGTCCCCCATGACCTTCTGGCAAGGAAACTAGTCCAATGTGGGCTAGGCAAAACTACGGTGAAGTGCATCTGGAATTGGTTAAATGGACAAACCCAGAGGCTGCTCACTAATGCTTCCTCTTCATCTTGGAAAGAAGTGACGAGCGGAATGCCGCAGGGTTCTGTCCTCGGCCCGGTCCTGTTCAACATCTTTATTAATGACTTAGATGAAGGGCTAGAAGGCATGATCAAGTTTGCAGACGACACCAAATTGGGAGGGATAGCCAATAGTCCAGAGGACAGGAGCAGGATTCAAAACGATCTTGACAGATTAGAGAGATGGGCCAAAACTAACAAAATGAAGTTCAACAGTGACAAATGCAAGATACTCCACTTAGGCAGAAAAAACGAAATGCAAAGATACAGATTGGGGGATGCCTGGCTTGAGAGCAGTACATGTGAAAAGATCTTGGGGTCCTCATGGACAACAAGTTAAACATGAGCCAACAATGTGATGTGGCGGCAAAAAAAGCCAATGGGATTTTGGCCTGCATCAATAGGAGCATAGTGTCTAGATCTAGGGAAATAATGCTACCCCTCTATTCCGCTTTGGTTAGACCACACCTGGAATATTGTGTCCAATTCTGGGCACCACAATTGAAGAGAGATATTGACAAGCTGGAATGATTTCAGAGGAGGGTGACTAAAATGATCAAGGGTCTGGAGAACAAGCCCTACGAGGAGCGGCTTGAGCTGGGCATGTTTAGCCTGAAGAAGAGAAGGCTGAGAGGAGATATGATAGCCATGTATAAATATGTGAGAGGAAGCCACAGGGAGGAGGGAGCAAGCTTGTTTTCTGCTTCCTTGGAGACTAAGACGCAGGACAATGGCTTCAAACTACAAGAGAGGAGATTCCATCTGAATATGAGGAAGACCTTCCTGACTGTGAAAGCTGTTCAGCAGTGGAACTCTCTGCCTTGGAGTGTGGTGGAGGCTCCTTCTTTGGAAGCTTTTAAACAGAGGCTGGATGGCCATCTGTCAGGGGTGATTTGAATGCAATATTCCTGCTTCTTGGCAGGGGGTTGGTCTGGATGGCCCATGAGGTCTCTTCCAACTCTAAGATTCCATGAAACAATGTTCAAGTTCTTGACCTTCCCAGGCCTCCCTTCGGAGAGATGGAGGCAGGGAATAAAAATAAAGTTATTAAAGTTATTATTATTCATATTTGGTATCTGTTTGAAATGCATGGAGAATTTGGCAGGCGACCCATTCAACCAAATGTCATGTGACCTCAATTGTCCAGTGGTTTTGGATGTTACGTCCTAGGATAGTCTGCATAAAGGTTCCTGAAATTATTAGCTTTGGAAAGCTGGCAAGACAAACCTGTTTCCAGCAGGGAGAAAGAACAGATTCTTCCCTAAAGCAGAGATTATTGTCAGCCATTCCAGAAGGCTAACTGTTAAAGCGTTCTGTCTCAGAGGTACTCTAATGAAGTCTGAAGATTTATATAGGCTTGACTAGTCCCCATGGTAACAGCCTTTCTATTGGGTTACCATAGGAATTGTAAAAGTCTCTCTAAACCTCCATTAATAGAGCATATACACTCTTCAGGCAGACTGCTAGAGAACATACTTCCAATTTTTACGTAAAGAAGGAACATTGAGTTTGCTGGGGATGATGGACCATCATAGTTTAACCAGCTAGATAATATTGTTTATTTCAGAAATTGAAACCATCTGATATGCAATATATGTTAAGAGTGAATAACATTAGGAATGAAACCATCTATAGTTCCAAACATTATGTAGAACCATACTGAGACATTGCCCGCTAGTACACAGGGGTGGCTCGTCCATTACGCGAAGTAAGCGGTCGCAGAACACTTTTTTTTGCCAGGGGCGCGGAGGTGCCTCTGTAAATGCCCCTGGATTGCCATTTGAGGTGCGCCCCCTCAGCTCACAACAGCCCTAGTAGTCTGGGGGGAGCCTCGGCTTTCTTGCCTTGCTCCCGGGCGATCCTCTTCCCAAAGGGGCCGGGCCCTTGAGCCTCGCCTAGCCCCTCTCATTCTTGCTCCACCCGGCCACCAGGTGCGCGAGCAGAGCCGGCGCTCAATCGTCCTTCCCGTTCGATCCCTTCCCCATGACTGGCTCCCTTTACCGATCCCCTGGTGCTCCACCCGCCTCCTCTCCTCTCCCCAATCCACGGGTGGGCCAAGGGGCGGAGCCGCTGCGCCTGGCCCGCTTTGGGTCCGGAGGCGTGTCTGAAGACCCCAGCGTGCGCACCAAAAGTTGCCTCTTCTCCTGACTTTCTCCTCAGCCATTGGGACCGAGAGAGAGAGAGAGAGAGGTGGAGATGCCCACCTTTCCTGAAGGTAGGCGCAAAAACAAAGGAGGGAGCGGAGGTGGGAGATACCTCCAGCCGGAGGGGCTCTCTCTCTCTCTTGGTCCCAATGGCTGAGGAGAAGAGGTGACTTTTGGTGCACACGCCGGGGTCTTCAGGCACGCCTCCGGACCCAAAGCGGGCCAGGCAAGGGAGCAAGTGCGGCAAGTGTAGTTACTGGGATGTATAGTTCACCTACAATCAAAGAGCATTCTGAACTCCACCAATGATGGAATTGAACCAAATATGGCACACAGAACTCCCATGATGAACAGAAAATATATATCAATGATTGGTGGGGGGGGGGGGCAAAATACTGTTTGCTTACCGTTGAAAATTACCTAGGGCCGCCTCTGCTAGTACACCACCTAGAACATAGCTTAAAGATCATATCACTTCCATAGATGTCTTCCAAAGCTGAGTTAAACAAATTTTCCGGGCACATAAGCTATCAAAAAGTTTATTAAAATGAACCCAGCTAAATAAAAAGGAGGGCTGGCTAATTAGTCACTTTAGCTTAGCAAACTTTTCAGCGGTGTTTTCTCAACTCATAAATTCCACCTCTTTGTACTTCTGACAGCAATGGTACGCAAAAATGTGCCAATTATCTTAGATAATGTAACAAGATTGCCATTTTGCTAAGATCAGTGTTTGGAACATCCAAGCTATTTCATGCAGCAAGAGCAACTGATGCAGGAAGGTTCGCAGTGGTTTTAGCAGTGCTGGGGCAACTGTATCTATGGTTGCAACCAATAAAATCACCAGTATTGAAACACCCTATTATGTGGACTGCAATTTTAAACAGAGCTTATAGCTTATGCCTTATTTACAGAGAAGTTGGGGGGGGGGGGGTTTGAAAGGAGAGAATGCAGATTAAATCAGGTTCATAAGCATAAATACCATATTATAATTTGCTACAGATTTCCTGGATTTTAATACTTCAATATGTGAAGTGGGTGGGCTCATTGTGACACATTTGGATACCTTATTCTGGTTTTTGTTTGTTGTATAAGCATTCCCTTCATATGACATACACTGCCACTTTGAATCTTCTAGCTGCTTTGTAGTCTCCTTGTAGAGAGAGAAAGTGGGGCATAAATATAGTATTATTATTATAATACTACATAATATTATATTATACCCTATATGGCTCCGGCCCTGGTTACCTATCCGAACGTATCTCTCTCTATGTTCCACCTCGTAATTTAAGATCTACTGGGGATCTACTTTCGGTCCCACCGGCGTCACAAACGCGTCTGGTGGGGACGAGGGACAGGGCTTTCTCAGTGGTGGCCCCTGGCTTGTGGAATTCGCTCCCCAGTGAGATTAGATCGGCCTCCTCCCTTCTCACTTTTAGGAAAAAACTAAAGTTGTGGTTTTGGAGTCAGACTTTCAACTAGTGGACTTAGCAGCACTTAGACACTGAACCGGACCACAGGATTATGACAATAGGAAACGGATATGTGATTTTGATTAGGCGACTATGTTAGTATATGAGTATGTGGTTTTAATTAATGTTATTGTTAATTTTTATGTACTTGATTTTATGTTGTTGTATTGATATTATGGCACTGAATTGTTGCCCATGTAAGCCGCCCTGAGTCCCCCCTCGGGGGTGAGTAGGGCGGGGTAGAAGCAATGTAAATAAATAATAAATAATAAATAATATTACATTATATAATAACATTATATTATAACATTATATAATAACATTATATTATAATCTATATAAATAAAAATGTAATGTTCGTTTGTGGGATTAACAAAACTCAAAAACCACTGGATGAATTGACACCAAATTTGGACACAAGACACCTAACAACCCAATGTATGTCCTTCACTCAAAACAATGATTCTGTCATTTGGGAGTTGTAGTCGCTGGGATTTATAGTTCACCTACAATTAAAGAGCATTCTGTACTCCACCAATGATGGAATTGAACCAATCTTGGGACACAGGACTCGCATGACCAACAGAAAATACTAGAAGAGTTTGCTGGGCATTGACCTTGAGTTTGGGAGATGTAGTTCACCTAAATCCAGAGAGCACTGTGGACTCAAACAATGATGGATCTGGACCAAACTTGGCACAAATATTCCATATGCCCCCAGTAGACTTCCTCGCCTATGTCTAGAGGACCAAATCCAGCGTGACCAAAAGTCATCATGGATAGTGGCTCTAAATAATGAGTTGGCTAAAACCGGCCTGCTTTTACAATTTCTGATCGATCTAGGTTCTAAGGCAAAACAAGTGCTCATGCAATGCACTCGAGATATCTATGCTCAACTGGACCTAGCAAACATAGGTAGGTCTTCTGTCACAAGGTTTTTAGTTTCCCACAAAAGGAATATTCATTTAGAACACAATCTGACTATTCCACTTCCACTACCCTTAAGAAGAATATATACTAGGGCTAAGTTTGAACAACTCGGTATTATGATGCAAACAGGACGTTACTGTAGCATCCCAAGAAGTGAGAGATTCTGTGTTTGAGGAGAACAAACTGTGGATGATATCAAACATTTCTTAATTGACTGTCCAGCATATACTGAACTGCAAGACAGATATTTGCTAGGGCTGGGCGGTTTCGTTTCGTTAATTCGTAATTCGTTAATAATTCGTTAATTTTTTCAATTACAAAACGATAACGAACCATTCTGGAGCAATTTTTTTTAAAAACGAATTTTTAAACACGTTTTGTAAATGCTTCGTATTTCGTTATTGTATTCGTTTCGTTATTGTTCTGAGGTCGTTTCGTTATTATTTCCGCATGTCTGGGGCAAGTTTTTGTTTAATTAGTGAAAAAAAATTATAATATCACACCAACAGTCAACAACAGAGGGAGAGGGAAGCTTCAGAAGTTTTTGGAGGTTTTTTAGCGTATTTCGCGGTCGTGTCCGCCATTAACGAATCGATTCGTTATTGTTTCGGAAATCGATTCGTTAATGTTTTGTAATTTTTTTCACATTTACGAAATTTCGTAAATATCGAACTTTTTAAAAGGAAAATTTTGTAATTATTTTAAATATCGAAACAAAAAAAACCCCCAAATACAAATCGATTTTAGAAACAAATTTTTCCGTTGTTACCCAGGCCTAATATTTTGCATCTAATATTATCCAACTGCAGGTCCCCCAACAGAAATGATCTTCTGACATCCCTCTTGCAAGGACAGGAAAGATCCACCATAATCAGGGTAAACCTTTTTATACTGAAAGCTATCAAGAAAAGAGCAGATGTCCTGAAAGAAGAACCAGGAAAATAAGACTCTGACTGCAAATAGAAGGACAGCGACTATCCTCACCTTTTTGACTTGTTTTTTTACTCGTGTTCTATTTTGAAATGATCATATGACTGGTCAAATAAATAAATTATTATTATTGCCTTTAAAATAAGGAGAAACTTACTAGGTGCCATTAGGCCTCTCCAGGAGGCTTCCAGGTGCATACAAATGATGCGCCAGGAGGTAGGTGTGTGTGTGTGTGTGTGTGTGTGTGGGGAGGGAGGAATTGCTCCTGGGCTCCTGTCTCCTGAGAGGCCTAATGGCGTTTGGTAAGTTTCTTCTCATTTAAGGGCTTGGGGCGGTGGGGTCAGTCCTCCTGGACGTCACCGGGAGGACATGAGGACGCCAACAGGGAAAGCCTGTTGTTTTGGATTGGCATGGGGACAGTAACCCGTTTTCACCCACAATAAATTGCTGCCTGGAAGCACCTTAAGTCAAACCAGCACCAGGAAAACACTGTGAAATCACACAATTACCTTAAAGTATTTTTTAAAGCAAGTGACTGGAACAAGAGGGAGAAGCAAGGCTATGCACTTGGAGGTCCTCTCTGGCCCCTTCCACACAGCTATATAAAATCCGTATTGAACTGGATATTATGATAGTGTGGACTCACATAATCCAGTTCAAAGCAGATATTGTGAATTTTCTGCCTTAATATTCTGGGTTATATGACTGTGTGGAAGGGCCCTCCATGTACTCTCTGAAAATTGAATGGCCACAAATTGAGAAGAGGGAAGTAGAGTGGAGAAAAGTGATGCCAGAATATGACCACAACACTATATGCATTCTCCCAGTCTCATTATAGTAGTGCCAGTGACTCATTGCACCACTATAAACACCAGAATGAAACCCTTTTATGATTGAATAAAAAGTACAAGGGGAAACCCAGAATGCTGCTGCTTTGAAATGATATTGTGTGTTAAGCAGTAAGAATCAGTTGCATTATTAACCAGTTGCAAACGCATATGCCCCAGCCCTCATGCAATGGTCTCCTGAGTAAATAGTATTTGCCATTTGTTGTTGTTGTTCATTCGTTCAGTCGTTTCTGACTCTTTGTGACCTCATGGACCAGCCCATGCCAGAGCTCCCTGTTGGCCGTCACCACCCCCAGCTCCTTCAAGGTCAAACCAGTCACTTCAAGGATACCATCCATCCATCTTGCCCTTGGTCGGCCCCTCTTCTTTTTTTTTCTTCCATTTTCCCCAGCATCATTGTATTCTCTAAGCTTTCCTGTCTCCTCATTATGTGGTCAAAGTACTTCATCTTGGCCTCTACTATGATTCTATGATTCTACTATCCTTCCCTCCAAAGAGCAGTCGGGCTTTATTTCCTGAAGTATGGACTGGTTGGATCTTCTGGTGGTCCAAGGCACTCTCAGAACTTTCCTCCAACACCATGTATTTGCCATACAAGCACCCAATATTGCTAAATGTTATAGTCATTGTGCTCTCATTCCGCCCCCACATGTCTTATGAGAAGCAACATAATTGGTAATGTGTTATTTCCAAGTTCTGATCAAAAGCTGATCAAGAAAAGTTAGCAGCTTGCAAACAATTCAATCTGTAGTTTAAAAAAATCCTAAATCAGGGTGGGCAAAGTATTGCCTGTAGGTAGCATATGGTTCCAGGACCATTTTTTGTATATCTGGGCTCTCCAAGGAATCTAAAAGTTTGTTCCCAATGTTTTTTAAGAAATATTTTTGCTCAGAAATGCTAAGAGGTGTAGAGGGCATTCCATCATTTTTGAAGTCCTTGGGCTCTCCAGATTATCAAAGCAGATCATCCACATTATCTGATTTGGACTGGATTATATGAGTCTACATTGCCATATAACCCAGTTCAAAGCAGATAATCTGGATTTTATATCGCAGTGTAGAAGAGGCCCAATTTACCCACCTCATCTTAAGTGTATGGTAACTACATAGGCTATTTTGGTTAATGTACATTAGACACACATTCCTTATTTTAAAAATAGGTGAATTTAAATTATGTAACTACTGTCAGTTGTGGATTTGTTTCCTAATGAAGTGCATTGCAATTGATATATCAAAAAAATTGAATGTTGTTTATGTATAAATATTTCACAAGATTAAATATTTTTCAAAATAGGTGTACATGTTTATGTAAGGTAACCGGCATTTTTGCAAAGATTTTCACAGATGGAAGCTGGCACACTGTCAGAAATTTTTAGTCTCTCCCCCCCCCCCCCACTTGTTGAATAAATACATGCATACAGAATAGGAAACTCCAAGCATTATGTCCCAAATGCACTTTACTAGAGATTTAAGATTGTCTGCACGCTGCACCTATCTCCAAAAACCTACCTATTTCACCTGTCATGTCCAGCATTTTAAAATTTTTAATCATTACATTTGGCCCGGCCTTAGTTTTTAAATGTGTCGTGGTGTTATTGTCTAATGTTTATTGCTATTGTTTTCATGTTTATTGCTTGTTTTATGAGTTTTATTGTTGTATTTGTTATGCTGTTGTTTTATTGATGTGTTGGGCCTCGGCCTCTTGTAAGCCGCACCGAGTCCTTTGAGAGATGTTAGCGGGGTATAAATAAAGGATTATTATTATTATTATTATTATTATTATTATTATTAGTGCAATTATGCATTTGAGATTTCTGCTCTGGTTTTCTGACAAATATCTCGTCAAATTTTCTGAAGTCCCATCTAATGTTGTGAATAAATAAATAATTAAAATCCACTTTCTGAATCCAGTTTATCTGCTTTAAACTGGATTATATGCCAGTGTAGACTCACAGAATTATGTTCAAAGTAGATAATCTGGATTCAGAAACTGGATTTTATTTATTTATTTATTCACAACATTTCTACCCCACCCTTCTCAACCCCCGAGAGGGGACTCAGAGTGCCATATATATATATAGAGAGAGGGGGGGGGGGAGCAATGTAGACCCAGCCTCAATTTTTTCTTTTCAATTTGGTTGAGAAAAAGAAAACTTAAACTATCTGTCAGACTGTAGCTTTCTGTATGAGCCTATAGATATGAGATCATCAGGCAGAGGCCATTCTCTCCATCCCATCACCATGACAGCCATGGTTTGTAGGGCTGTAGGGTAGGGCCTTCTTGGTGGCTACCCCTGGATTCTGGAAATTCCTTCCTAGGGAGATGGGAATGCCCCTTCCACTATCCTTCTTTCAGTAGACAGAGACCTTTTGATTCCAGTAGGTTTTTCAAACGGAAAGTTTGAAAATAATGATACTAAAAATAAAGGGTACTATATTGTATGATTTTAAAACTAAAATAACAATGTATTGTCGAAGGCTTTCATGGCCGGAATCACTGGGTTGTTGTAGGTTTTTTCGGGCTATATGGCCATGGTCTAGAGGCATTTTCTCCTGATGTTTCACCTGCATCTATGGCAAGCATCCTCAGAGGTAGTGAGGTCTGTTGGAAGTAGGAAAATGGGTTTACCGTATATTATGGCATATAAGACTACTTTTTAACCCAAGAAAATCTTCTTAAAAGTCAAGGGTCGTCTTATACGCAGGAGTCGTCTTATGCGTGGGAGTCGTCTTATACGCTGGAGTAGCCTTATGCATGGGAGTCGCCTTATATGTGGGAATAGTCTTATACGCCGGGAGTCGTCTTATAGAACAGGTGCTGAAACTTCCAATCGGGATGGGAGAATCTGTGGTTGTTGCATATTGTGGGGGGAGCTCAAAAATGTCAGTGACTGTGTCCCTGCCATATGCAGTGACTGTATGAAAGCATTAAGGGTGACGCTGAACAAGTACGGTAGAAGAAAATCCATTCATCAGGATTTGTGTACTTAATGTGGTCCTGATGATGAGGTGAAGGGGCGCCTCACTGGGAAGGTGTAAGTGAAGGACGGAGCAAGCTGCAGGTGTCCGGGGCGCCCGGGATATGGAAAAAAGAGATAGAGTGGCTCTGGGCCCACAAAAACACACCTCTTTTACCTGTCCGGCCCGCCCTTGTATCCTTTTACTGTACCTCCTTCTCTGCCTCTCAGATCTTGCTCCTGAAGATTGCAGTGAAGCGGTGCAGGTGCGCATGTACGAGATCTGAGAGGCAGAGAAGGAGGGACAGTAATAGGAATATTACCATATTGAAATCAGATCTGATGCTTTTAAAATTTTTATTTGGTGTGCGTTGGAAGAGGGGTAGTCTTATACGGCGAGTATATCCAAAATTCTATATTTTAACTGGAAAAGTTGGGGGTCCTCTTATACGCCCAGTCGTCTTATATGCCGGAATATACGGTATATATCTGTGGAATGACCAGGGTGGGACAAAGGACTTTTAACAATGGTTTGTTAGTTTAAATTGCATTTTATATTGTATGATTTATACAACATTTAAAACTGCAATAAGCATTTTCCAGTTTAAATATTAAAACTTGTTCCATATATTGGCTCTTTAAAAATTATACTAGTAGTGACATGATGACAATCACAAATGTCTGATTTGTATCATCCCAAACCATTTCCATTTCTAGCCTCTGCTGTGGACTTCACTAATTTAGCTCAGATTTTTTGGGCTGCGACTGCAAATGTGGAAACCTTTAATGTTATATTTTGGGAATAATCTGCTAACAAGTTACAGATAACAGCTGACCGTTGCCATGATGTCCTTTCTTCCAAAAGGACTCAGAAGATGGTTTCAAGGGTCATTATACAAAGAGCAATGTAACAGATAGTGTATTAAATGCTCTCTTTCCCCGGACCCACAAATACAAAGACGTTGGGCATGAGGGATCCCTCTATATCTTCCCTCTAACAAGCCTGATGGCATAATGTTGTTGTTATGATTTTATTGATATTAATGTTTTTATATTGTAATTGTGTTTTTTGTGGCATTGAATTTTGCCTCGAGTTGCCGGAAGGCTGAGAAGGGTGGTATACAAATACAGTAAATAAATAAATAAATAAATATTTGTAAGTGTACTTTTACATTTAAAAAATATTATGAATAGTTTTGTTCCATTTTAAATGTTCACTTTTTGTATATGGGCACTCCCCGAATTATAATAAATAATAATAATAGGTAAAAGGTAAAGGTAGTCCCCTGACATTAAGTCCAGTCATGTCTGGCTCTGGGGTGTGGCGCTCATCTCCATTTCTAAGCTGAAGAGCCAGCGTTGTCCGTAGACACCTCCAAGGTCATGTGGCCGGCATGACTGCATGGAGCGCCGTTACCTTCCCGCCGGAGCGGTACCTATTGATCTACTCACATTTGCATGTTTTCGAACTGCTAGGTTGGCAGAAGCTAGGGCTGACAGCGGAAGCTCACGCCGCTCCCCGGAATCGAACCTGCGACCTTTTGATCAACAAGCTCAGCAGCTCAGTGCTTTAACCCACTGCGCCACCGGGGGCTCCAATAATAATAATAATAATAATAATAATAATAATAATAATAGACCTTTATTTGTATCCCGCTACCATCTCCCGAATGACTCGGTGCGGCTTACAAGAGGCCGGGCCCAAATACAACAGTAAAACAACAGCACAACAAACAGCATAACAGCAAAGCAATAACATTAACAACATGTAATGACGCAAAAAGTCTTGGTGTCTTATTGGACCCTCTGCTCACAATGGAGGTCTCTGCTGTGAGCAGATCTGCGTTTTTCCATCTACGTCAGGCTAGGCGACTGGCTCCCTTCCTATCTAGGAACGATCTGGCTACGGTGATCCAGGCGACGGCCATCTTGAGGCTTGACTACTGTAACGCCCTCTACATTGGCCTTCCTTTCTCAGTGATCCAGAAACTGAAGCTGGTGCAAAATGCGGCGGCTCGTCTTCTCGCCGGAGTGCCGGCGAGGTGTCGTATCACCCCAATTCTACACCAGCTACACTGGCTTCCGATTGAGTACCGGAATACTTTCAAGGTGCTGGTACTAACCTTTAATGCCTTATATGGTCTGGGGCCGGCGTACCTGAGGGCCCGCTTATCCCCCTACCAACCCCAGAGATTACTTCGGTCCGAGGACCAAAATTTGCTTGAAGTCCCCAACATCCGGACTTATCATCTGTCCTCTACTAGGCAGAGAGCCTTCTCGATTGTGGCCCCTTATTTATGGAATGCCTTGCTAGTTGAAACCCAAACCATCCGAGAGCTACTTGCTTTTCGGAAAGCCTGTAAGACCTTTCTTTTCCGACAAGCTTTCAACGAGTGAATAACTCGGGACTATGTCGGTTCTCATTTTTACTGTATTTTAAAGTTGGTTGTATTGTTTTAATCTACTACTGTAAACCGCTCTGAGCCAAATTGGGAGTGGCGGTATACAAGTCCAATAAATAAATAAATAAAATAAATTGAAATCAATGGCAAGGCCAAGTGCAATAATTAAGATTAAAAAGTGCTGGGCATGACCAGGTGGGATGTTTGGAGGGGGATGGGCATGCAGATATCCTAGATCTCTGAAAAAGTGTGATGGGACATAATGCAAGGAGTTTCCTTATTCTGGAAAGGCACACTGGAACAACCACATGTTCAAGCTCCTCCTAAAGATTGCTAGCGACGGGGCCTGCCTCATGTCCTTAGGGAAAGAGTTCCAGAGTCGGGGGGCCACCACCGAGAAAGCCCTATCCCTCGTCCCCACCAATCGCGCTTGCAATGGCGGTGGGATTGTAAGCAGGGCCTCTCCAGATGAACGAAGAGATCTTGTGGGTTCGCACACAGAGATGCGGTCATGCAGGTAGGCGGGTCCCAAACCTTTTAGGGCTTTGTAGGTAAGCACCTGCACCTTGAATTGGGACCCGAAAATGAATGGCAGCCAGTGGAGCTCCTTAAACAGGAGGGTTGACTTCTCTCTGTAAGGAGCACCAGTTAACAACCTGGCAGCCGACTTACTTATGACTCCTAGTTACAAATGGACAACAGCAAGTGAGTGGAAATCTACCCTTAGGAAGGGAAGAGTTATCCTGGGTAAAAGGTGTCTCCACTGAAGCTTGTTTGTACAATCCTTGTTTGTACAAAAAGCTGAAATTTTCAAAATCCAGTTGTCACAGGGACAGAAAATGAAGTGAAATCGTCTGAACAGACAGCAAAACCAACATTATATGGATGTTAACTCTTCCCTATGCTATCCAAAACTGTAAACAAATTGGCTGGAAATACACTTTAAAATGTACCTACACGCCTATCTTGTTCATAACCAGGGAACTGTATGTATTTTAGCAGTTTTGTTGTTGTTGTTCTTTAATTGAAAGCTGCTTTGAGACCCAATTTTAGGAGAAAGGCAAGATTATCATAATTATTATCATCATAATCTACAGATTTTGCTGCTCTTAATACATGTTCAAAAGTTGTTTGGCATCACCCAAACTGTGGAAAACAGCAGGCTCATTGCATATAACCCACACACATTTTTGGAATACTGTACTGCAAAGTTTGAGAGCATTTCTCGAGTTAGCACAGTGTTTGATTCATGACGCATTTAGTGAGACTAGGCCTGCACAAAATGTTCAATGGCAGGCATTTCTGTATGCGTCAGCAGTGTCCACAGAGGGACAGATTCTCTCTTAAGGATTGTAAGAAGGATGTAGGATAGCATCCAAATGACCATTGTGGAGACAGACCGGAAACCACACAACACCCTGATGTGGAGATTATTTCCAATTTTTTTTAAAACAAATGCATGATAGTTAAAATGTGGTCAAACTGCATTAGTTCTACAGAGTAGGTGCACCCTATGAAAACATATGCTGCCATCTTTATTTTCCAATTTAGTTTCTAAGGCAGCGGTTCCTGAACTGTTCTCCATAGAACCCCTGGGTCCCACAAAAGCATTGTAGGAAATCCATGAAAAATCTTAACAATCGGGATTGTGGCGCAGCTGGCTGAGTGTCAGCTGCATTAAGATCACTCTGACCAAAAGGTCATGAGTTCGAAGCCAGCCCGGGTTGGAGTGAGTTTCCAACCAATTGTGTGTAGCCTGTTGTTGACCTTTGCAACCCGAAAGACAGTTGCATCTGTCAAGTAGGAAAATTAGATACCACCTTAAAAGTGTGGGGAGGCTAAATTAACTGATTTATGAGGCCAGAAAGAAGACTCCATCAAAGCATTCCAGCGGGGAAGCATGCGGGGAATGCGGAAGTGCTTCATCAGCGTTGCAGATGGACGATGAAAGTGACAGCCCCTGGTGGCCAGAAAAAGTTAAATAGCCTCTGTGTATTTCTGTATATGTTTGTATGTCAAAAATTGGCATTGAATGTTTGCCATATATGTGTACACTGTAATCCGCCCTGAGTCCCCTGCGGGGTGAGAAGGGTGGAATATAAAAGCTGTAAATAAATAAAATAAATAAATAAATTTAAAATGGATTTTAAAATAAAACCACACAAAGCTAACTATTTGAGTTGCAGGCTCTGTAATAGCTATTTTGTGCTACAACGATCGCTATCGGATATATAGTTACTGGTGCCATATTTCAACTTTTTACAACAAGAGTGATTCAGATGTAGTTAATTTTTCATGTTGATCCTACATTTCTTTTTGTTTTTTTCCCTTTCTTGTAGTTTTTGAGATGAAAGATGTTTGGGGTATAGGGAGATTGGAATATTATTTAGAAACGATCACAGTAAAAACTAGATGTCATATAAGAAACTGGGAGATTTATTTGAATTCATGCAAAATGATCCAGAATATATTTTGATTAAACAAATCAGGAAGAGATGTTAGAGTTCCCTAGAAAACAAATGTCTATTGAAGGGTTCCATGACCAAAACATTTTTGGAAACGGTGCTTCAAGGTATTATAATTTTTTTTATACATGGTATACGAACCCACACGATCTCTTCAATCATCCGGGTAGGCCCTGCTCTCGATCTCACTAGCAACCCAAACGCGGTTGGTGAGGACGAGAGAGAGGGCCTTTTTGGTGGTGGCCCCTCGACTCTGAAACTCACTCCCTAAAGACATCAGACAGGCCCCAACTTTGGCAGTCTTTAGGAGGAGCTTGAAGACGTGGTTGTTCCAGTGTGCATTCCTGGAATAATGATCCCATAGCACTTTGTTCTCCAAAGCACTTTACATTTTTAGGTCTGCTCGTATGCCCTCCCACAAACACCACAAACGCCACTATTACCTTTTTGTCCATGTCCCAGCATTATTTCCATTTTAACTTTACATTTGGCCTTCCCACTGTTTTTAATTGCGTGTTGTCTTATTGATAATGTTGTATATTTTATTGTCTATGTTTTTATTTTAATTGCTTGTACTGTTGTTGTTATTGCTTGTATTGTTGTATTCAGGCTCGGCCTCATGTAAGACGCACCGAGTTCCTTGGGGAGATGGTAGCGGGGTACAAATAAAGTATTATTATTATTATTATTATTATTATTATTATTATTATTATCATGTACGTGTTTAATAGGCCTGGGTAACAATGGAAAAAATTGTTTCTAAAATCGATTTGTATTTGGGGGTTTTTTTTGTTTCGATATTTAAAATAATTACAAAATTTTCCTTTTAAAAAGTTCGATATTTACGAAATTTCGTAAATGGTAAAAAATTAACGAATCGATTTCCGAAACAATAACGAATCGATTCGTTAATGGTGGACGCGACCGCGAAATACGCTAAAAAACCTCCAAAACCTTCTGAAGCTTCCCTCTCCCTCTGTTGTTGACTGTTGGTGTGATATTATAATTTTTTTTCACTAATTAAACCATAAAACTGGCCCAGACATGCGGAAATAATAACGAAACGACCTCAAAACAATAACAAAACGAATACAATATCGAAATACGAAGCATTTACAAAACGTTTTTGAAAATTCGTTTTTTTTATAATTGCTCCAGAATGGTTCGTTATCGTTTTGTAATTGAAAAAATTAACGAATTATTAACGAATTACGAATTAACGAAACGAAACCGCCCAGCCCTAGTGTTTAACTCTGAATGTATTGTTTTTAAATGATTTAATTGTTTTTAATGTACTTTTAAATTTTATTTGAATATTTATTTATGTGTACATTGTGTTTTAAGGCATTGAACCATTGCCCCATGGAGTCCCCTCTGTAGTGAGAAAGGCAAGGTAGAAATGTCATAAATAAATAAATAAATAAATAAAATGTGTATACTAATATTCCAGACCAACATGGCTATGTCTGAATGTTGTTATTGTTGTTATTTTCATACCACATTTCATATATCACTTTAAGCATATAGATTTGCAACTATATTATCTTTCTTTCCTAAGCATCTAGAAGCATTGTTCAGGAATGAATATAGTCCATCATGTTATTTTTATTTTGACTCTCAACAGTGATGACAGCTGTTGAAAAAACTCAATCAGGGGTTTAAATTGTCTTATCAGAAGTTGAAAATGATTTTAAAAAGATGTAAAAGCTACAATAAGGTTTCAGTAATTAGAAGGGAATAAAGCTGCAGATATTTTGTAGGCATCGTTACAAGAGACAAGGGATAATTTATGAAATGTTGAAGAATCACAGAATCTTGGATAAAAAAATGTAGTTTCATTATTTTAGAAGTCCTACATTAAATATATTCTGCTATATAATTTATATTCTGTAGGAAGAGAGTCAGCTTATAGGTGAGCATCAATCAGTACAAGCAGGCTGTGCCTCCTGGATAGATTTTTTTAAGGTAAAGTTTATAAGGTCACGTGTTACAAAAGCAGTGAATTATGGAAAACTGGCAAGGACAGGTTGATAATTGATGGTCATAATATAGAGATTTTGGCAGATTTACATTCACTCTCATTAAGGGAGTATGAAAATTTTAAAAATATTATGACATTTTTTTTTAGAAAAAACCACACACAACTATCACTGTAGCACCCTACTTATAATACAGCTCCTTTATACAGGACAAGAATTGCCAGATGAATGACATCAATTTGAAGCTGAAATAAACACTACAACTTCTCAGGACCTCATCCCAAGCAGGAAGAATAATCATCTTCGCATGGCATTCTTGCGGCACTTCATCTTTCAAAAAAAAATTGAAGAATTTACTCACCTCCATCACACAGGATCTCCTCCTCCCATTTTTAGCTTAACCATCCACTTCATTTCCTATCACATGGGCAGGTTTTATCTCCTCCCATTTCAAGGAGACCAGCAAATTTTTAAAACACTTCTTTCAATGAGATTGGTACCGTAGTCTTTAAACACCTCTGTTCTGTCGCGCGCTGTGCCTGTAAATAATTGTCTTTAAAACAGGACGTGCAACTTTGCCCAACCTTTGCCCAGGGGGCCTAAAGAGAAGTTCTCAGAGGTTTCCACCACAAACAGTCTTTAGATAGCTTGAGAAGTACAACAAAGTCTTTTATTACAACAGCAAAACAACAGAGAGTAAACAATCAGGCACATCAGTGACAAATGCAAGATACTCCACTTTGGCAGGAAAAACAAAATGCAAAGATACAGAATGGGGGACGCCTGGCTCGAGAGCAGTACGTGTGAAAAAGATCTTGGAGTCCTCGTGGACAACAAGTTAAACATGAGCCAACAATGTGATGTGGCGGCAAAAAAAGCCAATGGGATTTTGGCCTGCATCAATAGGAGCATAGCGTCTAGGTCCAGGGAAGTAATGCTACCCCTCTATTCCGCTTTGGTTAGACCACACCTGGAATATTGTGTCCAATTCTGGGCACCACAATTCAAGAGAGATATTGACAAGCTGGAATGTGTCCAGAGGAGGGCAACTAAAATGATCAAAGGTCTGGAGAACAAGCCCTATGAGGAGCGGCTTAAGGAGCTGGGCATGTTTAGCCTGAAGAAGAGAAGGCTGAGAGGAGATATGATAGCCATGTATAAATATGTGAGAGGAAGCCACAGGGAGGAGGGAGCAAGCTTGTTTTCTGCTTCCCTGGAGACTAGGATGCGGAACAATGGCTTCAAACTACAAGAGAGGAGATTCCATCTGAACACGAGGAAGAACTTCCTGACTGTGAGAGCCGTTCAGCAGTGGAACTCTCTGCCCTGGAGTGTGGTGGAGGCTCCTTCTTTGGAAGCTTTTAAACAGAGGCTGGATGGCCATCTGTCAGGGGTGATTTGAATGCAATATTCCTGCTTCTTGTCAGGGGGTTGGACTGGATGGCCCATGAGGTCTCTTCCAACTCTTTGATTCTATGATTCTATGATTCTATCAAATCACTCTCAACAAAAGATTTTTCCCAGGCACTTCCAAGCCATTAAATGCTAATCAAGGTGGTCAGTTGAAACATTCACACCAGCTGCAGCAGACAAAAGTCCTTTGTCCCACCCTGGTCATTCCACAGATATATAAACCAATTTTCCTACTTCCAACAGACCTCACTACCTCTGAGGATGCTTGCCATAGATGCAGGTGAAACGTCAGGAGAAAATTCCTCTAGAACATGGCCATATAGCCCGGAAAAACCTACAACAACCCAAAGTCTTTTATTAATGAACAATCAAACAGAAACTTCTCTTGCCTTCAGTAAAGCTAAGTAAATGATTCCAAGCTTTTGGGCAACTAGTGAATTCCTAAACTTGTCCACGAAGGACAGGCAACTATCTTCAATAACTTCTTCTTTAAAGGAAAAACCCCTTTTTAACTTCTCCCAGGCTGACTGAAACTTAAACCTAACTGATGTGGGCACCACTACCGGGTTGAACTGCATCTCAAAGCACTGAGTGGACCTACCAGCAAGGCCTGTAGTCTCTTCAGCTGGAGTTCTTTGATCTTTAGGGCTGTTTCCCTGGAAAGTTTTCAGAGACTCTTTTCCTTCTGTTTCTGTTGGAATTTCTGTAACCCTGGAAATTCGTTCCCTGGAATTTTTAAAGGTTGAAGCTTTTGTACAGGGGACGTTTACATATGTCCTGTACATTGGCTAACCTAGCTGAGACTAACTAAAAAATGGCTCCCTTCCCTTCCCAATTGCCCTGAGCAAGGGGCGGGACCAAAACTTAATGATGATGGACAGGTGACTTGCCCTATGACTGCAGCCAAAAGAAGCCACCTATCTGCAGAGTCCCTGAAACCTAGGACTGCAATCAAACATTTAATACAAAGCAAATAAAGTTGGAGGTCCTGGTACAGCTGTACCAGAACAACCTCATTTCAAGACCAGCACACTGTTACAGCACTTCCTCAATGAGATCTGCACTGTTCTTTTTAAACCCCTCCTTTTAAGGAGACCAGCAAACTTTAAAACCACTGTTTCAGTGAAATCCGTACCATTTTCTTTAAACCTCTCCTTTCAAGGACATCAGCACCCCTTTAAACCACTTCTTTCAATGAGATCTGCACCGTTCTCTTTATTCCCACCCCTCATTCCAATGAGACCAGCACACTTTTAAAACCACTTCTTTCAGTGGGATCCACATAGTCTTTAAACCACTTCTTTCAATGAGATTACTGGGAATATGTCTACATTGTTTATTTGGAGTTTGCCTTTCCATTTTTTCCAGCACTCCAGGGATGAGATCATTGGTCCCCCTTTAATTTCTGTTAAAGTTTTATTGTCAACCCATCCTTTTAAGCACGAACAGTGGTCCAATCTATTAATTTTTTTTTTTCAATTCTGGCCCATCTTCTCGAATCATCAAAATCTAATTCTATCAAACTTGTTAACTGACAGGCATCGAAATAATTTTGTAAATTAGGTGCACCCCATCCTCTTTTCCCTTCTGAAGAGTAAAATATTGATTTGGGAATTCTATTTTTATTTATTCCTTCTATCCAAGTTTTTATTGAAGTGTCCTATTTTTAAATAATTTTGCTGGGAATACTATATGGGAGTGCTTGGAACAAGAATAAATTTTTTGGAAGAATCATTTTGACAATTTTAATTTTACTTGACATATCCCAATTTCACTTTTTCCAATTACACATTTGATTGTTTACTTTTCTCCATAAATTATTATAGTTAGATTGAGTTATGTTGTTTAGGTTTTGGGGAATATAAACGCTTAGATATTCTAGCTTCTTCTCCCCTAATTTTATCCCTGTGCTGGTCTGAATTTATGTAGTCAGGCATGTAGCCCGGGGGGGGGGGGGGGGGGGGGGGGGGAGCTTGAGGGGCTTCAGCCCCCCCCCGAAATTCTCATGGCGGTCCGCGAGAAGGCCTTGCTGATACATTATTTAAACTGTTATGTTTATTCATATCATGATCTGATCACCATGCTCAATATATCCCATATTGTGCAGGTACAACTGTACCAGAAGCTTCAATTTTGTTTGCTTTGCATTGAATGTTTGTTGCAGTCCTAAGTTTCAGGGACTCTGCAGATAGGTAGCTTCTTTTGGCTGTAATCATAGGGCAAGCCACCTGTCAATTATAGTTAGGTTCCCTGGTCCCGCCCCCTTTGGGTTTTTGGAGGGAATAGGAGCCTTTTTGAGTTCAGTCCACACAGAGCAGCTTTCCACACAGGACATAAAACCAAGAACCCCTGTAGAAAGCTTCGTCTTCTACGGCTTGGCCGGGGAGATATACAGCCTACAGCTTGGCCGGGGTTATACAGCCCACAGCTTGGCTGAGGATCATATAGCCTTACAGCTCCTTTGCGGAGGGACTTCAGCCAGCCATTACGGAAACCTGAACTCCTCTTTCCCCTGGAAGTCTACAAAGCTCTGCTTGGTAAGGGTCGCTCGCGGAAGCCAGATGCAGTTGGTACCGGGTGCAGGGGCTCCACGCCAACAGAGGCAAAGACAGACTGCCCAGATTAGAAGTTAAGGATTTCCCCATTAGTTACAGTTAAGAAGATAGTGCCTGTTCCCTGTGGACAAGATGGAAAGATCCTATAGACTGTGAAGAAAGCTTTAAAGTACCTGTTTGTTTTCATCAATAAAGAACTTTGTTGGACTTACTTTAAGCCTCTACAGAACTTTGTTTTGGGGAGGTCCAAGGGCCTTTAATCTGAGGCAGCCCCGGCGTCCTGTTGGGCACACAGAATTTATGTCCTGTCTACAGTCATATGCACAGGCCCAGCGTGCGACAGCACACATATGCATGGGGGTATTGGGGTAATGATAAAAATGGTTTGCTAGGGTAGACCCTCTTTCATTCAGACTTGCTCCCCCCCAAATCAAACTCAACCCCTCCCGAATCAAAATCCTGGCTACAGGCCTGTATGTAGTATTTCTGATTTTTGTATATTGATAGCCAGCCCTTATAAGTTCCCAAATTTCTGTATAGTATTGATAACTACTTTTATAGATTCCTCCGGTGACCAAGGCATCATTCCCAAGTGAATTAATTTTCATTACCTCTGTCGCAATTTTTTTGCCTTTAATTTTGACATGAATTCTAATTAAATTTGCCAAGGGCTCTATTGCCAGAGCAAAAAGGAACCATATGAAATGTACTGTCTCCTGATATGCTTTTCATCTGAATTCTAGGTGTTAATAATAACATCTGAAGCTCTTCAGAGTCTGGAACTGCAACACTTGAATGAACACCTTTTCCCTCCTCTGTGTCCCAGCAGCGGGATCAATATAGTGCAAGAGATGTGGGACAGGGCTTTCCTGGTGGAAGCATCCCTGTTGTGGAATGTCAGAAGTTTGATGGGCATTAAAATCGGCTTCAATCTGGCATTTAACAGCCCTTGAGGTCTAATGAATTCATTGAAATCCCTACTGTGATTTTAAAACTATGTTCTTTTTTTAAAAAATTTTTTTTGTAAAGCTGCTTTATTTTTTAGTTTTATAGTTTGTTTAAATTATTTGAAATTGTATGTGGTTTTAAATGGTTTAAGTTGGTTTTCATTGTATATCATGGGGAGAAACTATGATGTAGGATGAGATAGAAAAATTTGAATAAATAAATAAATGAATAAAGTGATCTAATAGGGAGTGACAGCACTAATCAAAATAGAGTCTGCGTACAAGCAAAAAAAACAACCCAACAACAACAATGTGATGTAAAAGGAGCATGAAAATGAAAATAATAGCATAAGGAAGTGAAGCTCTGGAGCATCAGCGGCTCAGCTGCAAACTTTTTCTCACCAGCCTTGTGTGTGCCTTGTGGCATATGCAGTTATATATCCCATACAGTTAACTGCAGCAATGAGATGCTGCTGTAATCTACATACAGTGTTTGTCATCTTGATAGAAAACTCACCAACTACATCTGCATCAAGAGCAAATTGGTAGCTCTGTTAGAGGAGAAGGGCAGTGCAATACAGCATTGTGATGAGTTTCTTCAGTGCATCAGAGAACATGAAGAATTATTTGGCAGAACACAGGGAGAATTGATTCTACAGGAATCAAGATGGAACTGCCAAGGAAAATGCAGAGGCCTGAAACTGTGAGGAACAGTGATAGTCACTGTCAGGAGAAGACCATACTTAAAGGGGCTTAGATTGTCTCGAACTAAGCAAATGCTTTTTGCATATTGATGGTTTACACAGGAGAGATTTGGCTTCTGGGACTACAGTCTTCACTTGTTAGACAAAGGACCTCATTCCATTAGGAATTTTTAGCATCCTAGGACACTGCTGCCCCAGTTGAGTGACGGAGCCCCACACCGCCCATCACGTGATGTAGCCTCACTTCCAGCAGGACTCCATTGCCCTAAACGGTTTGGGACCTGCCTACCTGCGTTACCGCATCTCCGTCTACGAACCCACACGCTCCTTTGGTTCATCCGGAGAGGCCCTGCTCGCGATCCCACCTGCATTGCAGGCGCATTTGGTGGGGACAAGGGACAGGGCCTTTTCTGTGGTTGCCCTCCGACTTTGGAACACCCTCCCCAAAGACATCAGACTAGCACCCACATTGGCAGTCTTTAGGAAGAGCTTGAAGACCTTCTGATGTGCCTTTCCGGAATAGGAAAACTCCAGCATTATGTTCCAGAAGCACTTTATCAGAATTTTAAGATTCTCTGCACATTGCACTTGCCCTAAAATCCAACATACCACCTGTCACACCCAGCACTTTTTAATTCTGCACCCATTACTTGGCCCGGCCCTAGTTTTTACTGTGTTATGGTGTAATGTTTTGTTGTTGCGTGTGGATGGGCGACACCCCTCCCTCCCACAGAACCAGAGATGACACAGACACGTAGATGGAGTAAAAATGGCCACAACTTAATTTATTAATTACAGGAACACAGGGTTGGCTGCTAGGCATGGGTTCTGGGTCAAGATCGATCAGCCCGCCAGCACAATACCGGGCCACATCACACGGCACCCCTGGAAACCGCCGGATGCTCCCTCCCCACCAATAGGGGAGGGGCAGAACCAGATCCAGGGCCCATGCCACATGCCAACCAAAGTTGTGATGAACAGATAATGAACAACAACTGCAACAATGAACAAAATCATGAACACGCAGGGTGGGTGGGAGGACAACTCGAAGCAGGTCTGGTGCCTGCTGGGCCCCAGCGCAGCCTATTTAAGGCTGCTGGGCACAGGGTGCAACCATCCCCTGGCCAGTGCCAGGAGCTGGGTGGAGCTGGCCTCTGACTGGCCAGCTGATCCAGTGGCGGGAAACTTCCAGCAACGCAGGGGCTTTTGGGAAAGCAACGCAGGGGCTTTTGGCCTGCTAACCACATGGCCAGAGGGAGGGCACCCCCCACCGCAACAGGCCTTGCCCGGTAAGTCGGGCAATGAATTTATTGCTTTATGTTTTTGATTTTGCTTTGAGTTGTTTTGTTATGCTGTTGTTGTGTTGAAGCCTTGGCCTTTGTAAGCCACATCAAGTCCTTTGGAAGATGCTAGCGAGGTACAAATAAAGTTTAATAATAATAATAATAATAATAATAATAATAATAATAATAATTGCTCAACTGGGACAACAGCATCCTAGGACGCTATGCCACCAACATGGGAGCCTTCCCCATGTTTAATTTAAAACAATGGGGCTACCATGGGAATAAGCCATGCAGTGATGCTTCCCACGTGTGATGGAGAAGTGTCGCTGCTGGCTGGGAAGGGCGTGGGGTACTGGGATCGAGGAGCAATGGCTTCAAACTACAGGAAAGGAGATTCCACCTGAACATTAGGAAGAACTTTCTGACTGTGAGAGCTATTCAGCTGTGGAACTCTCTACCCCGAAGTGTAGTGGAAGCGCCTTCTATGGAGGCTTTTAAACTGAGGCTGGATGGCCATCTGTTGGAGGGTGCTTTGAACATTATTGTTCTGCTTTTTGGTAGGGGATTGGACTGGATGAACCACCAGGTCTCTTCCAACTCTATGATTCTATGATTCTATGCTGCTCTGCTGATTCGCCACAGAAGCTAACAAAACGGCATGGGTGACCTCATCAATGTGATGAGGTTCAAGGTAGTATTGGCTGCAGCAGGGAACCTTCAACTTTTGAAGCAGAGGAGCTGTTTACAGTCCCCCATATTGTTGGGAGGCTGGACTACAGTTTGAAAAAAAATTCTATGAACACTCCACCTATCTTATTTATAGGGCGAAAATATATGAAAGACTAATAGAGCATTTAAAATGACGAACAATTTAAATCAACATAAACTTTCCAGTATTTAAGTGGGAAGTGTGGGTCCGCTTTTGACTGATGAGATAGTCAAGTTAATTAGGATTGGTTTGTTGTAGGTTTTTCGGGCTATATGGCCATGGTCTAGAGGCATTATCTCCTGACGTTTCGCTTGCATCTATGGCAAGCATCCTCAGAGGTAGTGAGGTCTATTGGAACTAGGAAAAAGGGTTTATATATCTGTGGAATGACCAGGGTGAGACAAAGGACTCTTCTCTGCTGGAGCTAGGTGTGAATGTTTCAACTGACCACCTTGATTAGCATAAAATGGGATGACTGTGCCTGGGGCAAACTTTTGTTGAGAGGGAATTAGATGTCCCTGCCTGCTTCCTCTCTGTTGTTGTGCTGTTGCAATTTTAGAGTTTTTTTAAATACTGGTAGCCAGATTTTGTTCATTTTCATGGTTTCCTCCTTTCTGTTGAAATTGTCCACATGCTTGTGTATTTCAATGGCTCCTCTGTGTAGTCTAACATGGTGGTTGTGAGAGTGGTCCAGCATTTCTGTGTTCTCAAATAATATGCTATGTCCAGGTTGGTTCATCAGGTGCTCTGCTATGGCCGATTTCTCTGGTTGAAGTAGTCTACAGTGCCTTTCATGTTCCTTGATTTGTGTTTGGGCAATGCTGCGTTTGGTGGTCCCTATGTAGACTTGTCCACAGCTGCATGGTATACGGTAGACTCCTGCAGAGGTGAGAGGATCCCTCTTGTCCTTTGCTGAACATAGCATTTGTTGGATTTTCTTGGTGGGTCTGTAGATAGTTTGTATGTTGTGTTTCCTCATCAGCTTCCCTATGCGGTCAGTGGTTCCCTTGATGTATGGCAAGAATACTTTTCCTCTGGGTGGGATTAGGATTGTTGTTGTGTGCCTTCAAGTTATTTTGGACTTAGGGCAATCCTAGGTCTCAAGTTTAAGGTGGGGGTGGGAAAATGACTTTGAAGGGCTGTATCCGACCCACGGGCCGTAGTTTGCAAACTTCTGGGCTCCTCATGAAGACTGGGAAGGCTAGTAGCAGTGAAAATGCTCAAATAGGAAATGAATAACAACAGATATCAAATGCCAAGGAAGGGGCCAAGATAACTGCCAATCCTAGTGGTTGCACCTCATTGTTTAGAGATATAAAAGTATTTGAGTGCCCGTGTAATAGATTCTAACCTTTGCTGGCTAGGTCGAAGCCTGAGAGTCAGTGGGCTGGGTCTCCATCTTGGTAGGGCAGCTTAGAATAGCGGACATCTTAGTATAGGCAAGGAGGCAAGAGGAGGAGTCAGCCAACTCCTGATTGGTTTAAGACCAAGGGGAAGTGTTGGGTGAGAGTGAAAAAGGCTGTCACTTCTGACAGGAGGGAGAGAAGGGTTCTGACAGAACAGAGAGAGGGATTCTAAGAGAGACAGGGAAAGATTCCAACAGAGCAGGGAGTAGGATTTCAACAGAGAAGAAGTATTATAGGCAGGGAGAAAGAAGCTTTTGAGTGAGTTGATCTGATAGGGAATAAAGAAAGGGACAAGGGCTTCAGTAAAACTGGACTAGGAGAGTTCGTGAGAAGACTTGTCAGCTTGTATTAAGGAGAGAATACAAGTAGGCTTATTGCCCTATAGTGGAGAGCAGACTAGAGGAAGTCTGGTTACTCTGTAAGACAGCCAGGGCGACTGATCTTAGAAACACACTGTTTCAAAGGGATGAATAGTGTGAAGTAGGTAACTCACTTCAAATAAAAGCTACTCCTTCTGTAGAAACCTTATGTCTAGTAAGCCTGAGCCTCAGTAACAAAAATACGCGTGTGTACCTCTCATTTTATGAGTTGTCATCTTCTTAAAGTTCAATAAACCTGTTATTAGTTCATCGTTAACTGGTCTCTGCCTCGGTATGTCCTACTTAGTGAAACCAAGTCAGCCTGAACATCTTTATAGTCCAGTCAGCAAGCAAAGGAGCCTTAAAAGAAGAGCCAGAAGCCTAGGCACATATTACCTCAAATACATTCACACCTTGTTTCCTCAAACAATAAAATTGAGGTGGCGGCGGCAAAAATCTACCAGTATCTTCGGTCTCTCACATCATTAGTCATTCCCTCACTCAAATTCCTGTCACGCAAGGTGATCGGTCAGCGTTCTCTATTACAGTGGTGTAAGGTGGGGATTTAAAACAAAGATCTCCCCTACCAGTAATACATCACAGCGGATCCCCTCACGTTGGGTGGGATCCGCAGCACGTTCATTTTCTTTACAGCCCACCTGACAAGAAGAATCAGGAAGCTTCTTGGTGTACATATCCAGAAAGTCACTGACATCTTGCCAAAATTAATCAAGAATACAGTTAGTTACCCCTTTCTCCTTGTTCATGTTGGCACCAATGATGCTCTCAAGAACACCTTTAAGCAGATCACCGCGGACTATGAAGATTTGGGCAGGACATTGAGGGATTTGAGGCACAGGTGGTATCCTTGTCAATTCTGCCAGTGAAAGATAGAGACCTGTACAGGGCTAGGAAGATATTAAGCAAGAATGACAGCTATCCTGATGGTGTACACAGGAGAGATTTGGCTTTTGGGACTATGGTCTTCACTTGTTAGACAAAGTAGTACTTGCTACAGATTAGCTACACCCCAAGAAGACTGGGACAAATGTCATTTGTTGTAGTATGGCAAGTATCATCAAAAGAGCTTAAAACTACATCCTTGGGGATGGGCGAGTGGGGAATTGGAATGTTAACTCAATCGATAGCCTAAAGACAAGCTCTAAACACAATTCCAGAAGGAAAGTAGGATATTGTCAGTTATTTGGTTTAATGCTATATTTGACATCATGTCTGGCACCATCTGCCATTCTTTTGGCATTAAAATACCTTGGGCCATCACTGAACGTTGTTTCCTGTAGAAGGGAGAGTGCCCTTTCTATTTATAGTGATGGCACCATATAGCTTTGGATTTCTGCTATACTCTTTTCCATCAGAGTAACGCAGTTGGCTAGAAACCAAGGGTTGATGTGCATGTGATTCATGCGGCAGTTACTCTATGTATTCATTATTAATTTAACAATTTACTAAGTATAAGACAAGGTGATGCATAAAAGTTTAGTATATCTCTTAGGAGTTTGGTGGCAGGGAACAAAACTACAGGTAATTCAACAACTGAGACTGCGATCATATCATGGGGGGAAGGATGAGGTGACTGCTTCTCTTCTCCATTAATTCCCCAGTCTGAAACCCTGAGCCCTCTGGCCCTACCTGTTATTTGCCCAACAAGGCAAAATGGCCAGGTGCTAACATGTATCTAATTCTCTCAAATAGCAGGGTAGAGTATTTACAGTCTAGAGACATAAGACACTGAAAAACCCAATATAAAATGGCTGAGTTGTTGTTGTTGCTGTTATTGTTCTGTCGCCGCTGAGCCCGTAGTTAGTTGACTTTGAAAATAGGATGTGTAACCTTTGCCCAGCGGGAAGCCAGGGGCCTAAGGAGAAGTTCTCAGAGGTTTCCACTACAAAAGAATCTTCAGATGGCTAGATAAGTACAACAAAGTCTTTTATTAATGAAACCAAACAGGAACTTCAAGGCTTTCTTGATAAAGTATTGGTTCTCTCAATCTTGTCCACAGGGGACAGGCACTATCTTCAATAACGTTTTCTTTAAAGGAAAATTCCCCTTTTTAACTTCTCCCAGGCTGACTGAAATCCAACCCCCTCTGATGTGGGCCGAACTGCTTCTTGGACGCCGAGTGAACCTACCAGCAAGGTAGTGGATATTCTCCAGCTGGAGTTCTTTAGTCTTTAAGGCTGTTTTCCTGGAAATTCCCAAAGCTGTGGGAATACTTCCCTGGAGTTCTTAGGAGACTCTTAAAGCTGTTCTCCTCTGGATTTCTTTTCTTTCTGTTTCTGTTGGGATTTCTGTAACCCTGGAAATTCTTAAAGCTTGAAGCCTTTGTACAGGGGAAGTTACACACATCCTATACAAAGGCTAACCTGGCTGAGACTAACTAACAAAATGGCTCACTTCCTTTCCAAAGCCCAAAAGGGGGGCGGGACCAGGGAACCTAATGATAATTGACAAGCAATTGACCCAATAACTGCAAAGTAAGGAAAGCGATCTAACTGCAAAGGCATAGAACTTTAAAATACATGCAGTAATCAACAAATAGCAAGATAAGCTGGAGCTCCTGGTGCGGCTGTACCAGAACAATTATTATTATTGTTGTTGTTGTTGTTGTTGTTGTTGTTTTACTGACACAAAAACACAGTATGTCACAGCAAACAAGATCTATATGCTGAATTTCGTATCACAAAATCACAAGTCAAACACTTCCCAAGCGTCTAGGACTGTGTGATGCATTTTGGAATGATGTGTGCAGATTCAAGTAAGGTAGCCTTTTGTAGTTGACAGATTGTGTTTTTGACAATGTTTATTGTTTCTTAATGCTGGCTGAGATCTTTTGGCACGGCACCCAGTGTGCCGATGACCACTGACACCACCTGTACTGGTTTATGCCAAAACCTTTGCAGTTCGATTTTGAGGTCTTGATAACGGCTGAGTTTTTCCTGTTGTTTTTCCTCAATGCGACTGTCACCTGGTATGGCGACATCAATAATCTAAACTTTTTTCTTTTCCACAATCATGATGTCTGGTGTATTGTGTTCCAAAACTTGTGTCAGTCTGGATTCAAAAGTCCCACAGTATTTTTGCGTGTTCATTTTCCATTACCTTTGCAGGTTTATGATCCCACCAATTCTTTACTGCTGGAAGATGGCACTTGTGACATAAGTTCCAGTAAATCATTTGGGCCACAGAGTTGTGCCTTTGTTTGTAGTCCGTTTGTGCGATTTTCTTGCAACAGCTGAGGATATGGTCTATGATTTCATCAGCTTCCTTGCACAGTCTGCATTTTGGGTCATCAGCTGATTTTTCAATCCTGGCCTTAATGGCATTTGTTCTGATGGCTTGCTCCTGGGCTGCAAGAACCAGGCCTTCTGTCTCCTTCTTCAGAGTTCCTTTTGTGAGCCACAACCAGGTCTTCTCCTTGTCAACTTTCCTTCAATTTTGTCAAGGAACTGCCCATGCAATGCTTTGTTGTGCCAGCTGTCAGCGCTGATTTGTAGTGCAGTTTTCTTGTGCAGGTTCTTTGTCTGCTGTGCTTTGAGAAGTTTTGGATTATTGGCTTCAATCAAAGCAGGTTCTTGGCTTTCCTTGACATATTCTGCCAGGGAATGTTTTTCTTCTTCGACTGCTTGTTTTACTTGTAAAAGTTCTCAGCCACCAGACTTTCTAGGCAGATAGAGCCTAGATATTATCATTATCATTATCATTATCATTATCATTATCATTATCATTATCATTATCATTATCATCATTATTATCATTATTATCATTATTATCATTATTATTAATATTATGCTGTGCCACCTCTACAAAGTTCTGGAGAGACTTATTTTGCATAGAATTACGGAAAAAATAGACCCATATCTGATCCCACAGCAAGGTTTCAGGAAAGGCAAAAGCTGCACATCGCAAGTGCTGAACCTGACTCAGCACATAGAAGATGGCTTTGAAAGGCAGCAGATCACAGGAACTGTCTTCATAGACCTGTCAACGGCCTATGATACTGTGAACCACCACCTCCTCCTGAGAAAAATGTATAATATCACAAAGGACTACCACCTCACCTGCCTCATAGGAAACCTGCTACAAAACAGGAGCTTTTTTGTTGAGTTCCAGGGCCAGAGAAGCAGAGGGCGGAAACAGAAGAACGGCCTGCCTCAGGGAAGCGTGCTTGCTCCATCCATGTTCAACATCTACAAAAATGACCAGCCACTGCCAGAAGGGACAGAGAGCTTCATCTATGCTGATGATTGTGCCATTACTGCTCAAGCAGGGAGCTTTGAGATGGTTGAACAGAAGCTCTCCGAAACTCTAGGTGCTCTTACTGCCTACTACAGGGAAAACCAGCTGATCCCTAATCCATCTAAAACACAGACATGTGCTTTTCATCTCGAGAACAGACAAGCATCCCGAGCTCTGAGGATCACCTGGGAAGGAATCCCACTGTAGCATTGCAATGCACACAAATACCTGGGAGCCACTCTGGACCATGCTCTGACCTACAAGAAGCACTGCCTGAACATTAAGCAAAAAGTGGATGCTAGAAACAATATCATACGAAAGCTTACTGGCACAACCTGGGGATCACAACCAGACACAGTGAAGACATCTGCCCTTGCGCTATGCTATTCTGCTGCTGAGTATGCATGCCCAGTGTGGAAAACATCTCACCACACTAAAACAGTAGATGTGGCTCTTAATGAGACATGCCGCATTATCACGGGGTGTCTGCGCCCTACACCACTGGAGAAATTACACTGCTTAGCTGGTATTGCACCACCTGACATCCGCCGGGAAGTAGCAGCCAATAGTGAAAGGACCAAGGCAGAGACATCTCCAGCTCATCCCTTGTTTGGGCATCCGCCAGTACGCCAACGACTTAAATCAAGAAATAGTTTTCTAAGATCTACAGAGACACTCGCTGAAACACCGCAGCAAGCGTGAGTCCAAAAGTGGCAGGCTCAAACCCAGAGCCTCAATCAATGGCTGATACCCAATGAGAGACTCCCCCCTGGGCACACAGAAAACTGGGCGACTTGGAAGGCTCTGAACAGACTACGCTCTGGCACCACGAGATGCAGAGCTAACCTTAAGAAATGGGGCTACAAAGTGGAATCCACAACATGCGAGTGTGGAGAAGAGCAAGCTACAGACCACCTGCTGCAATGCAACCTGAGCCCTGCTACATGCACAATGGAGGACCTTCTTGCGGCAACACCAGAAGCACTCCAAGTGGCCAGATACTGGTCAAAGGCCATTTAATCAGCTACCAAGCTTGCAAACTCTGTGTCTTTTGTATGTTTGTATGTTTGTTCGGTCAAAAATGTAATACAACTGTTCGGTTGCCTGACACGATAAATAAATAAAAATAAATTATTCTTCTTATTATATTTATTTATTTATTTATTTGTATCCTGCTTTATGTCTCTCAAAGGAGATTTGATATAAAAGTATTAGCATAAATTATTGTTTAGAAAAGCCATAGCAACTAAACACAAAAGTTGGTCAATTTACTGTTCCATAGCAGACTGGCATAGATTGATCTCTTGTGCTCCATTTGATTTGGTAGATTATATTCTACAGGCCTATACCGTTGTAGGCAATATGAAGTTTAGTTTTGAAAAATGTCTAAATTTGAGATATATATATATATACACACACACACACAAATGAGTAGGGACTGGCTAGTACTGTAATGCAATGTGGTAGCTAGTTAACCTTTAATGCTTGTAATTGTTTGAGCAGTGTACAATGATTTATGTTGAAGCCACAGAAGCTACTTTAAAAACAAAATAAGGCCTTCTCTAAGCAGTTGAGTACTCACTCTGTCGACAGGCAGAATTTAGAATAAAAAGGTTACTCACGATTTGGCAGTACTTTCCTCTGCTTCTCTCTTGTGCGCCTGCCAAATAGCTGGCAAGGATCAGGTTTGATTAAAATGGCAATGCTCTCTGCTACTTGAATGTAATTAGAACCATTCATTACAGCATTAGCTGACAGTTTGGCAACCTACGAAATTTTCTGAATATGGAGAGCATTCCATGGAAACAGTTCAAGGGGATGAGAGGATGAGGTGAGGCCTTCCTGCACTGCAAGACAGGGATTACTCACCAGAGTCAGAACCGTTTACAGATTGTTAGAACCACTACATGTCTATCTTTGAAGGCAGTACAGCTTTGGGTAACAAAACTCAAGGGACCACAGCTAATTGGGAATCTTAAACAAAGGTACATATTAGGGTTGTCCAACCACGGAAAAATTTGTTTCTAAACTCAATTCGTTTTTAGGGGTGTTTTGCGTTTCGTTATTTAAAAGAATTCTGAAATTTTTCTTTTAAAAAGTTCGATATTTACGAAATTTCGGAAATTACGAAACAATTTCGAAACAATAACGAATCGATTTGTTAATGGCGGACGCGATTGCGCAATACGCTAAAAAACCTTCCAAATGGGACAGGGGGAACTTCTGAAGCTTCCCTCTCCCTCTGTTGTTGACTGTTGGTGTGATAATTTTTTTTTATCACTGATAAAACAAACAACGACTATAAAACTTGCACCAGACATACGGAAATAATAACGAAATAATAACGAAACAATTTCGAAACAATTACGAAACGAATTGGAAAAATTCGTTTCGTTTTTTAGTTGCTCCTGAATGGTTCAATATCGCTTCGTTATCAAAAAAAATAACAAATTAATAACGAATTACGAAATTAACAAACGAAACCGCCCAGCCCTAGTACATATTAATTCTACTTTCATCACCCCAGGCTCTTACTACAGGAATGGAAAGATAGGAATGGCTGTGAATGAATCCCATGTAATCTATATAAATAAAAATGTAATGTTCATTTGTGCTATTCACAGAACTCAGAAACCATTGGGGCAATTGACACCAAATTTGGACACGATGCACCTAACAACCCAATTTATGTTCTCCACTCAAAAAAATAATGAAAACACAAAGCAGAAAGGACTTCTGAACTGCATGTCCACAAAGAGACCCATGGCCACGCCCCCTCCTCCTCCTCGCTCCGTTAAAGCCTTAGAAGCCAGGCGTGAGTGCATGGCCACACACACACACACACACACACACAAGCAAGAGTGGGCACCATGGGAGTGAGGAAAAAGAGGAGGAGGATGGTGGATGGGCTCCTAAAGTCCCTCCCTCGCCAGCAGAGCAGCAGCCTTTTTCCTCTTGGCTGTCCCCCCTCCCTTTCGTTGCCTCCTCTTCCTCCAAGATGCCCCGGTAGAAGCAGGCAGGAGGGAGGGAGGGAGGAGGGGAGAGACACTGGTCCAGAGGAAAGGTGTTCCTGCCATACATCAAGGGAACCACTGACCGCATAGGGAAGCTGATGAGGAAACACAACATACAAACAATCTACAAACCCACCAAGAAAATCCAACAAATGCTACATTCAGCAAAGGACAAGAGGGATCCTCTCACCTCTTCAGGAGTCTACCGTATACCATGCAGCTGTGGACAAGTCTACATAGGGACCACCAAACGCAGCATTGCCCAAACACGAATCAAGGAACATGAAAGGCACTGCAGACTACTTCAGCCAGAGAAGTCAGCCATAGCAGAGCACCTGATGAACCAACCTGGACACAGCATTTTATTTGAGAACACAGAAATGCTGGACCACTCCAACAACCACCATGTCAGACTACACAGAGAAGCCATTGAAATCCACAAGCATGTGGACAATTTCAACAGAAAGGAGGAGACCATGAAAATGAACAAAATCTGGCTACCAGTATTAAAAACTCTAAAATTACAACAGCAAAACAGCAGAGAGGAAACAACCAGGCACATCTTAACACCTCTCAACAGAACATTTTCCCAGGCTCAGCCAAGCCTTCAAATGCTAATGAAGGTGATCAGCTGAAACATTCACACCTAGCTTCAGCAGAGAGCTCTTTGCCCCACCCCAGTCATTCCACAGATATATAAACCCATTTTCCTATTTCCAACAGACCTCACTACCTCTGAGGATGCTTGCCATAGATGCAGGCGAAACGTCAGGAGAAATGCCTCTGGAACATGGCCCTATAGCCTGAAAAAACCTACAAGAACCTAGAGACTGGTCCCTTCTTCGCCAACTCTTTCTTCCCTCCCTTATCTGCTCGGCTGTCTCCAGCAACACAAGCACACATTTAACACACACTCTCTCTCTCTCCCATTAACATCCAGACCGGGAGGTAGCTGCCTCTGTCACACTCCAGTCCTTCTCTCCCTCCCTTCCCTTCTTTCCTCCCTCCCTCCCTTTTTTCTTCCTGCCTTCCTTCCTTCCTTCCTTCCTTCCTTCCTTCCTTCCTTCCTTCCTTCCTTCCTTCCTTTCCTTTCCTTTCCTTTCCTTTCCTTTCCTCCCTCCCTCCCTCCCTTTTTCCTTCCTTCTTCCTGTCCTTCTTTCTATGTAAGATATAAATACAATATTTTATATATTGTTATATACATTACTATATAATATGTTACTATTATATATTACTATATAGTACAAATGGCAGCTTCGGGGGGTGGGGGTGGGCAGGGGAACTTTTGAATCTGAAGACCATATAGGTTGTATCTCTTTGCGCAATAGGCATGTTGATTTGTTTGGCAGATTATTGCAATCGTCATCCATTCCAGATGGAATTAAATAAACAACTCAGTGGCATTTTCTTCAATTGGGTGAGATTTATTGGAAAACTTAGGAAAATTTCTTATAGGTGCTTTCTTCTCGCCAGGGTTAACAGATCCTCTTTGGTGAGTCTGGCTGGCCTCTGCCTTCAAGGCAAGGCTCTCCAAATTCGTGTTCGACTTCACTATGATGTATGATGATGATCCAATTACCCATGCAAAATTTCATGGTGGGTTTCAATAATGTTACAAGGAGAAAAAGTGAAAAATCTGTTTGGGGGATTTCTTTCAGACTAGCATTCTACAGTGTTGTGAGGTTTTTGTTTTGATAAAACCCTCAGACTTCTAAGCATGGATGAACATGTTCACATTAATGAAAGAAATAAACCATTTGTTTCTTCAATCTGTATTTCTTTGCTTCACCAATATTAAGTCAAGTACATTTTTCTTAACCACCATGATCGTTTCATGCCTCTTGAGCCATAGCACTGTTGCCTGGGAAGTGCTAAAACAGAGCAAGTAATGCTATTCTCAAAGGGGTGTGACCCGCATGAAATCACAATACAACTACTCCAATTGATTTCAATGCAGCTATTCATGCAATTACGGTAAGCAAGATTTAGCACAACGCATTTGGAATCTCATGCCAGAAATCAAAGAAAACCTAGAGCCTCCTATTTAGCTACATTTTCCCACTCATTGTGCCTTTAATAGGAAGGGAGGGAAGAGATTAGATTAATGAGCTAGCTATTGTGCCAAGCTTTTTTAATTTTAGTAACTAGATAAATCCCTATCCGTATGATGGTCTGTGTGTGTGTGTGAGTAGTGTATTGTCCTATACTTTTAGGCTCTTTGAAGGGGGTAAAGGATTGCATTGTGCCATTTCAACCCATTTCCTATGCAAAGAGAAAGGCAGAATATAAATAAATAAAATAAATAGCCACGTAGTAATATCAGTAAGGTAGATAATAGTTTGGATTTATTTTTACTGTCACCATAACAGCTTCAAAGAATCTTTTCTTTCCCTCCTAGTAATGAATAGAACGACCATATTTCACTGAACTAATGGCACACTTTTTCCTGTTTAAGGAGCTTCAAAAACCGCATACGCCTTATTATTGTTGTTGTTGTTGTTGTTGTTCATTCGTTCAGTCATCTCCGACTCTTCGTGACCTCATGGACCAGCCCACGCCAAAGCTCCCTGTTGGCCGTCACCACCCCCAGCTCCTTCAAGGTCAGTCCAGTCGCTTCAAGGATGGCATCCATCCATCTTGCCCTTGGTCAGCCCCTCTTCCTTTTACCTTCCACTTTCCCCAGGATAATTGTCTTCTCTAGGTTTTGCTGTCTCCTCATGATGTGGTCAAAGTACTTCAACTTTGTCTCAAGTATTCTTCCCTCCAATTAGCAGTCGGGCTTTATTTCGAGGATGATGGACTGGTTGGATCTTCTCACAGACCAAGGCACTCTCAGAACTTTCCTCCAACACCACAATTCAAAAGCATCTATCTTCCTTCGCTCAGCCTTCCCTAAGGTCCAGCTCTCACATCCGTAGGTTACTACAGGGAATACCATGACTTTGACTAGGTGGATCTTTGTTGCCAGTGTTACTATTTTATCGAGATTGGACATTGCTCTCCTCCAAAGAGGTAAGCGTCTTCTGATTTCCTGGCCACAGTCTGCATCTGCAGTAATCTTTGCACCTAGAAATACAAAGTCTGTCACGGCCTCCACAATTTCTCCCTCTATTTTCCAGTTGTCAATCATTCTTGTGGCCATAATCTTGGTTTTTTTGATGTTTAGCTGCAACCCAGCTTTTGCGCTTTCTTCTTTCACCTTGATTAGAAGGCTCCTCAGCTCCTCCTCGCTTTCGGCCATCAGAGTGGTGTCATCTGCATATCTGAGGTTGCTAATGTTTCTTCCAGCAATTTTCACCCCAGCTTTGCATTCATCAAGCCCCGCACATCGCATGATGTGTTCTGCATACAAGTTAAAAAGGTTGGGTGAGAGTATGCAGCGTTGCCGTACGCCTTTCCCAATCTTGAACCAGTCTGTTGTTCCGTGGTCAGTTCTGACTGTTGCTACTTGGTCCTTGTACAGATTCCTCAGGAGAGAGACAAGGTGGCTTGGGATGCCCATCCCACTAAGAACTTGCCACAATTATGATCCACAATACGAGGGGTATTTTTAAGTAAGGTCCATTGGAACATAAGTACACAACGAAAGTTTATTTCAAAAAAGTAAATTTATTTTCAGAAAGTACATACTTCACTCTATTTTTTGACATAGTTGCCAAGTTTGTTTAAACACTTATCATACTTCTGAACCAATTTTAAAATACCCTCTTCACAAATCCTCGCTTCAACTGTAGCCACCAAATCGTCTGTAATCAAAGAAGGGCGACCGGAGCGGTCCTCATCATGGACGTTGTCACGGCCATCTTTGAATTGTCGTACCCACTTACGCACTTTCCTTTCACTCATAACAGTATCACTGTACACTTCACAAGTCTATCGATGAATTCCTGCAGCAGGCAGGTTCCTTGCTGACAAAAACCGAATCACTGAGCGAACCTCACATGCAGCAGGTGAGTTGATAGTCTTAAACATTTTTAAAGCACAGAACAGAACCGTACAGGTTAGCTACAGAGCGGAAACTGAGCACAGTTGTTCCCGAGGCATGCCGGTAAACGACGCATGAGCTCGTTGCGGTATGTGCACGAACTACTAGTGTCTACAACAAAACGGACCTTACTTAAAAAATACCCCTCGTATTATTATTATTATTATTATTATTAGTATTATTATTATTATTATTATTATTATTATATCCTGCCTTTCTCCCTATGGGGACTCAAGGTGACTAACAATCCCACACAAGACAAGTTTACAAAGTGCTATACAAAAGTTAAAGAACAATTAAATAGTAATGTGTTTGGATAGATGGTGCTTTAGATTTGCCATTTTTAAAAAGCTGCCTTACCTTTGAGAGAAAGAGAGAGAGAGGAGGAGGACAAAGGGTCCCGGTACAAATGGTTCATCCAGCCCCCACCGTTTTGAAACACATTTTCATCTAGTTTTCAAATATTTTTGAATATTCTTTACATTTGCCAGCAGGCGAAGACCTTCCGATTTCAGGAGATATTTGGGAGCTGATTGTTTTGCAAGTGTTTTCTGGTTACGGTTTTGCATGCAAGTGTTTCTGTTTTAATGAGTTTTTACTCATTTAAGTGGTTTTAATTTTGGGGGTAGTTTGATTCTTTTATTGTATATTGTAACATACATGTGGTTTTATTTATATTTCTTTTTAACCTTTGGCTTTCATCCTTTAAAGGAAGGGTTTCTAAATAAAGTGATTGGTTAGCTGGCTGATGGATTGATTAAAAGCTGCAGTCTAAATATGTACGGGTTTATATACCCAGCATTGACAAGGTTTGCATTTTGTTTGTGGCTCTTTTTTTTTTTGTTCCTCACTTTGGCTCATACACTCGTCCCTCTTTCTTTTCCTCCCCATCCCCTTTCTCTTGATTTCCCTGATACACCTCCCTCCTCATGCTTCTTCATTTCCTTTGTATTTTTTCTTTGTCCTCACTTCTTCTTTTCTTGCCTCCTTTTTTTCATCCTTTTCCCCTTTCCTTTCTCTTTCCTTGTTTATGTTTCTTTATTTCCAACTCATAATAGTTTCCATTCTTTCTTTTCATTTCCTTCCTTCCTTTTCCTTTGTTTTTTCCGTCTTTTTCCCCCTTCCATTATTTATTTATTTTTCTTCATTTCTCACTCTCCTCACATGGTCAGTCTTTTTGCTTCCCTTAGAACATCTGAAAATGTCTCCAAGCCTATGGTATGCTTCTACATTCCTCATTTCTTTTTCTGTGGTAGCCTTTGTCTGTATATACCACTCTTTGGTGGTTGCATCTGAGCACTACATACATACTTTTAAAAATCTTTTGGGACACTCACTCCAAAACAGGGCTGTTTATGTTGAAACCCTGCAATTATTTTAAGTTGGATAATGTAGGGTATGTGTTCCAAGTTAGGTCCAGATCCATCAACCCATGTAAAAGTCTTTGTGGTACAAACAAACTGACCTTGACACACACTCATGTGTATATCACTGAAGACACGTGTATGATTGCACTATTGGGGAAGTAATAATGATATGTACAACTTAGACTCATCTACACTAGGCAGTTTAGCACAGTATGAATGTGCTCTGGAGAAGCCCCAAAACTGGAACCATTGTTTACATGAATCATAGAATCAAAGAGTTGGAAGAGACCTCATGGGCCATCCAGTCCAACCCCCTGCCAAGAAGCAGGAATATTGCATTCAAACCACCCCTGACAGATGGCCATCCAGCCTCTGTTTAAAAGCTTCCAAAGAAGGAGCCTCCACCACACTCCGGGGCAGAGAGTTCCACTGCTGAATGGCTCTCACAGTCAGGAAGTTCTTCCTCATGTTCAGATGGAATCTCCTCTCTTGAAGTTTGAAGCCATTGTTCCGCGTCCTAGTCTCCAAGGAAGCAGAAAACAAGCTTGCTCCCTCCTCCCTGTGGCTTCCTCTCACATATTTATACATGGCTATCATATCTCCTCTCATCCTTCTCTTCTTCAGGCTAAACATGCCCAGCTCCTTAAGCTGCACCTCATAGCGCTTGTTCTCCAGATCCTTGATCATTTTAGTCACCCTCCTCTGGACACATTCCAGCTTGTCAATATCTCTCTTGAATTGTGGTGTAATGATATGTACAACTTAAACTCATCTACACTAGGCAGTTTAGCACAGTATGAATGTGCTCTGGAGAAGCCCCAAAACTGGAACCATTGTTTACATGATCATGGAGGACAACTGTTCCTCTAAGGTAGGACGTACCTTACCTTCTCCACGTTGCTTACACGCCTAGCTGGCCATGGAGATTTTGGGAGAAAGAACTCTTGTCTGCTTGATGCAAGTGTGAATGTTGTAATGGCTGATTCCCCTTGACTGGTTGATTCCCCAAACAGGAATCACCCAGTCTTTGAAACTGCAAGGCCATTCAATACTAATCAAGGTGGCCCATTGCAACATTCACACCTGCCTCAAGTAGACAAGAATTCTTTCTCCCACCCAGGGCATTCCACAAATATATAACCTCACTTGCCTAGTTTCCAATAGACCTCACTCCTCTGAGGATGCCTGTCATAAATGTGGATGAACCATCAAGAGAGAATGCTTCTGGAACATGGTCATACAGCCCGGAAAACTCACAGCAACCCAGTGATTCCAGACATTAAAACCTTTGACAACACGAAGATACTTCTGTTTCTTCTCTAGTGCATATACCTCTATCTGTTGTGATGGTGTCCTGCAGAGCTACCTAAAACCTTGAAAGAACAAGCATCCATCAACCATTCTTAACAGGTATTCACATATGCCGTACAAGAACATTCACAGTTGTGACTATTCTCCAGCACTGATGAATAAGTGGATCTGAGAGATCAGGCGAACAAGAAAGATCCACAAGCAAGGTAGTATAGCACACTCCTATTAATCCAGAAATATTTTCTTTATTCTCATAAAAACCTGGAAAATTTATGTGACTTTAAAAACTGCTCCTGGTCTTGTTTTACAGAGAGAATGAAGCTTCTCCATCTTCTATGTAGTTTATTTGACTTCTTTATTAACAGTGGTGAACAAACTGTTGACTTCACAAAATTCAGTGAGTTGGTTTCCTGCTTTTCTTGATCTTAGGCCAATTTTTCCTACAGTCTTCAATTCTTCCCTTTTTCCTAGTTTTGTAATTGGGAAGTCTGACTTGGCCATGGTGGTACACGCTCTTGTCACATCCCGCCTAGACTACTGCAACGCTCTCTACGTGGGGCTGCCCCTGAAGACGGCCCGGAAGCTGCAACTAGTCCAACGCGCGGCAGCCATGATTCTAACAGGAGCGGAGCGCAGGGAGCACACAACCCCCCTGTTGCACCAGCTCCACTGGCTGCCGATTTGCTACCGGGCCCAATTCAAGGTGTTGGTACTGGCCTATAAAGCCCTAAACGGTTCCGGCCCAAGATACCTATCTGACCGCATCTCGCCTATGAACCCACCAGGACTTTGAGATCTTCCGGGGAGGCCCTGCTCTCGATCCCGCCTGCTTCTCAAGCACGGCTGGCGGGGACGAGAGATAGGGCCTTCTCGGTGGTGGCTCCTCGGCTGTGGAACGCCCTTCCTGTAGATGTTAGGCTGGCACCATCTCTCATGACATTCCGTAGAAAGTTGAAGACCTGGATGTTTGTGCAGGCGTTTGAGTAATTCAGTGCAATTCTGGTAATTTGAACATAGGAATGGAACAATGGACGACGAATTTGGATCACGCTTGGATGATGAGGCGACTGTGATTGATGATGTATTGATGATGGTTTATTAGCTAGTAATGGAAATGTGTAATTTAACTGTTTTGCATATTAATTATTGCTGTTTTTATTGTCTTTGCTGTTTGGTGTCTGGAAACCGCTGTGAGCCGCCCTCGGGCTTGAGATACAGCGGTATACAAGAATAGTAAATAAATAAATAAATAAATTATATTGATGAGTTTTTCCTGTAGTCTTATTGACATAATTTGACCAGACTTTCTATTATATCCTTTGACTGCTTTTGCTACATATCTCCTCACTATAAATGCCACCTCATTTCTTCTCAGATTTTTATTTCTTGAACAAAAGACTATAATTATTTGATGCAAGAGGATGCATTCCTGTCCACTTTAGCTTGCTAACCCAAAGTGACATGTTTATACATTTCATTTCTTGTTTTGATTTGCTAAGCTTTCTTGACTCATGCTTGTAACCATCCTTGTCCCAAAACATGTGTTTCCTTTCATCTCTGAGCATGTCAACTGCTGAATATTTTTTTTGGCATGAGTCCAGTTGTGTTATTAGCCACAGTACTACTCCAAGTTGTTCTCTCCTGTATCCCAGGAGCTCGCTGAGTGCATCATCTTTTGACACTATCTGTTGTTTCCTTTTGGATTGCCAGGTAAAAGATCTTCAAAAGGAACTTTACCATGCCTCCCTCTGTGCAGTTCTAATAAGCTTTAACTACGGTGTCAGTGTCACTGTCTATAGGAAATCTCCATCAGGGTTACTCACCACTAGTGCTGATGTCCAGCAGCTGTTTGACATATTTTGCCTGGCTCCTCTGCAAAAATCCATTTGATGTGGGAGGCTCTAATTCTTCCTTTTAAGACCACACAATCCCACCACTGAAGAAATTTGTACAATTGATGGAGAAACTGTGGTAAACGTAACTGTATAACCTCCTTTGACTGCTCTTTATATCATTCCACACTCATGAAATTATACAAATTTCTCTAATTTTTAAAGTTACATTTCCCCATTAGTTCAAAATTTAACTGCTTTTTAATCTCTTCCTACTGACTAATGAAAGTAATTTGCTATTTGTCTGACATTTATTATCTCTTGCAGATGCAAGATGTCTGAGTTTGACCTTCTTTATTCTAGGGGGAATCTGCAGTTATAAGTTGTCTGAATTCAGTATAGAGACTTGAATAAATTTGGTTTTGGGTTTGCTGGACAACAGTAGAGCCAAGCAAGGCCACAAAAGACTAAACCCAATCTAAGGCCCAAAATGTATGTTTTTAAACAAAGAGGGGATCAAAATGGTAATACAGGTCAAGGCTACATTGCGTGTGGATGGGCGACACTCCTCCCGCCCGCAGAACCAGAGATGACACAGACACATAGATGGAGTAAAAGTGGCCACAACTTAATTTATTAATTACAGGAACACAGGGTTGGCTGCTAGGCATGGGTTCTGGATCAAGATCGATCAGCCCGCTGCTGACCGATACCTGATGAGTCCAACAGGGGCCCACCGGCACAATACCGGGCCATATGACACGGCACCCCTGGTAACCGCCGGATGTTCCCTCCCTGGCCAGTAGGGGAGGGGCAGAACCAAATCCAGGGCCCATGCCACATGCCAAACGGAGTTGTGATGAACAGATAATGAACAACAACTGCAACACTGAACAAAACATGAACATGCAGGGTGGGTGGGAGGACAACTCGAAGCAGGCCTGGTACCTGGTAGGCCCTGTGCTGGGCACAGGTTGCAACCAGCCCCTGGCCAATGCCAGGTGCTGGGTGGGGCCGGCTGCTGGTTGGCCTACTAACCCAGTGGCGGGAAACTTCCCACCATGCAGGGGCTTCTGGGAAGGAGAAGCCCCTGCTACCAACATGGCCAGAGGGGCACCCCCCACCGCAACAGACCTTGCCCGGTAAGTCGGGCAATGAATTTACCGCTGGATCAGCTCTATGCATTGCAAAACACCCACAGAGCTGATCCAGTTCCTTCTTAGGTCATGGAGAATTGGATTCAAACTATAGTAAAAAAATATTCCATTGAAATATTAAGAAGAAACTCCTGAAAATAAGAGCTGTTCAACAGAAGAACTGCCTTGGATTGTGGTGGAGACTCCTACTCTGAAGGTTTTTAAACACAGGCTGGATGACTATCTCTCAAGACTTCTTTGTGTATTCCTGCACTGCAATGGATTAGGCTACATGCAGGCCCGTAGACAGGATTTCGATTGGGGGGGGGGGGCTTGAGTTTTTTTCAGGGGGGTTTTGGGGGGCTGAGTTTCGGGGGGGGGGCTGAGTCTGAGTGAAAGAGGGTCTAGCCTAGCAAACCTTTTGTATCATTACCCCAATACCCCCATGCATATGGGATATATTGAGTATGGTGATCAGATCATGATATGAATAAACATAACAGTTTAAATAATGCACCAGTAAGGCCTTTTTGCGAACCACCATGAGAATTTGGGGGGGGGATGAAGCCCCTCAAGGCCCCCCCCCCCCGGCTACATGCCTGGCTACATGGGTTTTGTAATCTCTTCCAACTTTGTGATTTTATGACTCTTTGACCCATACGCTCACGTTAAATTGACTGTAAGGAGAATCAAGATTTGACTACTGGTGATTTTTATGGTGTGGGCCAATAATGGAATTGTTCTCTAATATGTTGGTTATTTTTTGTGTTTGTCAATTTTGAAGGAGCAATTTGAAGTACTTCTATCACTTAATTGGCAATGACTGAAACATTTGTCACTATTCAGACTTGTCCTTGCAGTTTTAAGTGCCTTGAAAAATTAATTTGGGATGAAACTGGCTGCAGTTGTAGACCACAGTTATGACTGTAAGTCTGTCAAGTTTCAGAATGTTTTGTTCATGCACTTTTGTTTTGAAATTTTTTAAAAAATGGATGAGGGATTAGGGAAATCCAACTCCAAATAGGGAAACAAGTCATCCAGGAATACCTGGCCACTCTAAACGAATTCAAGTCCCCAGGGCGAGATCAACTACACCCAAGAGTATGGAAGGAACTAGCGGAAGTGATTTTGAAATCACTGGCAAGAACGGGAGAAGTCCCAACAGATTGGAGGAGGGCAAATGTGGTCCCAATCTTCAAGAAGGGAAAAATGATGACCCAAACAATTACCATCTGTGTTGGTACGGCTGTACCAGGAGCTCCAACTTTATTTGCTTTGTATTAAATGTTTGCTTGCAGTCCAAGGTTTCAGGGATTCTGCAGAAGGGTGGCTTCCTTTGGTTGCAGTCGTAGGGCAAGTCACCTGTCCATCATAATTAAGCTTTGGTTCCGCCCCTTGTTCAGGACTCTGGAAGGGAAAGGAGCCATTTTTTGGTCAGTCTCACACAAGGAAGCTATACTATAGGACGTAGACCAGCTCGTCCCGTAGAAAAGCTTCTTTTCTCAAAAACATCTGGGGAAACAGAAACTGAAATTCCAGGGAAAAGGTCCCAAGGCTCTGGCTGAGAGCTCACAGCCTCTCAGCCTCACAGCAATCAGAGGGAAAACAGCCCTGAAGTTTCAAAGAATTCTGTGAGGGAGGACAGCATTACAGATCTACGGAACTCCAGCTGAAATATCATCAAGCCTCGACTGGTAGGTCTACCCGATACCCAGATGCATTTGGAATCGGTAGTAAGACCCACACCGATGAGGCATAGATAGTAAGCAGCCTGGGAGAGGTTAAATAGGGTTTTTTTTTCTACAGAGAAAGTACAGTTAATTAAAGTTAGGTACCAGTCCATTGAGGACTAGACTAAGAAAACCTTTAAGTGTTGTTTGAACCATTGAAGATTTGTTGTTTTTTCCATAATAAAGACTTTGTTGTATCATCAAAGCCTCTAAAGACCATCACTTCAGAAAAATCCCTGAGAACCTCTCTTTGAGGCGCCCCTGGCTTCCCGCTGGGCTTAAAGTATACGTCCTATAGAAAAGACAGCTGTTACAGGCCCAGAGCGCGACAGAACACCATCTGTTCAGCCTCATGTCAATACCAGGCAAGATTCTGGAAAAGATAGTTAAGAAAAGATACTTAGAAACAAATGCAATCATCGCTAAGAGTCAACAGGGATTTATCAAAAACAAGTCATGCCAGACTAATCTGATCTCTTTTTTTGATAGAGTTACAAGCTGGATAGATGCGGGGAACGCCGTGGACGTAGCGTACCAGGATTTCAGTAAGGCCTTTGACAAGGTCCCCCATGACCTTCTGGCAAACAAACTAGTCAAATGTGGGCTAGGCAAAATACAGTTAGTTGGATCAGTATTTGGTTAAATGGATGAACCCAGAGGGTGCTCACCAATGCTTCCTCTTCATCCTGGAAAGAAGTCACAAGTGGAGTGCCGCAGGGTTCCGTCCTGGGCCCGGTCCTGTTCAACATCTTTATTAATGACTTAGATGAAGGGCTAGAAGGCAGGATCATCAAGTTTGCAGACGACACCAAATTGGGAGGAATAGTTTTGGGGTTGTATGTTTCAATTCATTAATGCTTCAGAGGGATCCTTCCCGCATTTTGTTTCATCACTTTGTACCTTCGATTCACCAAAAATTTTCCAAATCTGAAACGATGTATGGATTTACAGTCAAAGAAAAAAGTAACCCTGAACCTTGGGTTCCTAGCATATTTTTCTAAATTAGTTAAAGAGTATACTTCGGGTTTTTATAAAAGCAACCCTGGGTATAAAGTCTCACTGACCTTAAAAGACCCTATATTGAACCAATCATTTAATATCTTAGGAAAACAGATATGAATCCCTACTTCTTTGGGATTCATTCGCAGTAGTGGCTGCGAATGAATATCTCTTTGTTTATTAAAAATCTGATTATATAAATAAAACTGAACTGTATTTGTTGCATGTTCTTTCCACAAGCATTTCATTGTTATGTCTTTGCTTGGATCCCTTTCTCTAATGTTAGATAATAAAAATACAGTACTCCCAGAAAGCTATCATCTGGGGGGTCATTTTTATGATGGCATCACAAGTTAAACACGCAGTCAAAACTAGCAGGGGAAAACATTCAATTCTTGATATTAAAAAGTAATCAATCACAGAAATTAGGATTGTGCATAAATCACAAGATTTCATTCAGACCTCAATTGCATAATGACACAAACAACTCAATTCACTTCTGGCCAATGTGACCACTCTCGAATTTGATTTGGATACAAATCCCATTCTCAACCCCACTCCTCATCAATACTGTGACCATTATTGGAAATTGAAAACAAAACAACATATTACATCTTATGTTTGTAGAATTTGCACAATTAAAACTTGTGCGCCAGTTGCGCCCGTACCTTGGGAAGTCTGATCTGGCCACGGTGGTCCACGCTCTTGTTACATCCCGAATAGATTACTGCAACGCACTCTACATGGGGTTGCCTTTGAAAACTGTTTGGAAACTTCAACAAGTCCAACGGGCGGCAGCCAGATTACTCACCGGAGCGTCATACAGGGAACATACCACCCCTCTGTTATGTCAGCTCCACTGGCTGCCGATCCAGTTCCGAGTACAATTCGAAGTGCTGATTTTGACCTATAAAACCCTATACGGCTCCGGCCCAGCATACCTGTCCGAACGTATCTCCTTTTATGTCCCACCTCGGTGTTTAAGATCTTCTGGGGAGGCCCTGTTCTCGGCCCCACCTTTATCACAAGTGAGACTGGTGGGGACGAGGGACAGGGCCTTCTCAGTGGTGGCCCCTCGCCTGTGGAATTCACTCCCCGGGGAAATTAGGTCATCGACATCCCTCCTTTCCTTCAGAAAGAAGTTGAAAACATGGATATAGGACCAGGCCTTTGGGTAATCTGGCAGACTGACAAGGTAATGACGACCAGAGTTTGGAAAGGATTATGATAATGCTGAACGGACTTACAGATTTTTAGAACTCATAGAATCATAGAATCAAAGAGTTGGAAGAGACCTCAAGGGTCATCCAGTCCAACCCCCTGCCAAGAAGGTGATTCAAATCACCCCCGACAGATGGCCATCCACCTCTGTTTAAAAGCTTCCAAAGAAGGAGCCTCTACCACACTCTGGGGCAGAGAGTTCCTCTGCTGAACGGCTCTCACAGTAAGGAAGTTCTTCCTCATGTTCAGATGGAATCTCCTTTCTTGTAGTTTGAAGCCATTGTTTCGCGTCCTAGTCTCCAGGGAAGCAGAAAACAAGCTTGCTCCCTCCTCTCTGTGGCTTCCTCTCACATATTTATTCACTCAGTGAATGTTAGCCACTAGTTTGGCTTTTCTTTTACTTGTTATTGTATTAATTTATTGTTTTTAACTATTTGTGATTACTGCTGCTATGTATTCTATTTATTGAATTGTTGGCATCGAATTGTGCCGGTTGTAAACCGCCGAGTCCCCCCTAGGGGGTTGAGAAGGGCGGGGTAGAAGTACTCAAAATAAATAAATAAATAAATAAATAAATAAATAAATAAATAGAAAAAAATTGATAAAACAGCGAATACCTCAGCCCTTTGTGGTTGCAAACAGAGCTTTGAATTTTAGTCATCTTTCAGTTCAGACTTTAAAAAATACAAATGACCAGTATCTTTTTTCCTCAGAAGATCTGCATGACTCTTGCAGAGTAAGTGTCAAAGGGAACAATACTGCCAAATTTAAAATTAATAGGTTCAAAGATTTTTATGCTAGTGTTTGTAGCTTTCCAAAAAAGAGGAATGTGTAACTTTGCACGAAAGGTTACACTTTGCTGCTGATTTTTTTTAATGAATATGAAAGCTTAGTTAGAGTTCAGATTCAGCTTTGAGGTGCTTCAAATGGACACCAGTTCTATTTCAATGATCTCCTAAACCTATTCAGACATTTCCAATCAATTTAAGGAGCCAGCCAAAACTGAAGAGCACTCCTATTTATTTATTTATTTATTTATTTAACAGCCATATCACCATTCCAGTCAGAGCCCCCGGTGGTGCAGTGGGTTAAAGCCCTGTGCCGGCAGGACTGAAGACTGACAGGTTGCAGGTTCGAATCTGGGGAGAGGCGGATGAGCTCGCTCTATCAGCTCCAGCTCCTCATGTGGGGACATGAGAGAAGCCTCCCACAAGGATGATAAACACATCAAATCATCCAGGCGTCCCCTGGGCAACGTCCTTGCAGATGGCCAATTCTCTCACACCGGGAGTCACTCCTGACACGACAAAAAAACCAAAAACATTCCAGTCAAATTCCCGTCAAATTCCATATCCAAATTACTATTAATGCCTGCTGTCCAAAAGCCTGGCCCCAGTACTACGATTTCAGTTTCTTCCTAAAAGGCAGGAGAAATGGACCTGATCTTACCTGTTGGGAAGTGAGTTCCACAGGTGGGGAGCTACAGCCGAGAAGGCCCTGTCTCTCGTCCCTGCCAGATGTTTTTGCGACACTGGCGATAGCAAGAGCAGGACCTCCCCGGATGATCTTAAACTGTAGAGGTAGATGCGTTTGGAAAAGTAAGCTGGGCCAGAACCGTATAGGGCTTTGTAGGTCAAAACCAGCACTTTGAATTGAGCTCGGAAGTGGACCGGCAGCCAGTGGAGCTGACACAACAGGGGGGTGGTATGTTCCCTGTATGTCACTCCAGTTAGTAATCTGGCTGCAGCCCGTTGGACTAGTCTGAGTTTCTGAACCGTCTTGAACAATAAAAAGTTTGCATATGCATTCAAATTACCATCCAGTTATCTATACAAATAAAAATGTAATGTTGGTTTGTGAGATTAACAGAACTCAAAAACCACTGGACGAATTGACACCAAATTTGAACACAAGACACCTAACAACCCAATGTATGTCCTTCACTAAAAAAATAAAATGATTTTGTCATTTGGGAGTTGTAGTTTCCGGGGCATTTATAGTTCACCTACAATCAAAGAACATTCTGAACCCCACCAACGATGAAATTGAATCGAACTTGGCACACAGTTCTCTCATAACCAACAGAAAATACTGAAAGGGTTTGGTTGGCAGTGTCCTTTGGTTTTGGAGTTGTAGTTCACCCACATCCAGAGATCACTGTGGACTCAAATTGATGGATTTGGACCAAACTACACGAATACTCAATATGCTCAAATGTGAACACTGGTGGAATTTGGGGAAAATAAAATCTTGACCTTTAGGAGTTGTAGTTGCTGGGATTTATAGTTCACCTACAATCACAGAGCATTCTGAACCCCACCAACGATAGAATTGGGCCAAACCTCCTACACAGAACCCCCATGTGGGCCACAGCAATGCATGGCAGGGGACAGCTAGTCAGTAATAATGTTTACAGATAGTCCCCGAGTTACAAATATCTGACTTACAAATGGCTCACAGTTAAGAACGGGAGTGAGTCAACGGGAAGTGAGAGAAATCTGCTGTTTGGAAGGGGAAAATCACCCCTAAATGAGTTGCCATGGTGAAAAGGTGTCTCCACTGAAGCTTTCTTACCAATCCTTGTTTCCACAACAAGCCATTTTTTTTTCAAAATCCAATTATTACAGGCAGAGGCGGCCCTAGGTAATTTTCAACGGTAAGCAAACAGTATTTTGCCCCCCCCCCCCAATCACTGATATATATTTTCTGTTCATCGTGGGAGTTCTGTGTGCCATATTTGGTTCAATTCCATTATTGGTGGAGTTCAGAATGCTCTTTGATTGTAGGTGAACTATACATCCCAGTAACTAGAACTCGTATATGTCAAGGTCTATTTTCCCCCAAGAGCGCCCCTGGGCAAAATCAATTATACTGCAAATGCTTACTTTACATAATGGGTTGAGCCGCCCCGATTACAGGGACAGAAAGTGAGGTGAACCGACAGCAAAACAAACATCCCCATTGGGTTGTTGTAGGTTTTTTCGGGCTATATGGCCATGGTCTAGAGGCAGCATGGACATATAGCCTGAAAAAACCTACAACAACCCAGTGATTCCAGCCATGAAAGCCTTCGACAATACATTAAACATCCCCATTCTTAATTATGAATGATTTTTAAGTCAGATGTTTGTAAGTCGGGGACTGCCTGTACAGAACTTTATATTAGAAAATGCATGAAGGCTTCTTTCTGAATGAGTGTCTCAGTGAGAATGTGAAAAGAAGCTCTGCCCAGCTAGCCTGTACAGATATTTTTAACTAGCTTAGGTACTTGGTGACACCCAGGTCAGTCCTTTTATAATGATAAATATTAGAAGTAGTCATTGTTTGTTTTTGGATTTTAAGAATGGACCTATTAGAAAATGTACAAGGATGTGGGTGAGCTATAACTCGCATCGTCCTGTGTCGATTCCCTCAAACCCCACCAGTATTCAAAATTGATCATGTTGGGTCTGTGTGCCAAGTTTGGTACAGATACATCATCGGTTGTGTTCATACTGCTCTCTGGATATAGGTGAACTATCTATCCCAAAACTGAAGGTCGGTTCCCCTCCAGTATTCAAAGTTGTTCATATTGGGTATTCATGTCAGGTTTGGCTGAGATCCATCATTGGTTGGGTTCAGGGGGTGGGTGAACTGTAACTCTTGAAATACAGGCCCAATCCCCCCAAAACACTATAGTATTTTCTACTGGTCATTTGGGGGGGGGGGTCTGTGTGCCAAATTTGACCACGTTTCATTGTTGGTGGCGCAGTGGGTTAAACCCCTGTGCCGGCAGGACTGAACACCGACAGGTTGCAGGTTTGAATCTGGGGAGAGCACGGATGAGCTCCCTCTATCAGCTCCAGCTCCTCATATTTATTTATTTGTTGTGTCAGGGCAACCAGTCAATTGTATTACATTTCTAACAGAACAAAACAAACAAACAGACAAAATACAAAATTTGCAAGTTTGGTAATTGATTAAATGTCCTTTGACCAGTATCTGGCCACTTGGAGTGCTTGTGGTGTTGCTGCAAGAAGGTCCTCCATTGTGCATGTGGCAGGGCTCAGGGTGCATTGCAGCAGGTGGTCAGTGGTTTACTCTTCTCCACACTCGCATGTCATGGATTCAACTTTGTAGCCCCATTTCTTAAGATTGGCTCTGCATCTCGTGGTGCCAGAGCGCAGTCTGTTCAGCGCCTTCCAAGTCGCCCAGTCTTCTGCGTGCCCAGGGGGGAGTCTCTCATCTGGTATCACCCACTGATTGAGGTACTGGGTTTGAGCCTGCCACTTTTGAACTCTTGCTTGCTGAGGGGTTCCAGCGAGTGTCTCTGTAGATCTAAGAAAACTATTTCTTGATTTAAGTCGTTGACATGCTGGCTGATACCCAAACAGGGGATGAGCTGGAGATGTCTCTGCCTTGGTCCTTTCACTATTGGAGGCTACTTCCCGATGGATGTCAGGTGGTGCAATACTGGCTAAGCAGTGTAATTTCTCCAGTGGTGTAGGGCGCAGACACCCTGTGATAATGTGGCATGTCTCATTAACAGCCACATCCACTGTTTTAGTGTGGTGAGATGTGTTCCACACTGGGCATGCGTACTCAGCAGCAGAGTAGCATAGCGCAAGGGCGGATGTCTTCACTGTGTCTGGTTGTGATCCCCAGGTTGTGCCAGTCAGCTTTCGTATGATATTGTTTCCAGCTCCTCATGCAGGGACATGAGAGAAGCCTCCCACAAGGATGATAAAACATCAAAACATCTGGGTGTCCCCTGGGCAACGTCCTTGCAGATGGCCAATTCTCTCACACCAGAAGCGACTTGCAGTTTCTCAAGTCACTCCTGACACGACAAAAAAAAATGTTGGTGGGAGTCACAGAGGTCTCTGAAAGTGGGAGCCATCTCAGAAATCACCCACAAGCAGAGATACATACACAACCAACCACCCACATACATACAAACATATTCACACTTCTATTATATAGAGAGATAATCTATGTTTTATTCACTACTATGATAAATAGCTCGGCCTGTCACTGAACATTGAAAAAACCAAGGTGCTCTTCCAGCAGTCACCAGCCAACCCCAATCCAATGCCAGTGATGCAGCTTAATGGTGTAATATTAGAAAATATTGATCATTTCCGCTACTTTGGCAGCCACCTCTCCACCAAAGTCAACATCGACACCGAAATACAACACTGCCTGAGCTCTGCGAGCGCAACATTTTTCCGAATGAAGCAGAGAGTGTTTGAGGACCGGGACATCTGTAGGGATACCACGTGCTTGTTTATAGGGCTATTGTCCTCCCAACCCTGCTATATGTCTGTGAGACGTGGACTGTCTACAGACGTCACATGCAACTCCTGGAACGATTCCATCAGCGCTGCCTCCGGAAAATCCTGAAAATCTCTTGGGAAGACAAGCGGACAAACGTCAGCGTGCTGGAAGAAGCAAAGACCACCAGCATTGAAGCGATGGTCCTTCGCCATCAACTCCGCTGGACCGGCCACGTTGTCCGGATGCCTGACCACCATCTCCCAAAGCAGTTGCTCTACTCTGAACTCAAGAACGGAAAACAGAATGTTGGTGGACAGGAAAAGAGATTTAAAGATGGGCTCAAAGCCAACCTTAAAAACTCTGGCATAGACACTGAGAACTGGGAAGCCCTGGCCCTTGACAGCTCCAGCTGGAGGTCAGCTGTGACCAGCAGTGCTGCAGAATTTGAAGAGGCACGAATGGAGGGCGAAAGGGAGAAGCATGCCAAGAGAAAGGCTTGTCAAGCCAACCCCGACCGAGACTGGAAACCAACGCCCTCACTGCGGAAGAAGATGCAGAGCAAGAATAGGGCTCCACAGCCACATACGGACCCACAAGAACACTGGAAGACAATCCTCCTCGGAAAACGAGGGATCGCCTAAGTAAGTAAGTAATACACAACCACGCACCCACATACATACAAACATATTACACTTCTATTATATAAGATAATCTATGTTTTATTCACTACTATGATAAATGTTTCCCATAATATTTGCTGTAACAGTTGATGTTAATAAATGTAGATTTGCATAAAATACTCCAAATGTAGCAATAGGCTTCCCACAAGTATGAGTCAATAAAAGGAAAAGAAAGCTGTGATGACTTTCTTTAAATTGTCTAGAGTTACCTTTCTTGTTACCATGAAGTTGCCCACTTTTGCAGGGAAGTGTTTTGGGCATGCAAAGCGGTATGGACACAGAGATTATCAAGAAGGCTACTTGTATCCCTGTCTTCCTCAGTTCAGCTGTTCCAAACCTCTTTGTCCCTGACTGTGCCCAAAATAAACCTAAGCTGTCCCTTTATGTTAATTATCTGTTCTCTACAAGCTGTTCTGTGATAAGATACTGTACAACACTGCAGTGTCATACCTTCCGTCAACCTCTCCCTCCTCAGCAGCAAACAGCAATAGCTCACATGATGGTCATTTAATATCCGTGACTCACAGTCCGCAAGACTCGGATTTGTGCCAGTTGGGATTTGTCCTAAGTGGTGTGAAATGACAAACAGTGCACGAGATGCAGCTCAGATCCCACACATCTAGACACATTTTTTTTTTTTTAAAAAAGAGCTTATAACTCTTCCGGGTCTTTTTTAGTGATGAAAGAAAAAACATGCCTTAAATTTTATTTATTTCTTGATAATTGGTTGTCTTTTTTGGAACAACCCTCCCCAACCCATTAAACTTTCCTGATGATGAAACATAAATCATATCACACAGATTACAGTAAAATCTCCTGTTTCCTTTCCTGGCTAAGTTCCTTATAATTGGTGGTACAGCGGGTGAGATATCCTTTATAACCTGGAATATGATTTTGAACCTCAGTAATGACTCAGTAATTAATGTTTTAATGAACTGTTTTAATTGTAATTATTATTTATCATTTATCTGTTGGCATTGAATGGATGCCTGTTGTGAAGCCGCCCTGAGTCCCCCCCTCTGCCCACGAGAGAAGGACGGGATACAAATATGTTTAATAATTAATTAATTAATTAATTAATTAACAGCCACTTCTGACAATACCCCTTCCTGATTTCCTTAATCCCAGAGATCTTTCTCCTCTGGCATCCCAAAAAGAAATGGCAGCTGCTTCCATCATGAACAGTTTGGGGTCAAAAGACATCCCCCCCCCCCCCCCGATGACAAGTTGCATCATTGCTGACGGGATGCATAAAGATTTTGCAATCACGTGCAAAAATAGTGCTTCAGTGGCAGAAAATTGCGTAGTTTTCCAGTACTATTTTGGAAGCTTTTAAATAGAGGCTGGATGGCCATCTGTCAGGGGTGCTTTGAATGCAATATTCCTGCTTCTTGGCAGGGGGTTGGACTGGATGGCCCATGAGGTCTCTTCCAACTCTATGACTCTATGATTCTACAATTATAATATCATCTAGAAATACAGTTAGTTTTCGCGACTGTTTATACAGTACTGTTTTAAGGTTTGCATCTCAAAAAGTAGAGCTGATAAGGGAAAACTGGTGCCATTTTTTGAATCGGCAGGTTAAATACTTACCTTTGAGGCCTTATATGGTCTGGGGTCAATGTACCTAAGGGACCGCCTCACCCCCTACCAACCCCAGAGATCTCTCCGTTATGAGGACCAAGATTTATTGGAAGTTCCCAGTTTTAAAACCTTGCATCTAACAGCAACTAGATGCAGAGCCTTTACAGTAGTGGCACTATCGCTCTGGAACACTCTGCCACCAGAAGTTCGTGCCTTGCGGGACTTATCAGCCTTCTGCAGGGCTTGTAAGACATATTTGTTTCAACAGGCTTTTGACCTTTGATCTGTTGTTTTAATTTGTGTTAGATTCCAGTTTGTTTTGTAAGCCGCTCCGAGCCCTAGGGGAGTGGCGGCATATAAGTTTGAATAATAAATAAATAAATAAATAAATAAATAAATAAATAAAATATAGCCAGAAACAGGTTTAATATTTGAGGCACCAAAAAGTGTGTTGACCAGTGTTATCAGTATACTGAGTATTGAAGGTATGGACAGAAATTTTGTGTATTCCCTCTCATTCATACACCAATGTTTGTAGCTCTCATCACGCTACCTTTCCTCAAATAACCTCTCATTTTGAATAGCATTAAGTTCAACAGTATCTGCTGAAATAGCCATTGTCCTATGAGGTTTCGCTATGAAGTTCAAACATTATGTTTTTTCGGTTAAAAAAATATCTTATAGACCTTTGCTTACATGCAGAAGCATTCTAGAGTTATTGGTATAAAATATTTAATCCTGTGTTTTTACATTTTTTATGCATGTCTTTAATATTGCTTTTTAAAAGAACAACAGCTAGAGTTCTCATGTTCTTGTAAGACTGCAGACTTCAAGTTAATTTAATATGTTTGGTTCACTTTTTTCACTTTTATGCATTGTTTAGTTACTTGTGTTGATTCTATTTAAATTGGTTTTTGGTTTATTGTTTTATTAATATGGTTTGTTTTGATTATTATTGTGGTATTTACACTGTTATAAGCTGCTCCGAGTCCCCTCGGGAGATGGGGCAAGGTAATAATAATAATAATAATAATAATAATAATAATAATAATAATATTAATAATAATAATAATAATAAGAAGAAGATGAAGAAGAAGAAGAAGAAGAAACACAACAAGATTAGTGCAGTTATATAAGGGAGGGGAGAGGGAGAGAAGGCCTTACTGGTACGTTATTTAAACTGTTATGTTTATTCATATCATGAGCTGATCACCATGTTCAATATATCCCTATTGGAAGTGGCAGCCAATAGTGAAAGGACCAAGGCAGAGACATCTCCAGCTCATCCTTTGTTTGGGTATCAGCCAGCACGTCAACGACTTAAATCCAGACATAGTTTTCTAAGATCTACAGAGACACTCGCTGGAACACCTCAGCAAGCGAGAGTCCAAAAGTGGCAGGCTCAAACCCAGAACCTCAACCAATAGCTGATACTAGGCCTGGGCGGTTTCGTTTCGTTAATTCGTAATTCGTTAATAATTCGTTAATTTTTTCAATTACAAAACGATAACGAACCATTCTGGAGCAATTATTTAAAAAAACGAATTTTCAAAAACGATTTGTAAATGCTTCGTATTTCGATATTGTATTCGTTTCGTTATTGTTTTGAGGTCGTTTCGTTATTATTTCCGCATGTCTGGGCCAGTTTTATGGTTTAATTAGTGAAAAAAAATTATAATATCACACCAACAGTCAACAACAGAGGGAGAGGGAAGCTTCAGAAGGTTTTGGAGGTTTTTTAGCGTATTTCGCGGTCGCGTCCGCCATTAACGAATCGATTCTTTATTGTTTCGGAAATCGATTCGTTAATTTTTTACCATTTACGAAATTTCGTAAATATCGAACTTTTTAAAAGGAAAATTTTGTAATTATTTTAAATATCGAAACAAAAAAACCCCTCAAATACAAATCGATTTTAGAAACAAATTTTTGCGTTGTTACCCAGGCCTAGCTGATACCAAATGAGAAACTCCCCCCTGGGCACACAGAGGACTGGGCGACTTGAAAGGCGCTGAACAGACTGCGTTCTGGCACCACAAGATGCAGAGCCAACCTTCAGAAATGGGGCTACAAAGTGGAATCCTCGACATGCAAGTGTGGAGAAGAGCAAACCACAGACCACCTGCTGCAATGCAACCTGAGCCCTGCCACATGCACAATGGAGGATCTTCTTGCAGCAACACCAGAAGCATCCCAAGTGACCAGATACTGGTCAAAGGACATTTAATCAACTACCAAACTCACACATTTTGTATTTTCTCTGTTTGTTTGCTTTGTTCTGTTAGAAATGTAATATAATTGACTGGTTGTCCTGACACGACAAATAAATAAACAATAAAACATAAAAATGCACAAGTTAAAACATACTAAAAACACATATATGATAAAGACTCCTCCCCTGTATCAGCCCTTCAATAAATAGTCTTAAACCTTAAAACTCAACCCATTCCTATGGCACATCTCTTAGTTAAAGGCCTTCTTGAAAAGAATGGTCTTTACCTCCTTCTTGAAGCTTAGGAGGGATGTGGCTGTGCTCTTAGTGTTGTTCTCTCCCTCTCCCCTCCCTTATATAACTCCCATGCACCTTCATTTCCTTTATTTTAAGCCCAAATCCTCTTCTTATGTAGGGGATTGGAACACAAAAATAATACAATGTGATGGCGCAAATGGCGCCACCTATGTATAGAACTGTTAGTTGTAAGATTTAAACTGTTATATCATGCTTAATCCTGCCCCTTTTTACCCTGCTTATGTATAGTTGTATGGATTGGTTGCTTGTAGCTGTCAATCAGTACTGTTTGGCTCCACCTCTTCCTGCAAGAGGGGAGAACTTCCTTTTTCCTTTCATTCTGCCATCAGAGTTCGTACCAGATGGACGTGAGTAAAAGACTTAATTCTAAAGGACCCTGATTTAAGTTACCTCTTAGCACCAGTTCTGAGATTTTTACCCCTGGGACTCATGCTTTATGTCCAGATCGTCCTGGACAATTATTGAGGAGCCGGTTCTTTTGGCACCAAAGGAAGATCCTGAATCTTCAAAACATAGGCCATCTGAACTGGGGTTGTGGTTTGCTCACAGCCATTGAGGAAAGAGGAAACTTGGTGAGGCTTCTTAGCTTCAAACCCCTTGGACCCAGGACTAATTGAGACTGTAACGTATGTTTTCCTTCACCCCTCTAAAGTTTTCCAGCTCATTGCTTTGAAGAAATGACTTTGTGATAAATAAAACTTATCTTGAGCTATTTACAGTGTTTTGGGGTTTTGGGAGTTCCAGTTTCCTATAGGAGGGCAAGAAGCAATCCTTGGGGAAAAGGTGCCACGTCCATCCCTCCTTCATTAAGACTAATAGCCCCCAAGCACGACGGCACATACAAAGAGTAGGTAGAACTCAGATCCTCCATTTTCCCAAACATATGGGATTTCATTAGAGGAGAAATGACATTAATTAGCAAGAATTAAAGAGTAAACATGGAGAAAGAATCTAATAACTCAGGGGTTTGTAATCTGTTGGATTGTTTTGTTCTATTTAACTGTAAAATTGTTTAGATTCTTAGTGGTCATTCCATTGTACCCTCCTCTTAGACTTATTGATATGCAGTGGGTTAGAAATACTTTATTGCATACATACAAACTCAGCTTTTGGGTTTCTTCTTCTGACAGGTCAATATTAAGCGCAAGATTCAGATTTTCAACATTCTAGAACGATATAATTGATTGATCAGGTTGTTAAAAGGACTGTCCCTCTTATACACAAGGAAGAACTATGACAGACATGCAAAGTTTTCATTGGTGGGCTTAAAGATACTGATGATGGGAAAGAAACAGATAACTCAATACAACCAATTTTTTTGTCTTGGTTTTTAAGTCTGTTCCTGGGGTCATTTGGATTCAGAAAATGGCATAGGGTAGACTGCATAAGCTCTAGTTTCTTAGATATGGTTATCATGGCTTTTTATGGGCGAGCAGATGGCAACTGTTAGATGGCCCATGTACAGTATTTAAAAAACTAGAGCTGGAGGGGGAAACTGGTGCCAGAAACAGGTCTAATACCCAGAAACAGGTCTAATATTTATTTATTTATTTACTTATTTACAGTATTTATATTCCACCCTTCTCATCCCGCAGGGGACTTAGGGTGGATTGCAGTGTATATATACATGGCAAACATTCAGTGCCATAGACACACAACATATATAGACAGACACTCAGAGGCTATTTAACATTCCAGCTTTTTTTCATGAGCATATTCTGGTCACCAGGGGAGCTGTTGCTTCACCATCCGTTTGTGACACTGATGAAGTACTTCCTCATTCCTTGCATGCTTGCTGGAGATTTTTATGGCCTCTTAAATTAGTTAAATTAGCCTCCCCACATAAGCGGTACCTAATAATATTTATTTATTTGACCAATCATGACCATTTCAAAATAGAACATGAGTAAAAAAGCAAGGCAAAAAGGTGAGGACAGCAGCTGACCTTCAATTTATAGTCAGAATCTTATTTTCCTGGTTCTTCTTTCAGGAAATCTGCTCTTTTCTTAATAGCTTTCAGAATAAAAAGACAGATGCAACTGTCTTTCGGGCTGCAAAGGTCAACAGCAAGCTCACTCCGACCTGGGCTGGCTTTGAACTTTGAGGCACCAAAATGTGTAATGGCCAGTGTAATAAGAGGAGAAAATACTAAATGAGTATTTATTTCAAATAATGGGATGAGAGCTGTTCTGTATATGTGTTGTGGCTCAGTCTGAGCCTGACCTTTCTGAGCCTGAGTTTCCTCAGGACGAGGAGGATGATGGGTTACAGATTTCTGAACATGTCCCTGTTGTTGATGCAGACAGTGTTGATACTGAAGATGAGACAGCGTTTCTGTTTCCCAGAGAAAGGAATGTTGTTTTAGAAGATGGTCATGATTTGAGTGAAACTTGAGTGAAACTTCACAGCTGCAGGTGGAGGAGTCGACCGCTCCATCTGTGAGCTCAGTGCCTGTCGATTCCCAGGCTGGCCAGTCCCAAGATAATGTTATTCAGCCTTGAAGGTGATGGGGATTTGGTTAGGGAGGACTGTTTGCAATTAAGGGTACGCCGAAGTGCTCGTCTTGCTAACAAACGGGAAGTTTGAGGTCAACGTAATGCTTTCATGCTAGGAAAGCATATTTAGCGATCTGATTGAAGTCAACCCTTTGTCAGTGAAACTTTTTTTTCCATAAATCTTTTTTATTGAATTTTGTGAATATATACAGTAAGAATCAGTGAGAGAGGTACAAGTGATTAGTCGTAAACATATTAAATTTAAAAAGGGGGGGGGGGAGAAAGAAGAGAGAGAGAAGGAAAAAAAAGAAATTGAGAGAGAAAAAGCATAAGGGTGGAGGGGCCCATATCCCAAAGTCTCAAAGGTTTGTGCCTATGGTGTGACTTCCCAAGGACTTCCAAAAACACTGAGTATTTGACCAGATGTAATTCTTCTCTGTTTCTGCCGACATATCTTTTCAACTTTACTTCAAAGGCAAAACAAATCTATCAGTACTGGTATTTCCCGTGTTCTAATAAAGTCTTTAAAGCCTGACCAATTTGTTTTTTTTTTATGTATTCCGTTTATTCTTTGAGATAAGCAGTCCATTTGGATTATATAAAAAACTTTTACAATCCATTCTTCTTGATTTGGGGTTTCTTTTTGTTTCCATCTTTTGGCGAGCAGCAATCTGGCCGCTGTGCTCAACAGAAAAAGCGTTTTCTCCTGATTTTCATTCATTTTAATTTCGTTAGTTATGCCCAGTAAGCACATCTTGGGTGTCTGTGGGAAATTTGCTTTTAATATCTTCTGAGTTGCTTGGTGTAACTCTTTCCAGTATTTTCTTATTCTTTTGCAGGTCCACCATTGATGGTAAAAAGTCCCTGTCTCCTTTCCGCATTTCCAGCATTTGTTTGTAATATTTTTGTTGAATTTGGCCAATTTTACTGGAGTGTAATACCAGCGAAAGAACATTTTATACCAGTTCTCCCGGAGGTCGCTGGCTATCGTATATTTGATTTTAGTATTCCAGATTTCTTCCCACTGATTTGTTAGGATGTTATGGCCTATGTCTCTTGCCCATTTCACTTGGCAGTTTTTTATTTGTTCTTCTTCAGTCGCCCACAGTAGCAATTGTTTATAAAGAATTTTTATTAATTTTTTTTAAAAAATTCATAATTATTTCCCAGGAGCCTTGGTCTTGGCTAAAACCAATCTTTTCATCCTCTTTAAATCCCTGATGTATTTGAAAATATTTTAGCCATGTAATTTTTCCGTTTAGTTTTTTAATCTCCTCTAAGGATTTTAGGATTAATCTGCCATCTCCTTTTTTTCTAATATTTGTTGATAGGTTAACCAGTTTCCTTCACCTAATTCCCGTTTATGTTTTGCCTCCACTGGGGAAATCCATAGTGGAGTACTGCTAAAAAATCTGGGTTTGTACTTTTCCCATGTTTTAATTAAAGAGGCTCTGATATAGTGGTCGCTGAAGCTTTTCTCAGCTTTCCTTGTATTGTACCACATGTAGCTGTGCCAACCAGCTCTGAGGTCATGCCCCTCTAGGGTTAGCATTGAGTTACTTTCTAGAGTGGCCCATTCTTTTATCGCGACTAGATTGCAGGCTTCGTAATAAGCCTTAAAATTCAATATCCCCAGACCGCCTCTTTTTCTTTCATCAGTCAATATTTTTAAACTTATTCTTGGTTTTCTGTTCTTCCATATAAATTTTGTTACATCTGAATTCCATTTTTTAAATAAAAAGTAATTTCTGATCACTAGTAAGGTTTGGAATAAGAATAATAGTTGGGGAAGAATCGTCATTTTGACTATTGCTATACGGCCGAGGAGTTATATGTTTTGATATTTCCATTTTCCCATGTCTTTTTGAATTTTTTTCCAGAACGGCTCATAGTTGTTCTTTATCAAAGCTGTGTTACTCTTGGATATGGTGACCCCTAAATATTTTATTTTGTTTACAATTTTTATTCCCGAGATTTCTTGTAATAAATCTTTTGTTTTTCTGTCCATATTTTCAACTAACAATTTTATTTTTTGCCTATTCAGTTTAAAGCCTGAAACTTTCAATTTTTTTAGCCAGTCCTTGATGTTATTAAAATAACATATTAAAATAACAACTTTTGTCAGTGCAACTTTGCTTACACCCTGTTAACTTCTCTGGAATTGCCTTGGCTTTTGGGGAAAGCTCTTGGCTCTTTGGGACTTCGGTTTTGATCCTGGTTTCTGGGGACTTTGTCATGCTGCCATGGATTCTTCTTTGACCAATGCTTGTGGATGATACTTCCTTTCCCCCATCAGTGGTCACCTTGATCCACCCAGGAAAATCTCCTATACATACAGGGTCCTAGGGAGGCACATTTGGAAGCTACAAGGCGTAGAGCTTTTTCGATCTATGCTCCAATTCTGTGGAACTCATTGCCTCCATATATTAGAGCAAAGTCGGAGTTGCGACCTTTTGTAAAGGCACTCAAGACTTGGCTGTTTGGTTGTGCATTTAAGTAATCGGATCAAATTTTGCCATAGTCACTGCTGAATGTTTTTATGTTGAATGTTTTTATATTGAATGTTTTATATTGTGTATAAGCTATTTTATTTTGTAAGTCGCTCGGAGCACTTTGGTGGAGAGCAACTAATTAAGAAAGAAAGTGATTATGATGATGATGATGATGATGTTATTTGCCTTTGGACCTTGGAAACTGCCTTTGCATTTAAGACTCTGTTTTTGGCTACTGAACTTTTACAACCTTATTTCTATGTTTCTTTTTCTTTTGCTTTTTTGTCAATAAACTACAAAACCTACAGCCTTGGTGTGTGGTGTTGTTCTGAGCAAGGTGAATCTATCCTGAGTTGCGATAATATGACACATATCTTTCATGTACTAAGAACTGGGAAGACAATATGCCAGTGATGGGCAACCTTTTGAGCTTGGTGTGTCAAAATTCGCCAAAAAAAAAAAACACAGCATAACTCAGATGGAGTGTCACTTTGAGAAAAAAAACCGTAATAGCTTCCACTATTTCCAGTGGTGGGAAACAGAATCCATAGCACACGCCCTCGCCTCTTCAAGACTCCCCCTCACTTATCTCAATAAGGATGGTCAATTAGAAATCCAAAACACCCCAGAACAGTAGATTGGATATTATTATTATTATTATTATTATTATTATTATTATTATTATTATTTTATTTTTATACCCCGCCAACCCTTTCCCCAAGGGGACTCGGGGCGGCTTACAAGGGACAAGCCCACAAATTACAATACATTCTGAAGGGAATGCAAGAGAAGTGCAACAATCAAGTAGGCAGGGCTGGAAATATTATCATCAAAAGTATTGAGGTAGATAATAAGAGGGCCGATGTAAATGGCTAAACTTTCAAGTAGGGACAGGAAAATTACTGGTGGTACTACTTAATCAAAAGCACACTGGAACATCCAGGTTTTTAGTTGTCTCTGGAAAGAGGACAAAGTGAGAGCCGGTCTGATCTCCCTAGGGAGGGAGTTCCAGAGCCAGGGGCCCTCTGCGTCGTCCCCATCAACCATGTTTGAGACGGCGTGTTGAGGGGGGGGGGAGAGCAGTGCCTCCCCGGATGATCTCAAGGTACGCACAGATTCATAGGGGAAGATGCGATCGGGGAGATAGCAGGTCCCGATGGTTGCTGTGGTTATGTAGTTGCTGTTAATGGCGATCACAGGGCCCCCAGAGATGCATCCCCTGTGACATTCCACTGCTCCCTGCTCCGCTGGCCAGAAGTGAGGTCAAAGACCCCCTAACGGCCTAACTGGAAGTCCCGGAAATAGCATGGCCCGACTTACCGGGCCAAAGAAGTTGCGGTGCAGGGTGTCCCCCACCGCCATTCTTGCCTGACGGGGGCTTCTTCCTCCCAGAAGCCCCCTCTGATGGCGGGAAGATTTCCCGCCGGCGGGTCAAGGGGCCAATGGCCATTTGACCACGCCCACCACAGCTGAGGCCTGAGCTGGCCTCTCCCCCTTTCGGGTCAGCCTTCATAAGGCTGCCCAGGCTCCCTGGCAGGCACTTGGCCTGCAACAGCTGTTCCACCCCACCCACCCTGCATGCGGTTTATGTTTTCATGGCTGTTAATTTTTGGAGATGTTCACCTTGTCACGGTTACCTGTTAACAGTTACTTGTTTGTCTTTTGCTTCTCGTCACAACTCCTTGTTGGGCGTGGGGCATGGGCCCTGGATCTGGTTTGGTATCCCCCCTAGCGGTTAGGGGGGACGCCCGGTGGTCCCAGGGGTGCCGAGTTGCGTGTGCCCGGTATTGTGCCGGCGGCACCCCGGTGTGTGTGGGATCGGGCAGTATTGGGCTGTCCGATCATGATCCAGGACCCATGCTTGGCTGCCAACCCTTGTTCCTGTTATCAATAAATGAGTTGTGGCCATTGTTCATCCCACATCATGTGTGAGTGTACTTCTTCGGTTGGCTGTGGGAGGTGTATCGCACTTGCACACGCAACTAGATGCTCTGTGCCGGAGTTCTGTTGTTTGACCTACAGACCTCTGGCAGAGTGTCTATACTACACTACAGCAAATGTTTCATCCTTGGCTCCTGCACCTGGCTGTGTAGGAGTCAAGGGTGAAATGTCTTTGGCATGTGGCCCCATACTTCTCTGTATGCAGCCACATGTGGCTGCGTGTCATCAAAAATGGTGAAGTATGTCAGTGCTGACACGCGTGTCATAGGTTCACCATCATGGCAATATGCAATGCAAAATTACATAATAAGAACAATGGCTATAATCCCATGCCATAGGTTTGCAAACAAACGAAACCTCTGCAACTTTTTCTATAGCCCAAATAAGATACTATCTTTAAATTGGCTTCTTTCATGCCAGAGAGCTAGTTCCTTTTGATCCCATGGGGTAATAAGCTGTCTATGAATGAAGCAATGAGTTAGTAAGGAAGACAGTGATCATGTGGGAAACCTCACCTAAGAAGCACCAGCTGTAGAGTAACATTGTGCACATATGCACCACAGACAATTTATATGACAAGAAGGTGACTATGACACAATCCTACCTATATGTTAAGGGGGCCTAGGTTGATTCACATGGGATGAAATGGGATCTAATCTTGCTCAAATGTTTAATATTTCCGATTTGAGCAGTTGCCAAAGAAGTTGCATTTTATACGTATGAAATTATGGTGATAATGGGAAACAATTTTATTTAATTAACCGATTTGTAAATATTTGATTCTAAAATGTCATTGACGAATTACCAGCACCAAACATTTCAAAATCCAACGTGTAAATTTCCCTCTGTATTCCTCTCCTCATTTTAAAGAGCTTCAGAATAAACTGAAGGAAAGAGGGAGAAGAAACTGTTGAGCAATACAGCTGCTCGTATTTGGTTTAAAATGAATATTTATCTAATTTGATATCAGTGTGTTCTGAATCAAAAACATCAAACAGCCAAACCAAGAACAATTGCTATGGATCAAAAGATATTTGGAAGGAAATCTGGCCAGCCCAGCACTTTATATTTCCGCCTTAAATTCTCAGAAGATGGCACTTGCTTACGGTTCTGAAGATGGGGATAAGATCTGCGAAAAATCAGACAAGTGAGCAGAAACAAAATATGACTTTTTGCCCCAGGGGTAATGGAGATGGAGATGAATCCTGACAGGCACACACATGACAAGGCCGAGGCAGAGCAAGAACGGGTGACTCACAAATTGTAGTGGCACGTTCTCTCTAAGGGCTTCAGTGTGCCAGTAATGCCTGAATGATCTTAGCCACAATCACATGAGGAACACAATGGCTGGCTGTTGAGCCACATAATAAAATCCCAACAAATTAAGTACAAAACAGCCTCTGGTGAGCCATACCCCTAATTAGAAAGAAAATTAACAGGTATTAGATTAGCAAAACTCCCTGCCAGTAGGGAACATTATTAAAGAAGCTGAGCTTTTTTTGTTTGGATATATATGTGTGTGTGTGTGAATTTGTCAGACCGAAGTTGATCACACTTTTAATTACTTCTGCCACCATGAAGGCATAATGGATTCTTTAACTTAAAAGACTGCTGAAGAGTGGAAAGGTTCATAAATCATCCTCGAAGACAAAGAAAAGGAGAGGAGGCCAGCAACTTCATACACCCCAAAGATGCAGATTGTATTTTTCACCCCATCCTTTCTGTTCAGGAAAGTCTTGCATTTTGGTAGCATCCCTCACAGTGCTATGCATGGCTTCATTGTGGTTTATTGACTGCATCTATTGGAATTTTCTTCTTTTTTTGCTAGGCTGAGTCAATAAATAAAATGTGACAACTGAAATAACATCCAGTTGTGTGTAACTGCATTTGCCCCTTTATTACACATGCAGCTTCTTACATAGTAGTCCCCACTCCTTGTTAAAATTGTTTTTAACATTTCATAATTTTTCTGTTTTCTGAAACACTGCCAAAAATAAGGGCCAAATTATGCCGTATAGTTTTGTTTTTTTTAAATGTATGAATTGGCTGTGTTTATTTTGAAAGAAAACAAGCAGACATAGGAATGTGATCTTAGGGACTTTGGGGTCCTGCACGAATTTCCTGTTAAATAATTTCCCTTTTGACTATAGCCATAGAATCATAGAATCAAAGAGTTGGAAGAGACCTCATGGACCATCCAGTCCAACCCCATTTTGCCAAGAAGCAGGAATATTGCATTCAGAGCAACCCTGACAGATGGCCATCCAGACTCTGTTTAAAAGCTTCCAAAGAAGGAGCCTCCACCACACTCTGGGGCAGAGAGTTGCACTGCTGAATGGCTCTCACAGTCAGGAAGTTCTTTTTCATGTTCAGATGGAATCTCCTCTCTTGTAGTTTGAAGCCATTGTTCTGCGTCCTAGTCTCCAAGGAAGCAGAAAACAAGCTTGCTCCCTCCTCCCTGTGACTTCCTCTCACATATTGATACATGGCTATCATATCTCCTCTCAGCCTTCTCTTCTTCAGGCTAAACATGCCCAGCTCCTTAAGGCGCTCCTCATAGGGCTTGTCCTCCAGACCCTTGATCATTTTAGTCGCCCTCCTCTGGACACATTCCAGCTTGTCAATATCTCTCTTGAATTGTGGTGCCCAGAATTGGACACAATATTCCAGGTGTGGTCTAACCAAAGAGGAATAGTGGGGTAGCATTACTTCCCTGAATCTAGACACTATTCTCCTATTGATGCAGGCCAAAATCCCATTGGCTTTTTTTGCCGCCACATCACATTCTTGGCTCATGTTTAAACTTGTTGTCCACGAGGACTCCAAGATCTTTTTCACACGTACTACACTCAAGCCAGGCATTGTCCCCCATTCTGTATCTTTGCATTTTGTTTTTTCTGCCAAAGTGGAGTATCTTGCAATTGTCCCTGCTGAACTTCATTTTGTTAGTTTTGGCCCATCTCTTTAATCTGTCAAGATCGTTTTGAATTCTGCTCCTGTCCTCTGGACTATTGGCTATCCCTCCCAATTTGGTGTTGTCTGCAAACTTGATGATCTTGCCTTCTTCTTCATCTAAGTCATTAATAAAGATGTTGAACAGGACCGGGCCCAGGACGGAACCCTGCGGCACTCCACTTGTCACTTCTTTCCAGGATGAAGAGGAAGCATTGGGGAGCACCCTCTGGGTTTGTCCATTTAACCAATTACAGATCCACCTCACTGTAGTTTTGCCTAGCCCACATTGGACTAAAGAATATAAATGTTAAAGAATATAAATAGCTGTTAAAAGGTAAAGTAAGGTAAAGGTTGTCCCCTGACATTAAATCCAGTCATGTCTGACTCTGGGGGTTGGTGCCCATCTTCATTTCTAAGCCGAAGAGCCGGCATTATCCTCCAAGGTCATGTGGCCAGCATGACTGCATGGAGCGCTGTTACCTTCCCGCCGGAGCGGTTCCTATTGATCTACTTACATTTGCCAGTCAGTCAGTAGCCTTTATTTCAGTCAACAAATTATCGGCTAAGTCAAGTGAAAGTAGAATGATGAAATACAGCTTTTAAGTAATTAATAACATCACATTTATTTATTTATTTGGAGTACTTCTACCCCGCCCTTCTCAACCCCCTAGGGGAGACTCAGGGCGGCTTACAAAAGGCACAATTCAATGCCCAACAGTTCACAAAATACAATATACAAATACAATATAACGACAACAGTTATAACTAATTAAAACAATCAAATTAATACAATAGCAGCAATAAAATCATCTTGTGGTCAATGTTTGCCAATTCATAAATCCATAATCCATCCAGCATTGTCATTGTCCTTTCCTACTCTGGTCGTCATTGTCTTTTATCCATCCGCCAGCTTACCCAAAGACCTGGTCCCATATCCAGGTTTTTAACTTCCTTCTGAAAGAGAGGAGGGATGTTGATGACCTAATTTCCCCGGGGAGTGCATTCCACAGGCGATGGGCCACCACCGAGAAGGCCCTGTCCCTCGTCCTCACCAGTGTCACTTGTGATAAAGGTGGGGCCGAGAGCAGGGCCTCCCTAGAAGATCTTAAACTCCGAGGTGGGACGTAGAAGGAGATACATTCGGAGAGGTACGCTGGGCCGGAGCCATATAGGGTTTTGTAGGTCAAAACCAGCACTTTGAATTGTGCTCGGAACTGGATCAGCAGCCAGTGGAGCTGACATAACGGGGGGTGGGGGGTGGGGGTGGTATGCTCCCTGTATGATGCTCCAGTGAGTAATCTAGCTGCCGCCCGTTGTACTAGTTGAAGTTTCTGAACAGTCTTCAAAGGCAACCCCACGTAGAGCGCGTTGCAGTAATCTATTCGGGATGTAACAAGAGCATGGACCAGCGTGGCCAGATCAGACTTCCCAAGGTACAGGCGCAGCTGGCGCACAAGTTTTGGCTTATGATTAATGAAAACAAGTATCACCATTAGCTATTGGTTGAATGACTGTCTTTATAATCTAAAACAGGAACTGATTGTCAATTAATAAGTCTCCCGAGTACTCTTTGTTAAACTCTTGGCGTTTACAGGTTATTCATGAAGCACTTGCGGCATTTTGCCGCTGCAAAGAGAAATTTGACCACCTGTTCCGTTACCTTTTTGTCAAGATCAGACAGTAAATAAGTGTAGTACCAACTTAGGGTTCTTCCTGGCCACTTGGTGAGTAGAGGGGATATTAATCTTAGTCTATCATCCTTGTAAATTGTGCAAATAAAAAGTACATGTATTACAGTTTTGATTTTACGCTCCCCGCAAGGGCAAACTCTGTGTTCGACTTACATTTGCATGTTTTGAACTGCTAGGTTGGCAGAAGCTGGGTCTGACAGTGGAAGCTCACGCCACTCCCCGGATTCAAACCTGCGACCTTTCGGTCCACAAGTTTAGCAGTTCAGTGGTTTAACCCACTGCGCCAATGAGGGCTCCATAGTTGTTATGGGTTCTTCACTCCTAACATTTTGAGAAAAACTCAAAACATGGCTTTTCGAGCAAGTGTTTGCAAATATTGACTAACAGACATAGGAAAACGGGATAACTGTACGATGGGACTGGACAATGCTTTTAATGAGGATTTATTGACTTATGTTGTATTGTTGTTGTTTTCATTTTATTGATGTTAATGTTTTTAAATTGTACTTGTGTTTTTGTGGCACTGAATTTTGCCTTGTAAACCGCCTCGAGTCGCCGGAAGGCTGAGAGGGGTGGTATACAAATACAGTAAATAAATAAATAAATAAATAAATAAATAAATAAAAGTTGTGACAAAGAGAATTAAACCTGCATGTTCACATAATTCTTAATAACATAACAATACAAGAATTTACAGGGTGAAGATGGGACCACCATTAGGGTTCAGAGGTCAAATACGAGGGGTATTTTTAAAGTAAGGTCCGTTTTGTTGTAGATACTAGTAGTTCGTGCGCATACCGCAACGAGCACGGAGTGCATGCCTCGGGAACAACTGTGCTCAGTTTCCGCTCTGTAGCTAACCTGTACGGTTCTGTTCTGTGCTTTAAAAATGTTTAAGACTATCAACTCACCTCCGCATGTGAGGTTCGCTCAGTGATACGGTTTTTGTCAGCAAGGAACCTGCCTGCTGCAGAAATTCATCGACAGATTTGTGAAGTGTACGGTGATACTGTTATGAGTGAAAGCAAAGTGCGTAAGTGGGTACGACAATTCAAAGATGGCCGTGACAACGTCCATGATGAGGACTGCTCCGGTCGCCCTTCGACGATGTGAAAACGGCAGTGAGCTCTTGCTGCAGAAATTCATCGGCGGGTGAGTTGATAGTCTTAAACATTTTTAAAGCACAGAACAGAACTGTACAGGTTAGCTACAGAGCGGAAACTGAGCACAGTTGTTCCCGAGGGATGCCGGTACACGACACATGCGCTCGTTGCGGTATGCGCGCAAACTACTAATGTCTACAACAAACCGCACCTTACTTAAAAAATACCCCTCGTAGATTTCCCCTAAAATAGCCCAATGTATGAGTGGAAATCACATCTAGGTTACTCCAGTTTGACTCAGCCAACCAATGAGTTTAAATTAATGGTTCAAATGCAATGGGTGGGCTCTCTTTCCCCTCCCCCACTAAGTGCAATATAGTGCCACAAAGTCATCTAGGAGTCACGTTGGCCAGCCAACAAGCCTAGGAGGAAGATGTCAATGCTTCACTTCCAATGCTGCCCCACAATCCAATTAGTCATGCATCACTTTTTTTTCTAAATTTACTGAGGGTCATATCCTAAGGCACAAATGCTTTATAGTTTGTACTACTCCATTTCCTTTAAAAAAACTAATGTACCACTGACAGTGAGTGATTTATCTTCAAGATTTACTTGTGAAATGTCCTTCCATTAATCCATATTGCTCAGACTCACTTCACACATGCAAACCTTTATTGCAGAGCAGAAATATGAGACTGTTTCCGCCCCCTTTCCACTCCATTATCATCGCATGGACTCCAGTTAACAATTTTCTTCTTTTCCTCCCAAGGGAGGGAGAAGGGCAAAAGAAAGAAATTATTTTTCCTCTCCCTCCTCAGTGCTCCTTGTCGCTCTGGTTGATGGCAGGGCAAGCCACAGGGAACAGGTGGGTGGAGTAAGGGTGAAAAGGGATTGCCATCCTGTCTCCTTGGTCATCTGAGCCTGGGGAATTTGGCATGGCAGCCAGTGTAGTTGCTGTAGGATCCAATTGTCCTCGCTGCCTCTAAGTTGGGGAAAAGCCCAGATTCTGCTCCAGAATTCAAGTTTTCTCCCAACCTTTCCCCAAGGTGGCTTTGCTCTGCATCACTGCAAATCAGCCCTGTAGCCATTGTGGGGCGGATCTAGATCTATGCCAACCTAAATTATCAGAATAGGTTATTTATTTATGTATTTATTTACATAATTTCTATTTCGCCCATTTCAGCCTGAAGGCGACTCAGGGCGGTGTACAAACCAGCAACAATTAGATGCCCCATATAGGTGACCACCACACCTAAAAAGAGGTACAAGTAAAGAACAACCAGAGCAATCAATCAACACCTAGGAAGAAATATTGTATTTGGGTCTGATTAGCTGTGAAAAATGTAAGAAAGGATATATATATATATATATATATATATAATATGTGACATGAATACAATACAATTATATTAGAATTATATTAGATACAATACAATTATATTAGAACTGGGACCATATACTTGAGCTGAATGGTGGACGATTCGAGACATATATAATGAAGTATTATTTTCACATAGTGTGTAATTGAAATGTTTAGTGACATCTGCCAAACACAATGGTTTTAAGGGGGATTAGATAAATTTGTGGAGGTTATGATAATCAAAGCAGCAATTAGTCTGAATGGCCATCTAGAGCACTAAATCTACAATGCCTACCAGCTGCTGCAGAATATGACATGGAGGAGTTGGTTGGCAGGTAACTGAATGCAGGACTAGATGGGGCTTTGATCCGATCTGAAATGGTTCTTCCTGTGCATGGTAGACATGAAGCATATGGACCAATGACATGACTCAGGACAATAGAGCTTTTTATACTCATAAAAGGAAGTCTTCAGCATTTTCCATTTTCTGTCACCATTTTGATTTGATTTGATTTTCTGCTGGTGCTCCAAATTCAATTCAAATCAAATCTTTCTTTATTGTGGTCATAGTTTCCTTATATCTGGCTGCTCTTGGTGAGCTCACCATTATCCATTAAAAAGATGCTATCTTCGTATAATTGGTTTGCTCATGACATATTTTGTGGTCTTCCTACTCTCATGATTATTGTGTATATATGATCTTTCTCTCAACATTTATCTATATAAATAAAAATGTAATGTTCGTTTGTGGGATTAACATAACTCAAAAACCACTGGACAAAATGACACCAAATTTGGACACAATACATGTATCAGGCCAACAAGTGACCATCACTCATGAAAACATTGAAAAACACAGCAGAAGAGACTTTAAAAACCAAAAATCAAAAATATGAGGGGTATTTTTTAAGTAAGTCCGTTTGAACATAAGTACACAACGAAAGTTTATTTCAAAAATAAATTTATTTTCAGAAAGTACATACTTCACTCTATTTTTCAACATAGTTGCCAAGTTTGTTCAAACACTTATCATACCTCTGAACCAATTTTAAAATACCCTCTTCATAAAAACTTGCCGCCTGCTGAAGCCATCAAATCATCTGTAATCAAAGAAGGGTGACCGGAGCGGTCCTCATCATGGATGTTGTCACGGCCATCTTTGAATTGTCGTACCCACTTACGCACTTTGCTTTCACTCATAACAGTATCACCGTACACTTCACAAATCTGTCAATGAATTTCTGCAGCAGGCAGGTTCCTTGCTGACAAAAACCATATCACTGAGCGAACCTCACATGCAGCGGGTGAGTTGATAGTTTTAAACATTTTTAAAGCACAGAACAGAACCGTACAGGTTAGCTACAGAGCGGAAACTGAGCACAGTTGTTTCCTAGGCATGCCGGTACACGACACACGCACTCGTTGCGGTATGCGTGCAAACTACTAGTGTCTACAACAAAACGGACCTTACTTAAAAAATACCCCTCGTACATTACAACGCATGCGCAAAACCACACATATATACGCAAACACACATATACACACATATATACACACAAAACACATACACAGAGTGGGCCACAGCAACGTGTGGCAGGGGACGGCTAGTTTTTAGTAAAACTTAAACCTGGATATTTCATCATTTTAGTTCACATTTTGTCAACAAAGCTATTGTAAACTTCCCTCCACTACCTCCCACAAATTTCTGCATTCTTTGTAGGTCTTTTCATCATATGTTACTGCAATTGTACAACAACTTCAGTATTTATTAAAAGTCCACAGTTCCAAAAGAAGCAGACATGTGGCTATGATAAAAACACAAGGACAGGAAATGCAAGGACAGTAAATACAAGGACAGGAAATGCAATGAAATGTGACAAGATATTTAGTCTGAATCAAATGTTCCCTTATCTAGAATTCACATCGATTCGGGTAACGCTGGCAGCTGAATAGAACCATAGAAACAGTAACACTGAACCAATTCTGGTCACATGCAGCAATTAGTGGTTAGGGATTCAAATATACAGCCTCACACTGATCAAAAGATATAGTACTTCCAGCCCAGTTCCCTGAGGTCTTGACAAATATCATTACATGGATGCCAACACGTATCCAGAACAAGTCATTTCCCTTGGTGAACTGAAGTGACTGCCTTTTTGTGCTCTCTTTTCTATGTCCGTAAAAAATGCTCTAGAAGCCAGACTCCAGTTAATGAAATATCCACATGCAATTTGTAGTTGAATGCATGTATGTCTTAGTTTGGATGAATGTGTTGCTTGGAAGGTATTTGTGCTTGTGCATATATTCTAATTGTTTGACCAGATGTGGTTCATATTGTTCTTGTTGTTGATGATGATGATTGAAAAGGTCTGCTCTGTGCAACTGTGGCTGATGCTTAAAGTACAAGCGTTATTTTTTAAGTAAGGCCCGTTTTTTTGTAGATACTAGTAGTTCGCACGTATACCGCAACGAGTACGTGCATCATGTACCGGCATGCCTTGGAAACAACTGTGCTCAGACTATCAACTCACCCGCCGCATGTGAGGTTTGCTCAGTGATACAGTTTTTGTCAGCAAGAAACCTACCTGCTACAGAAATTCATCGACAGATTTGTGAAGTGTACAGTGATACTGTTATGAGTGAAAGCAAAGTGCATAAGTGGGTACAACAATTCAAAGATGGCCGTGACAACGTCCATGATGAGGAACGCTCCGGTCGCCCTTCGACGACGTGAAAACAGCAGTGGTTATCGGAGCAGGCGGCAAGTTTTTATGAAGAGGGTATTTTCAAATTGGTTCAGAGGTATGATAAGTGTTCGAACAAACTTGGCAACTATGTCGAAAAATAGAGTGAAGTATGTACTTTCTGAAAATAAATTTACTTTATTGAAATAAACTTTCGTTGTGTACTTATGTTCAAACGGACCTTACTTAAAACATACCCCTCGTATTACACTTAAAGACGTAATCAGGGGTTGTGGCCTACGATATTACTATGGAGTGTATCTATGTTTTTTCCTTGGGTAGGTTTGCATATGTAACTATTTATAAATCCTGTATTGGCCAGAATATTCATTTATATTGTGAATGCCTCTCATCAATATGAATAGTGATCAGAAATGGCACAGATAGAAAAGAGGGGGTAGGGTTGGGGGTGGGGAGGCAAAATGATAGCATTGCCTCCTTTGAATTATAGTTTTAACTTCCTTCTCATTATTTTTTTTCAGTCTCCAAATTTCTAGGGTGCAATTACCTAAAACTTCAATTGCAAATTTAGAGCACAGGTAGGCAAAGCGTGGCACATGAAACCTGTCAGAACTAAAAGTATGCCTCCCAAACCCCTGCGAAATGGAGGAGTCCTCAATGCTTTAAACAGCGAAAAACATTTACCATGGTTGGGTATGGAAAAACTTTGGGTTGCTATGGCAAAGAAATTTTGTGCAAATTTATTTATTTATTTATTTATTTATTTATTTATTTATTTATCTACGTCATTTTTATCCTGCCCATTTCAGCCCGAAGGCGACTCAGGGTGGCATACAGACCAGCAACAATTAGATGCCGTAAATACATATACCGTATATTCCGGTATATAAGATGACTGGGCGTATAAGACAACCCCCAACTTTTCTAATTAAAATATAGAGTTTGGGATATACTCGCCGTATAAGACTACCCATCTTCCAACACACACCAAATAATTTTTTTAAAAGCATCAGATTTTATTTCAATATGGTGATTTTCCTATTACTGTCCCTCCTTCTCTGCCTCTCAGATCTCGCACCTTCACCACTTCACTGCAGTCTTCAGGAGCAAGATCTGAGAGGGAGAGGAGGAGATATGGTAATTTTCTTCTGTTTACTTCCTCTTTCCATACCTTTCCATACCAGTGTACCTTTCAAATTTTATTGTTTTTCTATTAGTTTACTATATATAAACCCCATAATTCCTTTCTCTATTTTCCATTTTAAAAATGGGTTTAAGCCTGTTTCTGGGCTTTCCTTTCTCTGCCACTCTGTAATTTTATTTGAGTTATCCCATGTCCTAAAAGACAATTACTTTGTCCACACTTGGTGTTTAACTCCTCCCAATCTTTTCTTGTTTTGTCAGAGTTTAAAAAGTCCATGATCTTTATTATTCCACATTGTTTCATATTTTAATCACTTTTTCATATATCTGATCTTTTTTTGTTATCAAATATTCTTATTGGGAGCATATTGGTTTTATTTATTGGGCATTTACTTTGCCATTTTCCTAACATTCCAATGTTGAAATACTCATTAGCATTATAACAGTCCAAAATGACCACAAATACTTGAAATGAGAGAGAGAGGCATTAAAGGTTGAAAATTAAATGATGAAAAGCAAAAGTAACTATTTAAAGCAGCAATAATATCTAGAAATAATGCTACTGAAGCAACATGTTGTTCTTGTTCATTCGTTCAGTCGTCTTCGACTCTTCGTGACGTCATGGACCAGCCCACGCCACAGCTCCCTGTCGGCCATCACCACCCCCAGCTCCTTCAAGGTCAGTCCAGTCACTTCAAGGATGCCATCCATCCATCTTGCCCTTGGTCGGCCCCTCTTCCTTTTGCCTTCCACTTTCCCCAGCATAATTGTCTTCTCTAGGCTTTGCTGTCTCCTCATGATGTGGCCAAAGTACTTCAACTTTGTCTCTAGTATCCTTCCCTCCAGTGAGCAGTCGGGCTTTATTTCCTGGAGGATGGACTGGTTGGATCTTATCGCAGTCCAAGGCGCTCTCAGAACTTTCCTCCAACACCACAGTTCAAAAACATCTATCTTCCTTCGCTCAGCCTTCCCTAAGGTCCAGCTCTCACATCCATAGGTTACTACAGGGAATACCATGGCTTTGACTAGGCGGATCTTTGTTGCCAGTCTGATGTCTCTTTACTATTTTATCGAGATTGGACATTGCTCTCCTCCCAAGAAGTAAGCGTCTTCTGATTTCCTGGCCACAGTCTGCATCTGCAGTAATCTTTGCACCTAGAAATACAAAGTCTGTCACGCCTCCACATTTTCTCCCTCTATTTCCCAGTTGTCAATCATTCTTGTTGCCATAATCTTGGTTTTTTATGTTTAGCTGCAACCCGCTTTTGCACTTTCTTCTTTCACCTTGATTAGAAGGCTCCTCAGCTCCTCCTCGCTTTCGGCCATCAGAGTGGTGTCATCTGCATATCTGAGGTTGTTAATGTTTCTTCCAGCAATTTTCACCCCAGCTTTGCATTCATCCAGCCCCGCACATCGCATGATGTGTTCTGCATACAAGTTAAAAAGTTTGGGTGAGAGTATGCAGCCTTGCCGTACGCCTTTCCCAATCTTGAACCAGTCTGTTGTTCCGTGGTTAGTTCTGACTGTTGCTACTTGGTCCTTGTACAGATTCCTCAGGAGAGAGACAAGGTGGCTTGGGATGCCCATCCCACCAAGAACTTGCCACCAAAGGCTTTAGAATAGTCAATGAAGCAGAAATAGATGTTTTTCTGAAACTCCCTGCCTTTCTCCATTATCCAGCGGATATTGGCAATCTGGTCTCTCGTTCCTCTGCCTTTTCTAAACCCAGCTTGAACATCTGGCAACTCTCGCTCCATGTATTGCTGGAGTCTTCCTTGCAGGATCTTGAGCATTACCTTACTGGCATGAGAAATAAGGGCCACTGTACAACATATAAGGTAGCTTATATATTTCTGGGGTGGGTGTCAGTGTGAAGCCATCCGGTAATTGAGAAATTGTGAAAGAATGCATTGTCAAAGTTGTTGGCTGTTTAGGCTCTGATAACATTTCAAAACACAAACAAGCCTCTTTCAAGGAGAACCATAACTGATCAGCAATATGAATTACTCTACAAACTTAGAAGAACAACTTTGTGTAACACTTCAAAAGAAAAATATAGATTATTTAATTGCTCTGAATGAATCAACTGATACTACTGACTCAACACAGGTTTTATACTTTATTTGGGTCATAACAGAAGATTTTCCTTGCTACAAAGACTTACTCGTTTTGGGCACTCTTGTCAACAGAACACAGGGATTGATATCTTCCACAACTTTCAAGATAAATGTGGTGAAATTGGACTGAATTTGGTAAATTTAGTGAGTGTATGTACAAACAGTGCACATCCCATGTCAGAAAAACATAAAGGGTTTATTGCACAGATTTTAAAAAAAATATTAACAGATCCAGATGCTCTCATTTATTTTCATTGACACTTTGCAGCAACTTATAAGTACTGTATTTGCAGCAACTCATAAGACCTCAACACCTCTGAGGATGCTTGCCATAGATGCAGGCAAAACGTCAGAAGAGCATGCATCTAGAACAGTGGTTCTCAACCCTCCTAATGCCGTGACCCCTTAATACAGTTCCTCATGTTGTGGTGACCCCCAACCATAACATTATTTTTGTTGCTACTTCATAATTGTAACTTTGCTATTGTTATGAATCGTCATGTAAATATCCAATATGCAGGATATAGTTTCATTCACTGGACCACATTTGGCACAAATGTTGAATACTGGTGGGGTTGGGGGAGAAGGTCGATTTTGTTATTTGGGATTTGGAGTTGCTGGGATTTATAGTTCACCTACAATCAAAGAGCATTCTGAACTCCACTAATGATAGAATTGAACCAAACTTGGCACACATAAAAAACCCATGACCAATAGAAAATCCTGGGTTTGATGGGCATTGACCTTGAGTTTTCGAGTTGTAGTTCACCTACATTCAGAGAGAACTGTGGACTCAAACAATGATGGATATGGACCAAACTTGACATGAATACTCAATATGCCCAAATGTGAACACTGGTGGAGTTTGGGGAAAATAGGCCTTGACATTTGTGAGTTGTAGTTGCTGGGATTTATAGTTCACCTACACTCAAAGAGCATTCTGAACCCCACCACCAATTGAATTGGACCAAACTTCCCATACCGGACCCCCGTGACCAACAGAAAATACTGTGTTTTCTGATGGTCTTTGGCGACCCCTCTAACACTCCCTGGTGACCCCCGCAGGGGTCCCGACCCCCAGGTTGAGAACCACTGATCTAGAACATGGTCATATAGCCCCCAAAAAACCTACAACAATCCAGTTATTCCGGCCATGAAAGCCTTTGACAATACAACTCATAAGTACTGTACTTTGGCCACATCATGAGAAGAAAGGAAAGCTTTGAGAAGAGTATGATGCTGGGAAAAATGGAAGGAAAAAGGAAGAAGGGCCGACCAAGGGCAAGATGAATGGATGGTATCCTTGAAGTGACTGGCTTGACCTTGAAGGAGCTGGGGGTGGTGACAGCTGACAGGGAGCTCTGGCGTGGGCTGGTCCATGAGGTCATGAAGAGTCGGAAACGACTGAACGAATAAACAGCAACAACATCAAGTATTATTAACTATATTCGATTTCATAAAATGCTAAAGTAGAGTGATAAGGTATCAAGTGTGGATTTGCGATATCATTCTAAAGTGTGTTGGTTATCACAGGGAAAGGTGTTAGCCAAAGTGATTCTAAGCTGCATCAACAGGATGTCTAGATCAAGGGAAGTCGTAGTATCCCACTATATTCTACTTTGGTCAGAATTCACCTCAATACTATGTCCAGTTCTTGGCACTACAATTCAAGAGAGATATTGACAAGTTGGGTTGTATCAAGAGAAAAGCGATCTAAATGATCAAAGGTTTGGAAGTCAAATCCTGTGAGAATCGCTATGTTTAGCTGGAAGAAGAAAAGGTTGAGATGATGGCCATGTTTAAATATTTGAAAAGATGGCACTTTGTGGAGGGGGGTAAGGTTCTTTTCTGCTGCTAGAGACCAGAACACAATGGGTAATGGGTTCAAATTGCAGAAAGAGTTTCCACGTAAATAATTAAGAAAATCTTCCTGATGGTTAGAGCTGACTAACAGTGGAATATGCTGTCTTGAGGTGTGGTGGAATTTCCTTTTCTGGTGATTTCTAAGCTAAGGCTGGATGGCCATTTGTTAGAAGTGCCTTGATTGACAAAAGGTTGGACTGGATGACCCCTGTAGTTTCTTCAACTTTAAGATTCTATGAATTGGTCTCTGTCATTTGGTAACTGATCAGATAGTATGATTCAGTTGTGAGTGATTGAATATGACAATCCAAAATCCATAAGTGTAGACACTGGTCAGTGTGGAAGGATTATGTTAAAAATGGAAAAAAAAGTCTGCAAAAAGCATCTTCATATAGTTCCCTCGTCGTTCAAGGTGGTCAGAACAGTGTGGATTATGGTGGCTATGGCGTCCCCTGTCAATCCATTAGCTCTATATGCAAATTGACATTTATTCAATGTATATATGGAAGGTAAGAAATGATATATCTGCAGACCAGTTTTTCAAGGCCCCAGCCAGGAGATTCTGGGAGCTGTGTTCCCCAAAAGTGAGTGTTACAAGAAGAATATGTGGAGCCATCAGTATTAACAGGTTGCTCCCTAGCCTCCAATTTGGCATTGAGCATGCAAAACAGGTGACTGTAGGACAGTAGGGAGGTAAAGATAGTTGTAGAACAAAGAAAATGGTCCCTTGGTGACAGTTGCAGATGCTTCCTGGGCTGCCATCCCCAACACATTTCCTTGTGTCCAACTGGATGGCCCATGAGGTCTCTTCCAGCTCTATGATTCTGTAGCTTGGGGTTCTTTTTCAAGTCCTGCTGGAACCAGCAAGTTGCTATTAATTTGAGTGTTGGTCATACGAAAGCTTACTGGCACAACCTGGGGATCACAACCAGACACAATAAAGACATCTGCCCTTGCGCTTTGCTACTCTGCTGCTGAGTATGTATGCCCAGTGTGGAACACATCTCACCATGCTAAAACAGTGGATGTGGCTCTTAATGAGACATGCCGCATTATCACGGGGTGTCTGTGCCCTACACCACTGGAGAAATTACACTGTCTAGCACCACCTGACATCCGCTGGGAAGTAGCAGTCAATAGTGAAAGGACCAAGGCAGAGACATCTCCAGCTCATCCCTTGTTTGGGCATCAGCCAGCACGCCAACGGCTTAAATCAAGAAATAGTTTTCTAAGATCTACAGAGACACTCGCTGAAACACCTCAGCAAGCGAGAGTCCAAAAGTGGCAGGCTCAAACCCAGAGCCTCAATCAATGGCTGATACCAAATGAGAGACTCCCTCCTGGGCACACAGAAAACTGGGCGACTTGGAAGGCGTTGAACAGACTGCGCTCTGGCACCACGAGATGCAGAGCCAACCTTAAGAAATGGGGCTACAAAGTGGAATCCACAACATGCGAGTGTGAAGAAGAGCAAACTACAGACCACCTGCTGCAATGCAACCTGAGCCCTGCTACATGCACAATGGAGGACCTTCTTGCGGCAACACCAGAAGCACTCCAAGTGTCCAGATACTGCTCAAAGGACATTTATTCAACCACCAAGCTTGCAAACTCTGTGTCTTTTGTATGTTTGTTTTTTTCTTCTGTCAAAAATGTAATACAACTGTTTGGTTGCCTGACACAATAAATAAAAAGTGTTGGTCCTTTCAGTGAATCTGAAGACAGAGGCATAAGCTATGACAAAAGTCTTGGGGGGATATTCTGGGCAAGAGCCAGGAAGATGCTGCTCAAATGAATGAGAGACACAGGGAAGTACAGACGGAGACCCATTATAGAAGATTAACAGAGAGAGGATTAAAGCCTGCCTTATATTGCCTAATATGGTGGTCCGCCTTGGCATATTTCCTACTGAACATTTAATTGGTAGAAAAAACAAATTATTGTCAGCTGAGGACACTTTAACCTGATTTTATACTGCATTTTTAATTTTATTGCATTTTAAATGGACTGCATTGTACTTAGTTTATTGGGTTTCAATCTGACAGCACCGTGCTTTAAGCAGAATGCAACCTAAGGTTATTATTTGGAGTGTGGGGTGAGGGCTTTGACATTATTTATATCTTGCCTATATAATGGAAATGGTTGAGGAGATGGTAGGACTATGTTGCTAGATCAGGGACAGAACAGTAAGCTGCTAGGCCTGTGCGGTTTCGTTCGTTAATTCGTTAATTCGTTATTAATTCGTTTTTTTGGGCATTTCCGAAGCGATATCAAAACACATTTCCAAACCCGGAAGGGTTTTAAAATATCGAACCGGCAACCCCCATAGATTTAACGAGCTTCCGCTCGTTTCGTTAATGGGGTGGAGGCTGCTGGAGTGCTGGTGCCTGGGAGCCAATCCGGCGCTCCCAAGCAGTGCACCGTGGGTCCGTGGCTGTTTGTTTTTGATTGGCCGGCGAGCCCTTTCAAAGCGGCTCCGCGCGGCCATAGCTCATTGCTGCAGAGGGCGAGGGAGTTTGCATTGGGTTGGCTTGGCTGCTAGCAACTGGATTGGATTCATTCCTTGCTGCTGTGAGTGCTGCTTGCTTCATTTGCTGTCTCCTGCCTGTGTTTGGTCCACATTTGGGCCATTTTTTGGTTAATTTTCCATTTTAAAATATTTTAATATTATTTTTAATATTATTTTTTAATATTATTTTAATATTATTCTAAAAAAATATTCTAAAAAAGAAAAGACTCTTCTGTTGGTGTGTGCTCTCATTTGCTGTCTCCTGCCTGTGTTTGGTCCACATTTGGGCCATTTTTTGGTTAATTTTCCATTTTAAAATATTTTTTAATATTATTTTAATATTATTTTTATATTATTTTAATATTATTCTTAAAAAATATTCTAAAAAAGAAAAGACTCTTCTGTTGGTGTGTGCTCTAATTTGCTGTCTCCTGCCTGTGTTTGGTCCACATTTGGGCCATTTTTTGGTTAATTTTCCATTTTAAAATATTTTTTAATATTATTTTAATATTATTTTTTAATATTATTTTAATATTATTCTTAAAAAGAAAAGACTCTTATGTTGGTGTGTGCTCTCATTTGCTGTCTCCTGCCTGTGTTTGGTCCACATTTGGGCCATTTTTTGGTTAATTTTCCATTTTAAAATATTTTTAATATTATTTTAATATTATTCTTAAAAAATACAAAAAATATTCTAAAAATTCGTTAATATTTACAAAATTTCGTAAATACCAAAACTTTTTTGGGGGAAAGTTTTTTAATTATTTTAAATATCGAAACAAAAAAACACCCCAATTACAAATCGATTTTAGAAACAAATTTTTTCTTGATCAAACAGGCCTATAAGCTGCCCAAGAGTTCTTTGGTCTTTGCCCAACCAGCAGAAAAAGACTTTCCTTGCTAATCAGCATCTTTGGGTGCTGATTGTTAATGTCAGGTTATTTATTTATCGTGTCATCAGCAACCATTGTATTACAATTCTAACAGAGCAAAACAAACACACAGATTAAAAAGAAAAAGGAAAAAAAACACAGATTTTGCAAATTTGGTATTTGGTTAAATGTCCTTTGACCAGTATCTGGCCACTTGGAGTGCTTCTGGTGTTGCCGCAAGAAGGTCCTCCATTGTGCATGTGGCAGGGCTCAGGGTGCATTGCAGCAGGTGGTCAGTGGTTTGCTCTTCTCCGCACTCGCATGCCGAGGATTCCACCCTGTAGCCCCATTTCTTAAGATTGGCTCTGCATCTCGTGGTGCCAGAGCGCAGTCTGTTCAACGCCTTCCAAGTCGCCCAGTCTTCTGAGTGCCCAGGGGGGAGTCTCTCATCTGGTATCACCCATGAATTGAGGTGCTGGATTTGGGCCTGCCACTTTTGGACTCTCGCTTGCTGGGGTGTTCCAGCGAGTGTCTCTGTAGATCTAAGAAAACTATGTCTTGATTTAAGTCGTTGACGTGCTGGCTGATACCCAAACAGGGGATGGGCTGGAGATGTCTCTGCCTTGGTCCTTTCACTATTGGCTGCTACTTCCCGGCGGATGTCAGGTGGTGCAATACCGGCTAAGCAGTGTAATTTCTCCAGTGGTGTGGGGCGCAGACACCTGTGATAATGCGGCATGTCTCATTAAGAGCCACATCCACTGTTTTAGTGTGGTGAGATGTGTTCCACACTGGGCATGCATACTCAGCAGCAGAGTAGCATAGCGCAAGGGCAGATGTCTTCACTGTGTCTGGTTGTGATCCCCAGGTTGTGCCAGTCAGCTTTCGTATGATGTTGTTTCTAGCGCCCACTTTTTGTTTGATGTTCAGGCAGTGCTTCTTGTAGGTAAGAGCACGGTCCAAAGTGACTCCCAGGTATTTGGGTGCGCTGCAATGCTCCAGTGGGATTCCTTCCCAGGTAATCCTCAGAGCTCGGGATGCTTGTCTGTTCTTAAGGTGAAAGGCGCATGTCTGTGTTTTAGATGGATTAGAGATCAGTTGGTTTTCCCTGTAATAGGCAGTAAGAGCACCTAGAGCTTCGGAGAGCTTCTGTTTAACCATCTCAAAGCTCCCTGCTTGAGCAGTAATGGCACGATCATCAGCATAGATGAAACTCTCTGTCCCTTCTGGCAGTGGCTGGTCATTTGTGTAGATGTTGAACGTGGATGGAGCAAACATGTCAGGTTGGTCCATAGCAAGTAAGATTTTGCACATGTTTAATAAAGGTACCATTTAGGTACAAGGGTAGACAAGCTGATCTGTCTCAGCTTTAATACTTTGCTATATCAAACAGCACCAAGACTGTATAAACTTCTCCGGAGTGCAGGAGATTGCTATCATCTAGGAGCAATTCATCCCTTTCAACAAGAGACCAATGTGCTCAGGAACTGGATTTGCAAAGTAGAGACAAAGTAGGCAATCTGCTACTGTATTTGCTGCCCTACTGATTACACTGGATAACACACAATTTGATACCTCAAATATTAGACCTGTTTCTAAGTATATTTGATCTGCCGATTCTAAAAGTAGCACCAGTTTCCCCTATCTTCTATATAAATAAAAATGTAACGTTTAATGTATTGTCGAAGGCTTTCATGTCCGGAATCACTGGGTTGTTGTAGGTTTTTTCGGGCTATATGGCCATGGTCTAGAGGCATTCTCTCCTGACGTTTCGCCTGCATCTATGGCAAGCATCCTCAGAGGTAGTGAGGTCTGTTGGAACTAGGAAAAGTTTATATTAGGACTGGGCGGTTTCGTTTCGTAATTTCGTAATTCGGTTAAAATTCGTTATTTTTTTTGTTACGAAGCGATAACGAACCATTCAGGAGCATCTAAAAAACGAAACGAATTTTTCAATTCGTTTCGTTATTGCTTCGTATTCGTTTCGAAATCGTTTCGAAATCATTTCGTTATTATTTCCGCATGTCTGGGGCAAGTTTTATAGCTGTTGTTAGTGAAAAAAAATTATAAATATCACACCAACAGTCAACAACAGAGGGAGAGGGAAGCTTCAGAAGTTCCCCCTGTCTCATATGGAGGTTTTTTAGCGTATTGCGCGGTCGCGTCCGCCATTAACGAATCGATTCGTATTCGTTTCGTATTCGTTTCGTATTGTTTCGTAATTTTACGAAATTTCGTAAATATCGAACTTTTTTAAAGAAAAATTTCGGAATTCATTTAAATATCGAAACGCAAAAAACCCCAAAAAACGAATCGAGTTTAGAAACAAATTTTTCCGTGGTTGCCCAGCCCTAGTTTATATATCTGTGGAATGACCAGGGTGAGACAAAGGACTCTTGTCTGCTGGAGCTCGGTGTGAATGTTTCAACTGACCAGCTTGATTAGCATATAATGGCCTGACAGTGCCTAGAGCAAACTTTTGTTGAGAGGTGATTAGATCTAGAAATGTCCAGAAAACATTACATAGTAGTGTTATTTTTCTTCTCTGTACAGAGAAGTTGTCAGTTGTTGTGTTGTTTGAAAAGCAGTACTTGTGTGTCCAAACAAATTTCAATCAGTAATGCCTTCACTTTCAGAAATGTACGATTGAGCCTGAATGTATCAGGTAGGAAAAAGTCACTTGTTCTCCCATTTGCTTTGCTTTACAGCTGAGAAGGGTGGATGGATCATCTACAATTTGCCAGGTTAAAATGTGAAAACCCTAGACTGAAGCTCTCAAGCTCCCAGAAATATTCACTTCCTCCCTCCTACTCCAGTTTACAATCCAACAAGTGTATGACTTCAGGTTTCACTTGGTTCATTGCTGCTCTGTCATCCCTGTTCATCCGAAGGGCTTTGGTACCCTTTTCTTCTCTTCCTGGGGACTCCATCAAGAATCTAATTCTTGTTGTCTAGCATTTCCGTCTAGCATACACATTGGTTAACTCGAGCAGGGAACTGTTTTGTTCAAGCAAATGCTTCAGCATAAAAACGAACGAATTCCACTAGGTGCTGACATTCCAGATCAGTCCTTGGTGGTCTGGCTGACACTGGGCTATACTTATCAAAGTTGGTTGGTAGTAGTAGAGCTGCTTGAATTATTCATCACTACCAAGTGGCTCTTCTCTCTGAGAAAACTCGAAACATGGACTTTGCTCATACACACAGATAACTCCCTTTAAAACACGGAGAGAAAATCAACAACAAAGTTAATACAACTCATTCACTTTTCATATACTTTTAAACCCAGAGTCCTTCATCATATAAACCTCTATTAGTTTTATACTAATTACTTTGATCATGGTTTCTCAACAGCATGCCAAAAGACAAAGGGAGATAGAAAAATCTGGAAAACAATAGTTTGGTGAGTATGATGGCACAACCGGGAAGATTAAGAGAAAACTATATGTGTCTGGCTATTTTCCCAGTGACCATCGGTATGCCCTATATGTACTTTAATTCCCCCAAAATAAAACTCTAGAGACAAGACTAAATTAAGTTTACTAAACAATCAAGATGAATCAAAACAAGGTATACAAAGGTGCAGTTTGATTATGATGGTATAGAATTAGAAAAATAAGGACAGGTATAAGGTATAACTCCGAGGTAAATAACAAAACTATTTTCTATGAGGTAAGTACTCTATAAACTCTGGGACATGTACTGCTTAGGTCTCTGGCATGTATTATCTATGTTCTATAAGGCAAATATAACTATTCTACAAGGCAAATATTATAATCTTGTACTATGTAATCTATAAGGCAAATATTGGTCAATTCTATGGCATATATGTGCTAAGGATGGCCTGTTCAGACTGCTAAGCCAGACCAGACACGTTCTGGCTAACTACTAAAAACTATGTCCAAAAGGTCCTTCCACTAGGCTATGAGCCAGAATGGGCTGAACCAAAAGAGTGGGCCTATAGGGGGAGCCTAAGCTCCCACTCTAAAACTTAGCAGAATGGAACAGTCCAACTCCAGGGAGCAAACAGAGGGGAGTAAAAACTAGGCCGAGACTTCACAGTGAGGATACTGAGAATTTGAATTCACAACCATTTCTATTTGACAGGTCCTCTGTGCTGCTCTGTGTTGTCAGAAATGCCAAGATTGCATTGTTAGCAGCAGCAGCAGCAGCAGCAATAATAATAATAATAATAATAATAATAATAATAATAATAATAATAATAACACTTTATTTGTACCCCGCTACCATCTCCCCAAGGGACTCGGTGCGGCTTACACGAGGCCGAGCCCAAATACAACAATAACACTATCACTACGACAGTGGCAATTCTGACAGTTCTTAAAGGTCTCTACTCCTTCATTAGTGAAAATAAGAATTTACATTAAACAGTATATAGGTTGTTAACTGGTGCTCCTTACAGGGAGAGGTCAACCCTCCTATTTAAGGAGCTCCATTGGCTGTCGTTCATTTTCCCGTCCCAATTCAAGGTGCAGGTGCTTACTTACAAAGCCCTAAACGGTTTGGGACCCACATCTCCGTATATGAACCCATACGATCCCTCCGATCATCTGGAGAGGCCCTGCTCCCGATCCCACCTGCGTCGCAAGCACATTTGGTGGGGACGAGGGACAGGGCCTTCTCCGTGGTGGCCCCTCGACTCTGGAACTCTCTCCCCAAGGATATCAGACAAGCCCCAACATTGGCAGTCTTTAGGAAGACCTTGAAGACGTGGTTGTTCCAGTGTGCCTTCCCAGAATAGGAAACTCCTAGCATCATGTCCCAATTGCACTTTACTAGAGATTAAGATTGTCTGCACACCGCACCTATCTCCAAAAACCTATCCATCTCACCTGTCATGTTCAGCATTTTAAAATTTTAATCATTACATTTGGCCCGGCTTTAGTTTTAAATGTGTCATGGTATTACTGTCTAATGTTTATTGCTATTGTTTTAATGTTTATTCCTTGTTTTATGAGTTTATTTATTGTTGTATTTGTTATGCTGTTGTTTTATTGATGTGTTCGGCCTCGGCATCTTGTAAGCCGCACCGAGTCCTTCGGGAGATGTTAGCGGGATATAAATAAAGGATTATTATTATTATTATTATTATTATTATTATAATGTAGAAAGCATCAGCGTAGTGTCGTAGTTTGAGTGTTGGAGTAGGATTCTAGGAGTCAGTGTTTCAAATCCCTGTTCAGCCGTAGAAACCCACTTGGTAACCTGGGCAAGTCACATACGGATAAGCAATGGAATAAGATTTTCTTGGCAATGAATAAATCTTGTCAAGAAAATCCTGTGGTAGGTTTGCCTTAGGGCAGCGGTTCTTAAGGTGTGCTCCGTGGGGTCCTTGGGGCTCCGCGAGGCATACTGAGGGGCTCTACGGTTCCCCCTCCTCTTCCTCCTCGTCCTTCCACCTCCTCCTGCTCCAAGGGTGTGCCGTGCTGCTTCCCTCCCTCCCTCCCTCCCTCCCTCCCTCCCTCCCTCCCTCCCTCCCTCCCTCCCTCCTCCTCCTCCTCTTCTTCTTCCTCCTCCTCCTCCTCCTTATCCTCCCCCTCCTCCTTCCTTGAGGTTCAGGCACTTCCTGAGGCTCAGTGTGGGCACATCCCGGGGCCCCAGGGGCTGCTACCTTCCTTCCTTCCTTCCTTCCTTCCTTCCTTCCTTCCTTCCTTCCTTCCTTCCTTCCTTCCTTCCTTCCTTCCTTCCTTCCTTCCTTCCTTCCCTGGTTCCTCCCTCTGCTTTCTCACCTGACCAGTGTAAAAGTATCCCCTTGTACTTAAAAGATCCAAACCTCCTTGCATGTGTTTTTAGGAAAAATTGGGAAAGAAATGTAAGAATGCTGTATGTTCCAACAGCACCAGTGTCGAGGTAAGAACTATTTAGTTTGCAGGTGAAAATTAGGCCACGGAATTCCAATACAAAGAACAGGAAAATGAATAAAGACTATTACAATATAAAGATTATCTGCAGTTAGAAGAAGAAAAAGGAGCAACACGTATTTTCCTTTTCACTCATTCATTCACATGATTACACAGAATTGAAAATAATGATATCCTTATCTTATATACATAAAGCCACTTATCTATATAAATAAAAATGTAATGTTCGTTTGTGGGATTTAACAGAACTCAAAAACCACTGGGGGAACTGACACCAAATTTGGACACGACACACCTACTAACCCAAGGAGTGACCATCACTCAAAAAAAATTGATTTTGTCATTTGGTAGTTGTAGTTGCTGCGATTTATAGTTCACCTACAATCAAAGAGCATTCTGAACTTCACCAACAAAGGAACTGAACCTATCTTGGCACACAGAACTCCCATGACCAACAGAAAACACTAGAAGGGTTTGGTGGGCGTTGTCCTTGAGTTTGGGAGATGTAGTTCACCTATATCCAGAGAGCACTGTGGACTCAAATAATGATGGATCTGGACCAAACTTGGCACAAATATTCCATTTGCCCAAATATGAACACAGATGGAGTTTGGGGGAGATAGACCTCGACATTTGGGAGTTGTGTTACTGGGATTTATAGTTCACCTACAATCAAAGAGCATTATGAACTCCAGCGCGCTGTCGCGCACTGGGCTCCTATAAAAGACTATAAACAGGACGTAAATTCTGTGAGTCCAACAGGACCCCGGGGTTACCTCAGAGAGGGGTTTTGGGGATTTTCCTGAAAGATGGGCTTCAAGGTCTTTAAAGATGCAACAAAATCTTTATTACTGAACAGATAACAAGGCTTCAATGATTGACTTCAGGGTTTTCTTAACAAACTATTAGCTTTCTCAATCTTGCCCCCAAGGGCAGGCAACTGTTTATTCACTGATGGGAAAATCCCCACCCTCTCCCTGGGCAATCTGTATTCTCTTCTGTTGGAGTGGGGCCCCTACACCCGGTCCAAAATGCTTTATGGTTGCCTCGAAGGGCCCTTACTGAACAGAGACCTTTGCAGAACTTCCAGGAGGAGGAAGATGTTCACTTCCCAGTGATGGCTGGCTGAAGCGCTGTGGGACTGGGTCCCTAGCAAGAGAGCTGAGAGGCTGCAAGTTCCTCAGCAAACTGAAAAGTTCCCAGCAAAAGCTGTGCTGAGACTGTATATCCCTGGCCAAGCTATGGGGCTGTTTCTCCCCAGTCAAGCTGTAAATGATGAAGCCTTTCACAGGAGGTCCTGGTTTATGTCCTGTAAGAAAGACTTCTCTGTGTGGACTGACCTAAAATGGCTCCTATTCCCTCCAAAACCCAAAAAAGTTGCGAAACTAGGGAACCTAATGATAATTGACAGGTTGTTGTTGTTGTTCATTCGTTCAGTCGTCTCCGACTCTTCGTGACCTCATGGACCAGCCCACGCCAGAGCTCCCTGTCGGCCGTCACCACCCCCAGCTCCTTCAAGGTCAGTCCAGTCACTTCAAGGATGCCATCCATCCATCTTGCCCTTGGTCGGCCCCTCTTCCTTTTGCCTTCCACTTTCCCCAGCATAATTGTCTTCTCTAGGCTTTGCTGTCTCCTCATGATGTGGCCAAAGTACTTCAACTTTGTCTCTAGTATCCTTCCCTCCAATGAGCAGTTGGGCTTTATTTCCTGGAGGATGGACTGGTTGGATCTTCTCGCAGTCCAATTGACAGGTCATTAACCCAATAACTGCAAAGTAAGGAAAGCCATCTAACTGCAAATGCACAGAACCTTAAAACACATGCAACAATCAACAAATAGCAAGATAAGCTAGAGCTCCTGGTACGGCCGTACCAGAACATCCAGCAACAATAGAATTGGGCCAAACTTCCCACACACAACCCCCATGACCAACAGGCCATCCAGTCCAATACTTGCTTAAGGCCATCCAGTCCAACTTGCTTCACCAGGGCAAGAAAATGTAATCAAAGCCCTCCTGACAAAGGGTCATCTAGCCATAGATATAGATAGATAGATAGATAGACAGATAGATAGATAGATAGATAGATAGATAGATAGATAGATAGATATGATTCACACACACAGAGCGAGATATAGTATCATAGATTTGAAAGGGACCCCTAGAGAAGGACAATTATATGTTGCATATTCCAGAGTAGGCAAACCAGACAATCTCTACATCAACACTGACAAAGAAATAACAAGAAATAATGTTTACCCACAAGCATAAAGAAATTACATATATTAGAAACCAACACGTTCTCATTATTTTATTTTCTAGATCACCAGACTGGGCTACAGCAACGCGTGGCAGGGGACGGCTAGTACATAATATAACCTAATAACCATCATTGCTCTTAACAGATACTGATTTTATTTCTAACAGAAAAATAATGGCAAACAGAAATGAATGAAATAATTAGCTACCTGCCCAGCCTACCCATCTACATATGCATCCTAGAAAGTAAAGTAAACAGAATCTTCTTTTAGTAAATAAAGCAGTTTACACATGACTTTATTCATATGTACAGTGATACTGACTTAATTTGGGGGGGGGGGAGATAAAAAAGTTTTCAGGGGTACTTGCAAAATATTAAGAATTTCAATGAATGGTTCAACAATTTAAAATGTCTAGCATTTAAAGTCAACCGCATATAACAAAGCAAAAAAAGAGTAATGCAACTGCTATAAGAACCTTCATAAAACTTTGCCATCTTACACAAGTAGTTTTTGATTAAAAGACTTGAAAGTTACTTTTGATGTCTTGTTAATGGAATTGCAGGTTCTGTTCATCAAGAGAAATTATCTATCATAATGAAAAAGGAAGCACAAAATTGAAGTATCTGGGCTCGTGGCTGCAATCCAGCTCACAGTTGCTTGTGCTTAAGCCCCATTGATTTCAATAGGACTGAAGTGTGATCTCTGTAGTTGGATTGTAGCCAGAATATTTTCAGCATCAAGTACAGAGTGAATAGGTAACAAGTCTTGATGGCAATGCTCCCACATGTTTTATCAGGATCAAAATTCAATTCAAAATATATTTTCTTAACCTGAAAATCTGCTCTAAATCTTGTCTCACTATGCTGACATGATTGTCTATCTAGTTCTGATGCTAATCGGTCAAAACCACTGTATTGGATAAGCCAATTGTCCATCTACTCATCTATTCTGCCTTTGTCACTGATCAGCCAGGTGCTTTAGGAAAACTCATAAACACAGCCCAATGCAAATACTCATCCTTTTTTTGTTGTAGAATCATAGAATCAAAGAGTTGGAAGAGACCTCATGGGCCATCCAGTCTAACCCCCTGCCAAGAAGCAGGAATATTGCATTCAAATCACCCCTGACAGATGGCCATCCAGCCTCTGTTTAAAAGCTTCCAAAGAAGGAGCCTCCACCACACTCCGGGGCAGAGAGTTCCACTGCTGAATGGCTCTCACAGTCAGGAAGTTCTTCCTTATGTTCAGATGGAATCTCTTTTCTTGTAGTTTGAAGCCATTGTTTCGTGTCCTAGTCTCGAGGGAAGCAGAAAACAAGCTTGCTCCCTCCTCCCTGTGGCCTCCTCTCACATATTTATACATGGCTATCATATCTCCTCTCAGCCTTCTCTTCTTCAGGCTAAACATGCCCAGCTCCTTAAGCCGCTTGTTCTCCAGACCCTTGATCATTTTAGTCGCCCTCCTCTAGACACATTCCAGCTTGTCAATATCTCTCTTGAATTGTAGTACCCAGAATTGGACACAATATTCCAGGTGTGATCTAACCAAAGAGGGGTAGCATGACTTCCCTAGATCTAGACACTCTGCTCCTATTGATCCAGGCCAAAATCCCATTGGCTTTTTTTGCCGCCACATCACATTGTTGGCTCATGTTTAACTTGTTGTCCACGTACTGCTCTCGAGCCAGACATTGTCCCCCATTCTGTATCTTTGCATTTTGTTTTTCCTGCCAAAGTGGAGTATCTTGCATTTGTCCCTGTTGAACTTCATTTTGTTAGTTTTGGCCCATCTCTTTAATCTGTCAAGATCGTTTTGAATCCTGCTACTGTCCTCTGGAGTATTGGCTATCCCTCCCAATTTGGTGTCATCTGCAAACTTGATGATCCTGCCTTCTAGCCCTTCATCTAAGTCATTAATAAAGATGTTGAACAGGACCGGGCCCAGGACAGAACCCTGTGGCACTCTACTTGTCAGTTCTTTCCAGGATGAAGAGGAAGCATTGGTGAGCAGCCTCTGGGTTCGTCCATTTAACCAATTACTGATCCACCTCACCGTAGTTTTGCCTAGCCCCACATTGGACTAGTTTGTTTGCCAGAAGGTCATGGGGGACCTTGTCGAAGGCCTTACTGAAATCCAGGTACGCTACATCCACGGCATTCCCCGCATGTATCTAGCTTGTAACTCTATCGAAAAAAGAGATCAGCTGCCTAAACTGGATAAAAGAATGGATATTATTGAAAAAGGAGAGGTTATTAGCACTAGAGGGCTTTAATCTTAGAATCGGATGGCATGCATATCTGTGGTACGATCAAACAAAAAAAGAAAAAAACTTCAATAATCATTTTATTAGATCTGTGCTGTTGAAAATCTGGTCCAGACACAAGGCGAAACTGTATCCAAAGATCCCTACATGGATATCCCCCCTGGAGGTGGGACAAAGAAGACTGTTGGGGTGGTCAACATGGCCCACCTATAAGGACATCCTCATCAGAAAAGACGGTTCCACACAACTAAAAACCAGGGAGGAAATCGCCCAGAAATTCAGCAATGTTTCCTGGTACCAGTATATACAATTAAAGGAACATCATAAAAAAGATAAAGAAACAGGCTTTATGGAGAAGGATGACTTCCAAGAGAAGATATTAATGAAAGATAAGAAGACCATCACTAGGATATACAACAAACGGAGACAGAACTGGTTAGAGAATGTATGATTAAATGGGCGCAAAATATAGGGAGAGAGATAAAATTGAGAGAATGGAAAAAACTGTGGACAAGAAAGAGCAGATATACCTACTCAACGGACATAAAGGAGAACTGGACGAAGATGTTCTTTAGGTGGTACATGACCCCCCAAAAATTGAGCGTAATATACAAAAACATCCAAAATAAATGCTGGATATGCGAAACACAGGTGGGAACATTCTTCCACGCTTGGTGGACATGCCCTAAAATGAAAGCCTTCTGGAAAATGATACAAGAATCATGTGAAAAAAATTTCAAATCAAAAATCCAACTGAAGCCAGAATATTTTCTGCTGGGCCTGACAGATGAAGAATTTGAAAAAGTTCGAAACAAGGATACCCTTTTTATATACCTCTCCACTGCTGCCAGAATGGTTATAGCAAAGAAATAGAAACAAAGAGAAATAGCAACGAAAGATGAATGGTTAATGAAAATCCAAGAAATAAAAGAAGCAGATAAATTGACCTTTGCCTTAAAGGATTCTTACGGAAGACCGATCCTAAAGACAAATTGGAAAATAGTAGACGAATACATCACGGAAGAATTTACTCCAAAGCATCAATAAACAGGAGGACAAAATAATAAATAAGTATAAGAATAAATACAACGATAATAAACAAACAAAGGAAAGTATCAAATAAACAAAGGAAGAAAAGTATTAATACTAAGATAAAGAAGAACGAATCTAACAGATAATAAAGAAGAAACCAAGGCTAACTGCACCAGAGAAGAGAAAGAAATGTAAAGAAAGATACCACAAGCTTTAAATGCAACACAAGTGATAAGGGAAGATGTTACATAAGCTAAAAGACTTACAATGTTTACCGGAAGAAGAAGTTTGGAAGTCGAAGAACTCGGTTTTTACTATCCCCCTCCCTGTTCTCTACGCTTTTCCCACACTCCCCACCCCTTACTACCTTTTCCATATCACCATCTCCTCCCCCCCCTTTTTTTCTCCCTTCTCTTTCTCCTTTCGTCTCCTCCCTTTTCTCTCAATCTCTAAATCCCCTTTCCAAAGTATTACACTTTTGTAGACTGTTTTTATATATAACTGGAAAGAAAATGCATTCAATAAAAATTACTTTAAAAAAGAAAAGAAAAAAGAGAACAGATTAGTCTGGCATGACTTGTTTTTGATAAATCCATGTTGACTATTAGCGATGACCGCATTAGTTTCTAAGTGTTTGCAGACCACTTCCTTAACAATCTTTTCCAGAATCTTGCCTGGTATCGGCGTGAGGCTGACCTGGTATTGACGTGAGGCGTGGTGTGCACTGTGTGTATGTTACCTTGTTTTAGAACCTGATAATGACACCATGATACATCAACTTTTCCTTCTATATGTCGAACCCTTTGAACAGCCTAATGAAAAGGGGCGTTTGTTGTGCAATAAGAAAAGCAAGTTTGCATTACGCAAGTGAGCATAATCTTGAATGCCACCCAATTAATTATGCCCCCTTTCTTTTGCAGCTGTGTATAGTAACTGACCCGTCTGGATTTGCTACAACACAAGCAATTACTAATCTTTTATATTTTAATATAATTACTACTTTGAAGCCAAATGGTAAAATACTTGGGACATTTTAGAGAGCAATTTCAAGGTCATTATTTTTGTTCAGCTCATTTCCTAGGAAACCTATTTGCAGGCTAGCCTTAAGCATCCCGGATACTGTCTATTAAAGTATGGCAAATTAATTTTATTCCTTCCCACACCACAAATTTCCATGTTTTTTTTTTAAAAAACAGTCTAAATATTCTACTCATGTTATTAATCTAGTCTTTAAAAATGTTTAAAACTATGCTTATTTTTAATAGTACAAGGAAGGTATCAAAATAAGCTAAGAGGAACAAGCACATTTATCCCCACATGCCGCCATCTGTTTGAAACTGCTGATATAATTCCAGTTTAAATTGCATTAAATCCTGCCTTCTGGACCTCTGTTTACTTTAATAGAAAATGTTTAAAAGGAATAAAGAGAGAAAATAGCACTAACTTGTGGGTGATCACTTAATAAGAAACCATAACTTTGGTCAGTTTGATTCTGAATTCAGATTCGAGCTTTCTGGTCAAATATATAATAGTCGTTGCCCACAGAACCAAAGTTAGAATCTTTGTACCATTTACTTGCCAGCAATGTCAATAATACCCAGCAGATTTGTTTATATGCTGAAGAGCTGAAGGGCAGAATTGCCTGTTTGATTTCTAAATTTGAAAATTATTTTTTGTTTACATGCTAGGTTTAAATGGTTAAAACTTCCTTGAAAATAATTGATCATATTATTCTTGTAAGGTATTCCTGCCATTCCGTGGCAAAAGGTATTTTTGGGTATTCAGGAAACTTACCCACATCACTCCCTGTGGTCAATTTTGCTTCATTGCTTTAATATGTGGTGTTTTTTTCTTTACAAGAGCCAGAACTTGCCTACTATCTGTGTCATACTATACATTAGCAGCATTACAGTTTCCACACAGGAAATACTTTAATTGATTTTTAAGACCTACGTATATGCGATTATTGCTGTTCAATTTATATAAGGCTGGTACATAACCACATTACATCTCCACTGGTCAAAGGACTACCACCTCACCCGCTTCATAGGAAACCTGCTACAAAACAGGAGCTTTTTTGTTGAGTTCCAGGACCAGAGAAGCAGATGGCGGAAACAGAAGAACGGCCTGCCTCAGGGGAGCGTGCTTGCTCCATCCATGTTCAACATCTACACAAATGACCAGCCATGCCAGAAGGGACAGAGAGTTTCATCTATGCTGATGATCGTGCCATTACTGCTCAAGCAGGGAGCTTTGAGATGGTAGAACAGAAGCTCTCCGAAGCTCTAGGTGCTCTTACTGCCTATTACAGGGAAAACCAACTGATCCCTAATCCATCTAAAACACAGACATGCGCCTTTCACCTTAAGAACAGACAAGCATCCCGAGCTCTGAGGATTACCTGGGAAGGAATCCCACTGGAGCATTGCAGCACACCCAAATACCTGGGAGTCACTTTGGACCGTGCTCTGACCTACAAGAAGCACTGCCTGAACATCAAACAAAAGTGGGCGCTAGAAACAACATCATACGAAAGCTGACTGGCACAACCTGGGGATCACAACCAGACACAGTGAAGACATCTGCCCTTGCGCTATGCTACTCTGCTGCTGAGTATGCATGCCCAGTGTGGAACACATCTCACCACACTAAAACAGTAGATGTGGCTCTTAATGAGACATGCCGCATTATCACAGGGTGTCTGCGCCCCACACCACTGGAGAAATTACACTGCTTAGCCGGTATTGCACCACCTGACATCCGCCGGGAAGTAGCAGCCAATAGTGAAAGGACCAAGGCAGAGACATCTCCAGCTCATCCCCTGTTTGGGTATCAGCCAGCACGTCAACGACTTAAATCAAGACATAGTTTTCTTAGATCTACAAAGACACTCGCTGGAACACCCCAGCAAGCGAGAGTCCAAAAGTGGCAGGCCCAAACCCAGCACCTCAATTCATGGCTGATACCAGATGAGAGACTCCCCCCTGGGCACTCAGAAGACTGGGCGACTTGGAAGGCGCTGAACAGACTGCGCTCTGGCACCACGAGATGCAGAGCCAATCTTAAGAAATGGGGCTACAGGGTGGAATCCGGCATGCGAGTGCGGAGAAGAGCAAACCACTGACCACCTGCTGCAATGCACCCTGAGCCCTGCCACATGCACAATGGAGGACCTTCTTGCGGCAACACCAGAGGCACTCCAAGTGGCCAGATACTGGTCAAAGGACATTTAACAAATACCAAATTTGCAAAATCTGTGTGTTTTTTTTCTTTTTCTTTTTAATCTGTGTGTTTGTTTTGCTCTGTTAGAATTGTAATACAATGGTTGCTGATGACACGATAAATAAATATCTCCATTGGTACATCACCATCTCAGTACCAATCTTGGACTTGGTAAATTGTAAAAATCAACATGTTCTGGTACAGCTGTACCAGGAGCTCCAGTTTTGTTTGCTTTGCATTGAATGTTTGTTTGCAGTCCTAAGTTTCAGAGACTCTGCAGATAGGTGGCTTCTTTTGGTTGCAGTTATAGGGCAAGCCACCTGTCCATCATTGTTGAGTTTGGTCCCGCCCCTTGCTCAGGGCAATTGGGAAGGGAATGAAATTCTTTAGTCTTGTGTCCCATCTGCAAGATATCTCATTATACACATATATAGAAATACAGGTATTCCAAATTTTGAAGAAATTAGCACTGGTTTGTGCAGCCACTGGCCCAAAGATTCCAAAACGGGTCAGCCAAATGTTTTTGGAATCATAGGGTCCTTCCACACTGACCCAAAAGTGACTGCAATCGATAATAACATCGATAATCGATAATGATTTCAACTGCCCTAGGTGGCCAGTTGGAAATCCAAAACCCTGTCCAATTGGCAAGGGGTGGCCAAATAGCCTTCCATACCAATTCGGAATCAGCATTGGGGAGGGGGTATCACCATTGGTCCCCTTCACCCCTGGTTTTGCCCTCAAACTTGCCTGGCTGGCCTCCAGACAGAGGCACTTGGCTTGGAAGGAGGGGGATCTCCTCTTCCTCCTCCTCTGCCCTTTCTATTTCTGTGAGTGGTTATGTAGGCATAACCCAGTGCACTGCTTTGCCCATGGGCCTATAATGCTGTAAAGATGGCCATGTGTATAGCCTTCTCTATCAAACCAGGGAGTAGGTTGAAACTCATGGCCCACTTATTTATTTATTTATTTATTTATTATTTGAACTTATATGCCGCCACTCCCCTGGGGCTCGGAGTGGCTTACAAGAATGGCTAAAATCTAACACAATTTAAAAACAATTTAAAACAATTTAAAAACAGCAATATCAAAAATCAAAGGCCTGTCGAAACAGGTATGTCTTACATGCCCTGCGGAAAGCTGATAAGTCCCGCAAGGCACGGACTTCAGGTGGCAGAGTATTCCAGAGTGATGGTGCCACTGCTGTAAAGGCTCTGCGTCTGGTTGCTGTTAGACACAAGGTCTTGACACTGGGAATTTCCAATAGATCTTGGTCCTCAGAATGGAGGGATCTCTGGGGTTGGTAGGGGGTGAGGCGGTCCCTCAGGTACATCAGCCCCAGACCATGCAAGGCCTTAAAGTTGAGTACCATCACTTTGAAAGTGATCCGGTGCTCAATTGGTAACCAATGCAGCTGTAGTAAAATTGGTGTTATGTGGCATCTCATCGGAATTCCCGCAAGAAGCCGAGCAGCTGCATTTTGTACCAACTTGAGCTTCTGGATCACCAACAGAAGAAGGCCAATGTAGAATGTGTTACAGTAGTCCAGTCTTGAGATGACCGTAGCCTGGATCACCATAGCTAGGTCGTCCCTGGACAGGTAGGGGGCCAGCCATCTAGCCTGCCGCAGATGAAAAAAAGCGGTTCTGCTAACGGCGGAGACCTGGGCCTCCATCGTCAGCAGAGGGTCCAAAAGGACTCCCAGACTCTTTACCAATGATGACGGGCGTAGCGCCTCACCATCCAGGGTAGGCAGCTGGATATCCCCACTGCCCGGTTGACCCAGCCATAGGATCTCCGTCTCTGCTGGATTCACCCTCAACCTGCTGGCACGCAGCCATCCAGTAACGGCCTCGAGGCACTGATGGAAATAATCAGGTACAGATTCCGGTCGGCCTTCCATCTTCAGCACCAGCTGAGTGTCATCAGCGTACTGGTAACCCTCAAGCCCAAAACCTCGAACCAGCTGAGCAAGTGGTCGCATATAGATGTTACACAACAGAGGGGAGAGAATGGTCCCGTGAGGAACCCCACAAGATAGAGGGGACCTCTGAGAGACCAGGCCTCCCTTCTCGCTGTCCACGGTTGTGAAGAAAGGAGGACAGCAAATTTAAAGCTGTCCCCCTGACTCCAACAGCAGCAAGGCGGTGGGTCAAAAGATTGTGGTCGACTGTGTCAAATGCTGCTGTGAGATCCAATAACACAAGCAGCACTGACTTGCCCTGGTCAAGCTGGTGATCCGTGATGGAGACCAGCACAGTCTCTGTCCCGTGCCCTGCACAGAAGCCGGACTGGAAGGGATCTAGTCCGGCTGTGTTGTCTAGGAATTGCTGCAACTGCTCCGCTGCTACCCTCTCAATCACCTTGCCTAGAAATGAGAGATTCGAAACTGGGCGGTAACTGGAGGGAACTGAACAATCTAAGTCTGGTTTCTTCAGCAGGGGAGAGACCACTGCCTCTTTTAAACTTGCCATAGGAAACCACAACAGACTCCACAGGTGCCTCAGGAGCAGTGAACGAAACTCACGGTGAGGAAAAGGGCACAAGGGGAGTAGGTTGATCTCTGTTGAATCTGCAGTGCTGAGAACATTCATTGTATTTCTTTGTCCTGGAATAGCAGTCAACCAGCCATAAAGAGGGCTATATCAAGAAATGTGATTTCAGGTACCTCAAGAACCACAGGTTCGGGGGCCTGGAACATCTAGCTTCTTAGAAGGCTGAATGAGACACAGATGGGTGGAAGGCTAAATTAGAGGGTTATTCTCAATAGCCAGATAGGATGTCAGAAGAGAAAGCACTCCAAAGAAGTGCCATACCACAACTATGAATATTTCTTACTTTTGACAGCTATTCAAGATTCCTGCACAAACCTGATTGGCTTTTATTGTGTCCGGCTAAAGTTTGCTCCGTCATATGTCTGGGATTCCCTTAGATGTCATAATTGGTTGGTCTCTGTTGTGACAGGACACTCAAATAAACTGTTATTGGATTGTTTTGAAGAGTCTGCCCATTTACTGATTCATCCCTGAGAGGGGTGCAATCAGAAAGAAATGCAGTTTTGCAATCAATAATAAGCTTAATGTCCTTGGATACAATGAGTTAGTCCAAGATAAACAATGGGTGCTTTAGGGTGATCATCATCTCTTTTTTATGATTGAATTTTTATTTAGACAGATTAAAACAAAACCTACATTCAAACATAGCCCTCTAAAAGATTAAACATGCTTTTCTAGAATAATACTACAACATCCTAAACATCAAAAACCAACAACTACAAACAATCTGCCTTATCTAATCTAAGGGCTTTACATTCTCTGTCTGGTAGTTATAAGAGACAGCTTAATGGTGTAACATTAGAAAATGTTGACCATTTCCACTACCTTGGCAGCCACCACTCCACAAAAGTCAACATTGACACTAACATACAACACTGCCTGAGCTCTGCGAGTGTAGCATTCTTCCAAATAAAGCAGAGAGTGTTTGGGACATCCGTAGGGATACCAAGGTGCTTGTTTATAAAGCCATTGTCCTCCCAACCCTGCTATATGCCTATGGAACGTGGATTGTCTACAGACAACATATGCAACTCCTGGAACGATTCCATCAGCACTGCCTCTGAAAAATCCTGCAAATCTATTGGGAAGACAGGCAGACAAATGTCAGTGTCCTGGAAGAAGCAAAGACCACCAGCTTTGAAGCAATGTTCCTCCACCATCAACTCTTCTGGACTGGACATGTTGTCCGAATGCCCGATCACCGTCTCCCAAAGCAGTTACTCTACTCCGAACTAAAGAACGGAAAATGGAATGTGCGTGGACAGGAAAAGAGATTTAAGATGGGCTTAAAGCCAGCCTCAAAAACTGTGGCATATACACCGAAAACTGAAAATTCTGGCCCTTGAGAGCTCTAACTGGAGGTCAGCTGTGACCACCAGTGTTGCAGAATTCAAAGAGGCACGGATGGAGGGTGAAAGAGAGAAATGTGCCAAGAGGAAGGCACGTAAAGCCAACCTTTCCATCTGGAAACCAATGTCCTCACTGCGGGAGAACATGTGGATGAAAAATAGGGCTCCACAGCCACCTACGGACCCACCGCCAAGACACCACATCTGGAAGACAATAATCCTCAAGCTATGAGGGATCGCCTAAGTAAGCAAGTAAGGTTATAGGCAACTATCATCTCAATGGGTGTCACTAGGGTGAGTCTGACTGGGGCAAGGGAAAGTAATCTTTACCACAAGTAGCCCAGATTGTGTCAAGCGAAACAGGAAAAAGACCCAGGAGCTGTCATGCAAATCTATTGTGTGTGTATCCCAGGCCTTCCAGTTTATTGTAGAAGTTGAATGTTTGCAAAAATTTTGTTGTAAACCACCCTTAGTCCCCCTGGGGAGGTGGGATGGGATAAACTGAATTATTATTATTATTATTATTATTATTATTATTATTATTATTATTATTAAAATTTAGGGGCATCATTTCCTGAAGTCCAAGGTTTGGTGAAGCAACATTCTAAATAAATCCATTCAGGGTTATTATAAGGCGAAACAGAAAAGGGTGCACAGTATATTCCCATGGAACCATATCTCATAATTTGCGGTCCAGTTCTTTGATAACAAAAACACTGAATTAATTTAACAAGGGAATGACATGGAAGAGTTTCACTTCTGCAATCAAAGAAAAGGAGGGGAAATCTCCAGCTAACATGCTGGCTCTCAAATTTTCTGGTCAAATTTAGACAGAGGTAAATGAGAAGTAGAAGACTTGCCTTCTTTTGGGAAAATTCCAAAAGTTCATTTTTCATTAAAGTTGATTTATGATGTTGATGGAAGGACATTTTATACTGGAGTTCTTCAGCTGAACCAATTTTCACAGGAAGACTAAGGTGGTGAATGGAGCCCCTCAATCTTTTCTATGACTGCTACTCCCTTCAGTACTTGCAGATCACAAAAGATAAATATTGGCTCACGTGAACTATTGTCCAACATATTTTATATCTAAAAGGTTTTTCTCTGTGAATTTGTTCTGGTACAGCTGTACCAGGAGCTCCAATTTTGTTTGCTTTACATTAAATGTTTGTTTGCAGTCCTAGGTTTCAGGGACTCTGCAGATAGGTGGCTTCTTTTGGTTGCAGTTATAGGGCAAACCACCTGTCCATCATCATTAAGTTTTGGTCTCGCTCCTTGCTCAGGGCAATTGGGAAGGGAAGGGAGCCAATTTTTTAGTTAGTCTCAGCTAGTTTAGCTAATGTACAGGATGTGTGTAAACGTCCCCTATACAAAAGCTTCAACCTTTAAGAATTTCCAGGGTTACAGAAATTCCAACAGAAACAGAAGGAAAAAAAAGTCTCCAAAGACTTTCCAGGGAAACAGCCCTAAAGATCAAAGAACTCCAGCTGAAGAGACTACAGGCCTTGCTGGTAGGTCCACTCGGTGTTTTGAGACGCAGTTCAACCCGGTAGTGGTGCCCACATCAGTTAGGTTTAAGTTTCAGTCAGTCTAGGAGAAGTTAAAAAGGGGATTTTCCTTTAAAGAAGAAGTTATTGAAGATAGTTGCCTGTCCTTCGTGGGCAAGATTAGGAATTCACCAGTTGCCTAAAAGCTTGGAATTATTTGCTTAACTATACTGAAGACAAGAGAAGTTTCTGTTTGATTGTTCATTAATAAAAGACTTTGTTGTACTTCTCAAACCATCTAAAGACTGGGTTGTTGTAGGTTTTTCCGGGCTATATGGCCATGTTCTGGAGGCAATTTTTCTCCTGAAAAAATTGCCTCCAGGACATGGCCATATAGCCCGGAAAAACCTACAACAACCCAGTGATCCCGGCCATGAAAGCCTTCGACAATACATCTAAAGACTGTTTGTGGTGGAAATCTCTGAGAACTTCTCTTTAGGCCCCCTGGCTTCCCGTTGGGCAAAGGTTGCATGTCCTGTTTTAAAGACAACTATTTACAGGTCCAGAGCACGACAGAACAGAATTGCTTCTCCTTTACAACAAGATGTGAAGGAGAAGCCACACCCCCAAAGTTGAGACTTCATGGTTCTCTCAGTCAGTCTGGATGCACCACTATTTATGATTAATATTTACAGACAAATTCATTTTTTTGAATTTACCACACAAGCAGCACACCTTATCTAATGTTACATTACACTTTGTTTCTCTATACATACTTCATTCCCTTGCTATTTTGATTGCTTGTTGAGACTTTTTCTTTTATGTTAAATCTGTATTCCCAGTGTATACTATATTCCTATGCAAAGTATACTGAGTTACATGCTACGATAAATGTTGGTTGTTAAAATGCAATAAATCGTTTATGTTTATGATCAAGCAACCATAAATTTAAAATATAACATTTTGCATTGATGCATAAAATGAATCCCTCTTTATGTATAATATGAAAAATATTATTTCCAGGCAGGAAATAGGAAGAAACTGGTATGGTTAAACTATGTCAAAGACCCAGACTAACAAAGACAGCTCTTAAAATACCCCAAGATATGTTCCTGAAATTTTCACTAAATGCGAATGAAGAAAGAGTGGCAGAAGTCCATTTTCTATGTATCTAAACATAGAGATAATGTACAATAGCAACATATAATCTGCAAATATAGTTTCTGATAATATGTATGGGAATGCCATGTACCAAAAAGGGCATGATCTAATGGATGATTATGACAGTCATGTACTAAAATATGAATTAGTGTTGCAGTAGTTATCTTTCTAGGATTTTTTGACCTTTCAAGAAATATTTTTAAACAACATGGAGATCTGCAATTAGAGATCATGGTAGGATGCCTAGGGATCTAAGAGTCTTAGCAGACCACATGCTGAACATGAGTCAATATTGAGAGATGGCAGTTTTAAAAGCAAATGTGGTTCTAGGGTACATCAACAGGAGTATGGTGCCTAGATCTACACTGTCATATAATGCAGTTCAATTATGTTAAAATGCATTACATAAGTCTATGCTGATCATAGTGCTGCTCTAGAGATTAGGACATGGAACAAAGGATTCAAATTGCTGGAAAAGAGATTCCAATTCAGGATTACGAAGAACTTATAAGAACTGGTTATCAGTGGGCTATTCTGCTCTGGAGTATGGTGAAACCTCCTTTTCTGGAGGTTCTTAGAAGTGCTTTGATTGGGTATTACTGCACGACAAGGACTTTGACTGGATTCTTGGTTTATGACCTAATCCTATGAGGAGAGGAGGGGGAAATTGTCTTCTTACTGTAGCTATTCAGTATTTAAGGGAAATTGATATTTTCAACACCATCACACGCAATGTATTTTGACAATTTCCTCCTCCACCTCCTCCACCTCCACCTCCTCCTCCTCCTCCTCCACCACCACCTCCTCATCCACCTCCTCCTCCATCTTCTCCATCTCCTCCTCCTCCTCCTCCACCACCACCTCCTCCACCACCACCACCTCCTCCTCCACCACCTCCTCTTCCTCTTTTTTAAAAAAGGGAAAGTTCACAATTGTGGAAGTCTGAAATCTGTGTCTAAAAAAAGGAAAAGCATAGCCACAGTGAAATTGGACAATTCCTGATGAATAAATTAATTCTCATCCCACATGTGGTTAAGCGCCTTTAGCCGTTCCCAAGCGCATCAGGAGTTCTGAAGATTATTGCTCCCCCACTCTAGAATCCTGTTTTCAAACACTTCTAGAACAGCTTACAGATCGAATCCTATGGGGCGACTGACAGAAGCAGTTTTGAGTAGCATGATGGGATCCTGCAAGAATGCACTGTGAAACTCAAAGTACCTGAGGTGCACAAAAAAGCCTCTTGAAAGTACCCTGCCTTTTGAGAGAAACATTTTCCTAAATATTACAAGGGATACAATAATTTTGGAGAGGGGTAGGAGGTCTCAGATATATTCTCACAGAAATAAAAACTTCTTTTATGCTACTGTTTCCAGTCAAGCAGGTTTTGTACATTTTACAAGCAATTGAGTTTGAAAGTGCATCGTAATTATTTGATTTTGCAATGCATCTTCATAATCATCTATGACTACATGTTGGTTCAAATTAAATTAAAAACATCCAACTTACCAATGACTCATAGTTAACAACAGGGGTGAGATATCGGGAAGTGAGAGAAATCTACCCCTAGGAAGATAAATTCATTCCTGAAAAGTTATTATGTATCCACTGAAGATTTCTCACTAATCCTGGTTTCCATAACAAGCCAAATTTTTCAAAATTCAGAATGTGAATTTGCTTTCTTCTGGGTAAGGCCTTCCCAATAGCCATTTTCAAGTGTCAGGTGGTTTTCCATCAGTGTATGTATAGCATTATGACTTTAGAAACAATACAACATGTTTCAAGAAGCACATCTGAATTTATAACTAACCAAATTCTTGAGAGTTTAATGGCCAAAAATGTCGGAACCCAGAAGCCTTTAAAGAACCAGACTTAGTGATATGTCCAAAAGAAACAGTTTATTTAATCAAACAAAGGACTCAGAGACACGTACTTCAGTGCCTCTGGTCAGAACTGAAAAGAAGCAACAAGTTTTAGCTCAAAAAACCAACTTAGAAAATAATCTGGATTAAACAGAGATACAATCCGGATTAAACAGAGATATAATCCGGATTAAAATGGATAGCGTCCAAAATCACCTAAAATAATGCAGTAGATAAAGAGCAAGCAAAGAAAGGTCGATGAAGCAAAAGCCCTCGTCAAAAGTAGTCCAAAGTCGAAGAAAGCCAAGTCCAAATTTGCGAGGTTCCAAAGTCCACGTAGGCAGTGTCGTCATCGTCAAAAGCAATCCGAAGTCAAGGAAGGGGGAATCCGCACTTACGAGAATCCAAGCCGGTCGGTAACACGAAGCCAAACAGCAACTTGCAGATCCAGGACCCAAGTACAACACGAAAGCGGCAGCGACAAAACCCAAGGCACGATACCAACACTTTGCCTACTGCAAAGTTATAACATTCTGATGCTTCCTTTTATCTACAACTCCTCACTCAATGATGAGCTGTCCTCCACCCCGTCATCATCACTTTCAGTTGGTTTAGCTTCTACAGCTGAACGCCAATGCCCATCCCTCCAACTCTTTCATCGTTTGTCAAGACTTAGGTTTCCCCATGAGTCCACAGTATCCCCAGACTGCCAATCCCCACCACCAGAAACCCCCGCAAATGTGTCATTAGATGTTGGTTGAGTACAGATATCTCGAACCTCTTGAACCTTGGTCCAGTCCAATGACCCATCCTCCTCCTCATCACTCCCAGACCCATTACTCCCAGTGAAACCCATGAAATCCTCCTCCTCTGTGGGAGCATTAAGTATATCCCGGATCTTTTTCCTTTGACCCTCCTCATCGGATCCCGAGTCTTGAGTAGACCTCTTAACTCCCCTGCTTACATTCGCTGAAACTCCTTCCTCCTCCTCACTCATTTCACTTTCAGAAAACCCCTCGAAGGAATCTTCATCAGTGGATGACATAAGTATTTCCCGAATCCTCTTCCTTTGCTGTTCCTAACTTAACTCCTGAGCACACCTTTCCCCTCTTCTACCACTCATACTATTAGTAGTAACGGTACAAGGAGACTCTACTACAACAAAAAACATTGGCCTCATGCATATAATGTCAATAGACCAAATGTTAGAAGCTTGTATATACTTTAAACAAATTATATTATTTCTTTATTAATCAAAAGCACATCTTCTGCTATGGATTCCATATTCGTATACATCAACTCACTTTAGTATATTGCATTAAAAACCCTGGAGTTTAGAGTAATAGATCATTCTTAAAATTAACAAAAATTAATACATAATTATAATTGATAGAAATCTTAGGAATCTGAGATTCCACTAAAATCCCACTGGCTACCTATTTGTTTTCGAATTCCTAAATAAATAAATAATAAATAAAGTTTATTTGTATTCCACTTTATCTTCCCGGGGGGACTCAGAGGGATTCAATTCCCAGCTGGCGAGATTCAGCTCATGCTGTCTTATTGCATTACTCTCCAACAAATTTTATGCAGGAACTCTGTGAAAAACTTTTTAAAAACTTATCCCACCATTAGGGCTACTTTATTATCCAATCAACACTTTTAGGCACTGTAACTTGTATCTCCCCCCACTCCACCCTCAGTTTTGATTATTTTTTTTGTCCTTGTCTTGTAGGGAAGAATTTTTTGAGCATCATAAGCTAATAAATGCTTTTTAACAAGGCTTCAGTAGTAGTGGAAGCACACTCGAGTGGCAATCGTGAGCCCTTGTCAGCTTTATAGTGATCAGGTGAACAAATAATTGATTCCAATCAGCAGCACCTGGTTTGATAATTGCTGAAGTGATTATAATTCAATAATAAAAAGCCAATTCAGTAATCTTAAAATCAGATTGCATTAACCTCCCATATATTGCGCAAGAGAGAAAATTGCATTCCTTTTCATGAAACAATTGTAATGGTGGCTTTACCATGCATTTTTCTGTTATTTGTTGTGCTTCTGTTTGGGGTCTTTCATATTTGTTTCTAGAGTTTCAGAGTATTTCAACATATAATATCAGATGAAGTGGAGACTTATTGTCCCAATGCATTACTCTATAACTAACCAGGAGTCTTGGTTGCACAGTAATATGTCTGGTATCAATACCATGTAACAAGCCCTCTCGCGGATAAACAAGTAGGAAGGTAAAGGTAAACATAGAGGAACCAGTGAAATTGATGTTCCGGTGGTTCCGGTGGTATGACACTTTAGATTTAAGAAGAGCAACTACATGGGGCTTTTTATAGCACACAATAGAGCTGGATTGGCTTGCTAATAGTAACTGATTTATCTTCTTGATTTTCTTTGCCAAGTGACTGCTGACCTGTGGCTAGTGGCAGCTAGTGGTTCTTTTTGCTGTAGATATTATTATTATTATTATTATTATTATTATTATTATTACTTTATTTGTACCCCGCTAGCATCTCCCGAAGGATTCGATGCGCTTACAGCAGGCCGAAGCCCAAAACAATACAGCAATACAATACATAGCAAATAAAACAGTCAAGCAAAAACAATGACAGTAGCAACACGACAAGACATTATTAAAAACTGAGTCGGCCGAAGTAGGGTACAGGGTTAAAAGTGCTGATGTGTCGGAGGGGTGTGGGATTATAATAAAAGTGCGGTGTGCAGTGTGCGGTGATCTTGGTAACTAAAGTGCTTCTGGGATTTGGTCCTGGGGAGATTCCTAATCTGAAAAGGCACGTTGGAACAGCCAGGTTTTCAAATTCTTTCTGAAGACTGCCAGTGTAGGGGCTTGTCTGAGATCTTTTGGGAGGGTGTTCCAGAGGCGGGGGGCCACCACGGAGAAGGCCCTGTCTCGCGTCCCCACCAAGCGCGCTTGTGACGCAGGCGGGATCACGAGCAGGGCCTCTCCAGATGACCGGAGTGAGCGTGTGGGTTCGTAGACAGCGATACGGTCACGCAGTAGGTAGGGTGGTCCCAAACCGTTCAGGGCTTTGTAGGTAAGCACCTGCACCTTAAATTGGGCTCGGAAAATAAACGGCAGCCAGTGGAGCTCCTTAAACAGGAGGGTTGACCTCTCTCTGTAAGGGGCCCCAGTTAACATCCTGGCTGCTGCCCGTTGGACCAGTTGGAATTTCCGAGCCGTTTTCAAGGGCAGCCCCACGTAGAGCGCATTGCAGTAATCCAGTCTAGAGGTGACTAAGGCATGGACCACCCCGGCCAGGTCAGCCTTAGCGAGGTACGGACGTAGCTGGCGCACAAGTCTCAATTGTGCAAAAGCCCTCCCGGTCACCGCCGAAGCCTGAGCCTCAAGCGTGAGCGATGAATCCAGGAGGACTCCCAAGCTAGATCTGTGGCTTCAGGGGGAGTGCAACCCCGTCCAACACAGGTTGCTACCCTATACCCCGGTCAGGTTTATGATCGACCAGGAGGACCTCTGTTTTATCGGGATTGATCTTCAGCTTGTTCCTCCTCATCCAGATAGACACAGCGGCCAGGCACTCGTCCAGCACCCGAGAGGCCTCCTTGGAATTGGGTGGAAAGGAGTAGTAGAGTTGTGTGTCATCTGCGTAGAGATGGCACCCAACTCCAAAACTCCGGATGACCTCTCCCAGCGGTTTCATGTAGATGTTAAAGAGCATGGGAGAAAGAATAGAGCCTTGCGGGACCCCACAGGTCAAAGGCCAGGGATCCGAGCAGGCATCTCCCAGCTTCACCATCTGAGTTCGTCCCTCCAAGAAGGACCGGAGCCACGACAGAACCGTGCCCCCGAGACCCATTTTAGTCTCTCTTGTTGAATGGCAGACTGTTACCTAGCCAAAATATCTTAACTGAAGTGAGAAGGACTGGCTCCAGCCGATTCTACCTTTCTTTGTTACAGAATCTCCATGAAACATTGGACAATCATGCAATCTCTTGTTAATGTTTTCTGCGTGTGCAACCGCCTTCTGCCCCTCTCAAAAGACACCCTCCCAGAATCCCAGAACGGATTATTTATTTATTTATTTCTGGTACTTTTACCCCGCCCTTCTCAACCCCCGAAGGGGGACTCAGGGCGGCTTACAGAAAAGGCAGAATTCGATGCCTATCCAAATTACACATAATATACAAAAACGTAATTAAAACAGTTATCACAATTAAAACAGTCAACAACCAGTACATAACACATCATATAAAACATCATATAAAAGTCATTCTTATAATCAGCGTTTCGTTTCCAGAGTTCCATAGATCCAATCCGTTAATCATTTCCTAGCCATCATCAAAGTTCTTTCTTTATCTGCCCGCTTGTCCAAATGCCTGGTCCCAGATCCATGTTTTTAGTTTTTTCCTAAAAGAAAGGAGCGATGTTGCAGATCTAATTTCCCCGGGGAGTGAATTCCACAGGTGGGGGGCCACCACCGAGAAGGCCCTGCTCCTCGTCCCTGCCAATCTCACTTGTGATAGAGGCGGGGTCGAGAGCAGGACCTACCCAGAGGATCTCCGGGGTGGGATGAAACTTGCTACAGTGGTAAAACACATGGGCCACTGTTAGTTCACCTTTAACTTATTTATGGATTTTGGCAAATTTTCAAAGTTTTTATAAAAACATTTTTTAATACTAAAGAAAATCTGTTCCTGGTTTGAAAGGGTTATTTCCCGTTTCATTGGGTGGTCTTTACTTTGAAAGTAGTTGTTCTACTCCAGAAACTTTGTTTGCATGGCACAAACTGTGTTAAATTGGTGAAGGACAAAAATTATAGTACAGACCCCATCAAGGGACATCTAGACTGACCCCTTCTTCTGAAATAGTTCAAGAAATAGTTTTCTAAGATCTACAGAGACACTCGCTGGGACACCTTAGCAAGCAAGAGCCCAAAAGTGGCAGGCTCAAACCCAGAATCTCAATCAATGGCTGATACCAAATGAAAGACTCCCTCCTGGGCACACAGAAAACTGGGCGACTTGGAAGGCACTGAACAGACTGTGCTCTGGCACCACAAGATGCAGAGCCAACCTTAAGAAATGGGGCTACAAAGTGGAATCCATGACATGCGAGTGTGGAGAAGAGCAAACCACAGACCATATGCAATGCAACCTGAGCCCTGCTACATGCACCATAGAGGACCTCCTTGCAGCAACACCAGAGGCACTCCAAGTAGCCAGCTACTGGTCAAAGAACATTTAATCAACTACCAAGCTTGCAAACTTTGTGTTTTGTTTCTTTGTTTGTTAAAAAATGCAGTAGAACTGTTTGGTTTGCTCCTGACACGATAAATAAATAGCGCCTATGAGGTGAGTACACTTTTTGGTTAAAAAAAAGCCCAGTCTTTTTAAATGGAGTAATTCCAAGCTGACAACTACAGAAAGGATTATCTAGAAAGGATTTATGGCAAAGATAGAACACATCTGCCATATTGGATTGCTTTTATTTTCAACTCCTTTGCTTACACCGAGGAATACCTTTAAAATTTTAAAGGAAGTTGCTGTATTAGTATTTTGCAGTAAAGCAACAGGATCTCGCATCTACCCTTAAGGGCTAACATGTTTTCATTGTCATAAACCTTTCCAGTTTGCAGCCCACTTTATTAGGTGCACACATAATTGCCTCAGTTGGCAAATATTAATATACATGTGGGTGGAAATGTAATAGGTACAAACTTCAATTAAAAATACCAAATAATAATTGAATGAGAGCCCAGACATCCTAGCAGAGATGAGTTGTTTAGCATGTATATTTTGATGAATAGTCAAATAGGTGAAAGACTTTTAAGAATAAAATGTAAGTGTCATACTTTAAACATAAAACAAGTTATAATAAAACCACTGTTGAAGAAACCATCACTGGACCCTACTCAATTCGTCAACTATTGGCCAGTTTCCAATCTCCCCTTCTTGGGCAAAGTCTTGGAACATGTGGTGGCTTCACAACTCCAGGTATTCTTGGAAGACACAGATTATCTGGATTCGGCACAGTCTGGGACATGGAACTGAAACAGTCCTGGTCGTCTTAGTGGATGATCTATGCCGGGAGCTAGACAGGGGGAGTGTGTCCCTGTTGGTTATGCTGGACCTCTCAGCGGCCTTCGATACTGTCAACCACAGTATCCTTCTGGGACGCCTTGGAGGAATGGGCCTTGGAGGTACTGTTCTGCAGTGGCTCTGGTCCTTCCTAGAGGGTCGATCTCAGAAGGTGTTGTTAGGGGATACCTGTTCTGCCCCACAACCATTGTCTTGTGGGGTTCCACAGGGATCAATACTGTCCCCTATGTTGTTTAACATCTACATGAAGCCGCTGGGGGGGATCATCCGGAGTTTTGGGGTGCGGTGTCATCTGTATGCGGATGATGTCCAACTCTGTCACTCCTTTCCACCTTCTACTAAGGAGGCTGTTCAGGTCCTGAACTGGTGCTTGGCCGCTGTGACGGTCTGGATGAGGGTGAACAAATTGAAATTGAATCCAGACAAGACAGAGGTACTCCTGGTCAGTTGCAAGGCCGAACAGGGTATAGGGTTACAGCCTGTGTTGGACGGGGTTACACTCACCCGCAGCTTGGGTGTGATCCTGGACTCATCGCTGAGCCTGGAACCCCAGGTTTTGGCGGTGACCAGGGGAGCATTTGCACAGTTAAAACTTGTGCGCCAGCTGTGCCCGTACCTTGGGAAGTCTGACTTGGCCACGGTAGTCCACGCTCCGGTTACATCCTGTATAGACTTTGAAGACTGCTCAGAAGCTTCAAATGGTCCAGCGTTCGGCAGCCAGGTTGCTAACAGGAGYGGCTCTCAGGAAGCATACAACTCCTCTGTTGCACCAGCTCTACTGGCTGTCAGTTTGCTACCAGACACAATTCAAAGTGCTGGCGTTAGCCTATAAAGCCCTAAACGGTTCTGGCCCTACTTACCTCTCCGAACGCATCTCCTCCTATGAACYGACTACGACACTAAGATCTTCTGGGGAGGCCCTGCTCTCAGTCCCGCCTGCATCACAGGCGYGCCTGGCGGGGAYGAGAGACAGGATCACTGAAACRATATGGATTCTTGGAAAGGTAGATGGCAATAGGCAAAGAGGAAGACCACATTATATATGGATAGACTCARTTAAGAAGCCATGGCCCGAATTTGCAAGACTAAGCAGGACTGMTGATAACAAGATGGCTTGAAGGTCTTTTGTYCAAAGCGTCGCCATAAATTGAAATTGACTTGTTAGCAGCAACAACAGAGTTGCCATAAGTCAAACTGAGCTCAAAGGACCATACCAACAAACAAGACACTCCTCTGACAAAAAATTCTTTATATAGACATTTTTTAAAAAATTATAGGACATAAAGTAGAGGGAGAGGTAATAGTTTTGAAAAATGTATAGAAAGAAAAATTGGCACAAATTATATAACAACAGTCATGCAGGGATGTTACTCATTCCTTGCATATGAGACTGACAAATATAGCATGAGAGAGAAATACAGAATGAAATTGTTAACAGAAGAGAGGGTACATCTTGTGACTAAAAGTAAGTTCTAGGAAAATATATAAATAAATGTGATCCTAATAAAGAATCTCCCAGTGACCCATTAATATTTATTTTAGGCAACTGAACAAAAACTGCGTAACGTCAATGCATCACAAGAAAACATTCTCCTGAGTGCAAACACAGTTGGCAAGAGAATTCGGTAATACAAATGGAAACCCTGTTCACCACTCGGAATTGCCAAATGTTTCAGTGGCCTTTTAAGCTTGGCAGCTCTGATGAAATGTCTAATTAGATGGATTAACAGAAATTTCCCAAGAAAAGTGACTCAGTTTTCCTGAGTTTTGTTGCTGAATTCAAATAATGTCTACTTATACAGAAGGGCAGGCAAGCAGAATGGAGGTTCCTTGGTTTTAGGGTTATGGAGTTGGAGGCATTGTACTAGTTTGATTCAAACTCATGCCATTGCAGCTAGGAGCATTGATCATGGCATTCCTTGGTCACAGGATAGTCAATAGCACTTCCAAACACATTTATAGTAAAAGCAGCAGAAGTACTTAATTGGTTTATACAGGAAAACAGTAATCTGCTTTGGGAAACACTATGGACCTCTTCACACGGCAGCATGTGCCAGTTTAGCCCAGGTCACTCATTGAGCTCCCATGGCTCAGTGGGTGAAGGAGGGTGGAGCCGTCGCATGCCGCTGCAAGGGCAACATGGGAGGGCTCATGTGTTGCCATTGGAATCTGTGCAGGTACAGCTGTACCAGGAGCTCCAATTTTGTTTGCTTTGCATTGAATGTTTGTTGTAGTCCTAAGTTTCAGGGACTCTGCAGATAGGTGGCTTCTTTTGGCTGCAATCATAGGGCAAGCCACCTGTCAATTATAGTTAGATTCCCTGGTCCCGCTCCTTTTTTGGGTTTTGGAGGGAATAGAAGCCAGTTTGGGTTCAGTCCACACAGAGAAGCCTTTCATGCAGGACATAATACCAAGAGCTCCTGTAGAAAGCTTCGTCTTCTACGGCTTGGCCGGGGAGATATCCAGTCTACGGCTTGGCCAGGGAGATATACAGCTTGGCCGGGGAGAAAAGGCTGAGGATCATACAGCCTTACAGCTCCTTTGCGGAGGGACTTCAGTCAGCCATCACTGAAACCTGAACTCCTTTTCCCCTGGAGGTCTACAAAGCTCTGCTTGGTAAGGGTCACTCGCGGAAGCCAGAAGCAGTTGGTACCGGGTGCAGGGGCTCCACGCCAACAGAGGCAAAGACAGACTGCCCAGATTAGAAGTTAAGGATTTCCCCATTTGTTAAAATACAGTTTATGAAGATAGTGCCTGTTCCCTGTGGACAAGATTGAGAGAGAGCCAATAGACTGTTAAGAAAGCCTTGAAGTACCTGTTTGTTTTCATTAATAAAGAACTTTGTTGAACCTTTAAGCAATCTAGAGACTCTGTTTTAAGGAAATCCAAGGCCTTTAATCTGAGGCAGCCCCGGCGTCCCGTTGGGCCATGGAATTTATGTCCTGTCTACAGTCTTATGCACAGGCCCAGCGTGCGACAGCACAGGATTCATGGGGGGGGGGGGCAGCCGTGCATTTCACACACATTCCATGCTCCCCCCCCCATTTGACCACTCTCAGCTGGAGCCAGGTGATGCAGGACATGGGGCTCTCCCCCCCCCCACTTTGCACATCCCTTGATGAAGCAGAGCTCCTCCAGGGCCATGTGACAAGATCATATATGTTCAGGTTGGCTATTGATGAACCGGAAGCTGTTGTATATCTTCAGTGAAAAACTTTTGCATGCAGGAGGTCCCAGGTTCTCAGACTTTGAAATTGTTAGTTAAATAATCTTATGTAACAAATACAATTTCAAGTTGAGTGAGATTAACCCCATCCAGTGCATCCAACCAAGTCTTGGTAATGCATGCCAGATCTGCTTTTTCATCCAGGATCAAATCTTGAATGGCCATTGGTTTACTATTAACAGATCTGGCATTTAGCAACAGGATCTTCGACCTTAGGGATCTGTCATGTTGGCTATCCAGCCCAATTTTCTTCAGGGTTTTTGCACTCCAGGTCCAGAAGAAGCCCTCTGACTTAAAACACACCACATGAAGAGTGAAGAATCAAATCTTCTTTTATTAAAGTTTAGTAAATAGCCAGAAGAAATAAATGCTTATAAGAAAATCAGCAGGTTCCAAAAAGTATTAGTCCATAAACAGTAGTAACTCAAAGCACAAGAAATACAGGCAATCCAAGACAGCATTAATCCAGACAGGAACCAAGCAGGACGTAAAGACAATTCAAAAGGCTTAAAAACTCCACAGAAAGAAACAAGATCCCTTGAACAACACTTCTATGGCACAATAACTTGGTTTCCAAATGATGCCTGATTTGACAAGATTTTCTACAGGCAAACCTTAAATCCCAAAAACTGGTTTCGTTTTCCCCCAATCTTTGACTTTAATTGACAAATTCTTTCAGATCTACGTAAACATTGGGCTTCTTGCTGATTCTGGCTAATCTTCACTTCACTTTATTTCTTAATTAGTCGCTCTCCACCAAGGTGCTCCGAGTGACTTGCAATCTAAAATAGCATTTACACAATATAAAAACATTCAACATAAAAACATTCAACAGTGACTATTGGGAAATTAGAATCTGATTACTTAAATGCACAACCAAACAGCCAAGTCTTGAGTGCCTTTACAAAAGGTCGCAACTCCGGCATTGCTCTAATGTATGGAGGCAATGAGTTCCACAGAATTGGAGTATAGGTCGAAAAAGCTCTACGCCTTGTAGCTTCCAGGTGTACCTCCCTAGGACCTGGTATGTATAGGAGATTTTCCTGGGTGGATTTCTCCAGCCGCCAACTCTGCTTATCTGACTCCTCATTAACTTTAGCAGGTGCCAGACTGTTTTCCAAACTAGAATCTGGAGAGCTCACAGATGGAGGGAGTAAACCTTTCTCCCAAGGCCGGACAGAAACATTCCCATGAGAATCTGCCCTTTGCACCGAAACCTCCCAGTTAGTGTCTGCATGAAACTCACTGCCCAAAGTGTCTCCATCTTGCACCTCAGAGTCAGTCCCAGCATCCCCCACATCAGAAGCAACAGGGAACTGATTTCCCTCCTCATTATCCACATCAGACACAGAAACATCAGGGGACTGAAACACATTCACAGGGTCAATCACAGGCTGAGTCCCAACAAGGGTCACAAGAACTCTTGTGCACTTATCCCTGAGTTGATAGTAATGATTGCATCTTCTCCTACCCCAGATGACCTCAATGATGGCTTCCCCAAACCTGGATCCCCCTCCTCCCCCTCCCGTGGCCAGGTGAAACAAGGACAGGATTTGAGGGGGTTAGTCAGCTCTCCAAAATAGGAGAGCTGAGGAACAGGTTTGTGGAGGGGCCCAGTGGGAGGGAATCCTGAAGCAACGAGAAAAGGGAATCGTCTAGTGAGCTGGAGGCGGAGCTAAACAAGGATAAAATCTGTGGCTGAAATTGAGATGAAGAAAATGAAGATGATGAAAATAAAGAAATTTTTTTAAACAACATAAGCTTATCAGAATTTCAATGGGAAGTGTGAACCTTCTTCTGAAGAATGAGAGGGTCAAGTTGCGTGTGCAAGTGCGATACACCTCCCACAGCCAACCCAAGAAGTATGCTCACACATGATGTTGGGATGAACAGTGGCCACAACTCTTTTATTGATAACAGGAACAAGGGTTGGCAGCCAAGCATGGGTCCTGGATCCCAATCGGGCAGCCCAATACTGCCTGATCGTGCACACGCCAGGTTGCCGCCGGCACAATACCGGGCAAACGCAACTTGGCACCCCTGGGACCACCGGGCGTCCCCCCTTTCCACTAGGGGGGATACCAAACCAGATCCAGGGCCCATGCCCCACGCCAACGAGGAGTTGTGACAAGGAGCATAAAACAAACAAGTAACTGTTAACAGGTAACCATGACAAGGTAAACACCAACAAAAATTAACTGCCAATGAAAACATAAACCACATGCAGGGTGGGTGGGATGGATCAGCTGTTGCAGGCCCAGTGCCTGCTGGGGAGCCTGGGGCAGCCTTATGAAGGTGGCCTCTCCCTCCTGCCCACAAAGAGGGAGAGGCCACCTCAGGCCTCTCCCGCAGCAGGCGTGGTCAGTTGGCCATTGGCCCATTGACCCGCCGGCAGGAAACCTTCCCGCCATCAGAGGGAGGAAGAAGCCCCCCTAAGGCAATAATGGAGGTGGGGGACGCCCTGCACCACAACTTCTTTGGCCCGGTAAGTCGGGCCATGCCTTTTAATTAGGATTGTTGTTGTGTACCTGCAAGTTGTTTCAGGCTTACGGCGACCCTAAGTCTAAAGCAGGGGTCCTCAAACTATGGCTCTAGGGCAGGATACGGCCCTCCAAGGTCATTTACCCGGCCCTTGCTCAGCGTCAACCTAAGTCTGAAACGACTTGAAAGTACACAACAACAACAACAACAACAACAACAACATGCTGTCTCATCAGCCAAAAGCAGGCCCACAATTCCCATTGAAATACTAATAAGTTTATATTTGTTAAAATTGTTTTTCATTTTAATTATTGTATTTTAAGTGTTTTTGCACTACAAATAAAATATGTGCAGTGTGCACAGGAATTTATTCATTTTTTTCAAATTATAATCCGGCCCTCCAACAGTCTGAGAGACTGTGACCTGGCCCTCTGTTTAAAAAGTTTGTGGACACCTGGTTTAAAGTGTAGGTCAGGTAAAAGTCCTTGGAAGGCTGCATTCAGCCTTAGTTTGGGGACCTCTGTTCTAAGAGATCCCTTTGGTGGGTGGTAGTGATTATTTCATTTGACTTTAAAATGTAGCAAGGCAAGTCTGCTGTGTGCAAGTGGAGGAACCTGTTGCTTTGCTACCAAAGTGGCAGTGATTGGATCCTATACACTGGGCAAGTCCTGCCCTTGCACTGCTGCTGATGCCAGGTGTCCGTGCCATGTCTGGAACAGGTTCACCTGAAGAGGCAGCCAAACATATCCCTTCTTTTCATTTACAGTCACTTCCCTGCGCAAAAGGTGTTTCCCAGGCTTTCCTTACACTGCCTGCGTCTGCGATCAAATTCCTTGGCCTCAAAAGCTGCCTCTGTCCCTTGTTCTCCTCCTCCTCCTCCTTCTCCTCCTCCAAGCATTATTACCCCATGCTGTCATCTGCCTTTCAATGGGATTTCATGCCTTGTCCCCCTTTTAAACACTCGTCACAAGACAGAGGGGAAAATTAATTTACTTCTCATTGAAAGCGCCTAATTGCCTAGTGCATTATCTTCCCCTTTTCTTTCTCTCTCCTCTGACGCACAAGCTCTATAATAAGGGGCTGTAACTTTGAGTAGTAAACTGAAACCGACGACTATATTTACACCCTTTCCACATTTAGACAAAACTATTTTTGGTCTGGAGTTCTATTTGAGGGGGCTGACAACGTCACTTTTACATTTACAGGAATCTCAGGCATCATATGTTTTGTTCTATTGTTATTATTTTGATTCCCTGGGCCTTTGAGTGGTTGGTTTTAAGTGTGAGTGAGGTAAAATGCTTCACAATGCAAGTTTGAGTGCATACTTTTGCGTTGGCTGCCGAGCTTCCTCTAAAGCAGTGTTTCTCAACCTGGGGGTCGGGACCCCTGAGGGGGTCGCGAGGGGGTGTCAGAGGGGTCGCCAAAGACCATCAGAAAACAGTATTTTCTGATGGTCATGGGGATTCCATGTGGGAAGTTTGAGCCAATTCTATGGTTGGTGGAGTTCAGAATGTTCTTTGTTGTTGTTGTTCATTCGTTCAGTCGTCTCCGACTCTTCGTGACCTCATGGACCAGCCCACGCCAGAGCTCCCTGTCGGCCGTCACCACCCCCAGCTCCTTCAAGGTCAGTCCAGTCACTTCAAGGATGCCATCCATCCATCTTGCCCTTGGTCGGCCCCTCTTCCTTTTGCCTTCCACTTTCCCCAGCATAATTGTCTTCTCTAGGCTTTGCTGTCTCCTCATGATGTGGCCAAAGTACTTCAACTTTGTCTCTAGTATTCTTCCCTCCAGTGAGCAGCCGGGCTTTATTTCCTGGAGGATGGACTGGTTGGATCTTCTTGCAGTCCAAGGCACTCTCAGAACTTTCCTCCAGCACCACAGTTCAAAAGCATCGATCTTCCTTCGCTCAGCCTTCCCTAAGGTCCAGCTCTCACATCCGTAGGTTACTACAGGGAATACCATGGCTTTGACTAGGCGGATCTTTGTTGCCAGTCTGATGTCTCTACTCTTTACTATTTTATCGAGACTGTACATTGCTCTCCTCCCAAGAAGTAAGCGTCTTCTGATTTCCTGGCCACAGTCTGCATCTGCAGTAATCTTTGCACCTAGAAATACAAAGTCTGTCACGGCCTCCACATTTTCTCCCTCTATTTTCCAGTTGTCAATCATTCTTGTTGCCATAATCTTGGTTTTTTTGATGTTTAGCTGCAACCCAGCTTTTGCGCTTTCTTCTTTCACCTTGATTAGAAGGCTCCTCAGCTCCTCCTCACTTTCGGCCATCAGAGTGGTGTCATCTGCATATCTGAGGTTGTTAATGTTTCTTCCAGCAATTTTCTTTGATTGTAATTAACTATAAATCCCAGCAACTACAACTCCCAAATGTCAAGATCTATTTTCCCCGGACTCCACCAGTGTTCACATTTGGGCATATTGAGTATTCATGCCAAGTTTGGTCCAGATCCACCATTGCATGAGTCCACAGTGCTCTCTGGATATAGGTGAACTACAACTCCCAAACTCAAGGTCAATGCCCATCAAACCCTTCCAATGTTTTCCATTGGTCATGGGAGCCAAGTTTGGTTCAAATCCATCGCTGGTGGAGTTCGGAATGCTCTTTGATTATAAGTGAACTATAAATCCTAGCAACTACAACTCCCAAATTACAAAATCAATCCTCGCCCAACCCCACTAGCATTCACATTTGGGTGTATTGGGTATTTGTGCCCAGTTTGGTCCAGTGAATGAAAATGCATCCTGCATATCAGATATTTACATTATGATTTATAACAGTAGTAAAATGACTGTTATGAAGTAGCAATGAAAACAATATTATGGTTGGGGGTCACCACAACATGGGGGACTGTATTAAGGGGTCACGCCATTAGGAAGGTTGAGAAACACTGCTCTAAAGAGAGAGCGAAATCCTCTGAGGTTGTTAATAATAATAATAATAATAAACCTTTATTTATACCCCGCTAACATCTCCCGAAGGACTTGGTGCGGCTTACAAGAGGCCGAGGCCCAACACATAAATAAAACAACAGCATAACAAATACAACAATAAATAAACTCATAAAACAAGCAATAAACATTAAAACAATAGCAATAAACATTAGACAATAACACCATGACACATTTAAAATTAAAATTTTAAAATGCTGAACATGACAGGTGAGATGGATAGGTTTTTGGAGATAAGTGCAGTGTGCAGACAATCTTAATCTCTAGTAATCTCTAGTAAAGTGCAAATTACCTGTCCAAACACATCTCCCTCTATGTACCATTGTGGAGATTAAGATCCTCCGGGGAGGCCCTGCTTTCCGTCCCGCCATTGTCACAGGCGCGATTGGTGGGGACGAGGGACAGGGCCTTCTCGGTGATTGCTCCCCGGCTATGGAACTCCCTTCCTTGTGAGATCAGGTCGGCCCCCTCCCTCCTGTCCTTTAGAAGGATGGTAAAAACTTGGCTGTGGGACCAAGCTTTCGGGACAGGGCAATGAAGCGACAATGGGAAAGATGACAGGGCCAATTGGATTTGATGCGGATGGCTAGGACAGTTTTAAATTGTGCTATTTTAAATGGTGTATTTTAATATTTAGATAAATGTTTTTAATGTTTATGTATTGTACCCAGGCATTGAATGTTTGCCATGTATATGTTGTGCTCCACTCTGAGTCCCCTTTGGGGTGAGAAGGGCAGAATATAAGTGTTTTAAATAAATAATAATAAATAATTTGGGACATGATGCTAGGAGTTTCCTATTCTGGGAAGGCACACTGGAACAACTACGTCTTCAAGCTCTTCCTAAAGACTGCCAATGTGGGGGCTTGCCTGATATCCTTGGGGAGAGAGTTCCAGAGTTGGGGGCCACCACAGAGAAGGCCCTGTCCCTAGTCCCCACCAATTGTGCTTGCGACACAGGTGGGATCGTGAGCAGGGCCTCTCCAGATGATCGGAGAGATAGTGTGGGTTCATATACGGAGATGTTGGCAAACATGCCTTTCAACGCGGGGTCCCTACTTCCTTCCTGGCCCCATCCTTGGTGGAAATTGAAGCCCTTTTGGCCCTCATATTCCCCCGGTGGTCGCCTTCCTCACTTCATTGTTTCCTGACACATAATTCAAGAAGGTGACATGCTAGGAACTCTAAAAGGATGCTCTCTTAGAACAGGAGGCATGCAAATAAGTGCCTTTTTGACTCCCCACAAGAGTAGCATCTTTTTGTAAAGGGGGACTAAAATGATCAAGGGTCTGGAGAACAAGCCCTATGAGGAACGACTTAAAGAGCTGGGCATGTTTAGCCTGCAGAAGAGAAGGCTGAGAGGAGACATGATAGCCATGTATAAATATGTGAGAGGAAGTCATAGGGAGGAGGGAGCAAGATTGTTTGCTGCTGCCCTGGAGACTAGGACGTGGAACAATGGGTTCAAACTACAAGAAAGGAGTTTCCATCTGAACATTAGGAAGAACTTCCTGACTGTGAGAGCCATTCAGCAGTGGAACTCTCTGCCCCAGAGTGTGGTGGAGGTGATATCGAGCTGCTTTTAGGAGGGTCTCCCCAGCCGAGGAGATCCCTGAGGACTGCACCAACGAGAGTCCTGGAWCCTTGGTGAGGCCAGCGGAAGCCAATTTCAGCGATAAAAATATTAAAAACAATAAATCCTCCCCAAAGCGGAAGAAGTTCAGCGACCGAGGTGTTTTACTTGCGATTCAGCTGCAATCRGTTGCAAAAGTAGGGATAATTCCTCTACAAGCATACCGCTAGTGATTTTACAAGCATATTTATAGAGAAAATACAAAGGAAAACAATTCAAATCTCCCGCCCGCCCCTTGCCGGCCGGCTTCTTGCTGATTGTCTGACAGCTGAACAGCTGGGAGGAGGCTTGGYGGCCTGCCTTGCTTCTGGGCCAATCAGCGAGTTTCTCCGCCTCTGGAGAGCCAATCGGCAAGCTCCCCTCGCTCCTGAGGATTGACGAATCAGAGGAGAGGAGGTGGGACAATTGCGGACAAAGGAGAAATGATGGGATTATAGCTTGCCAGCCAGCTCGAGTGTGAGGCTTTGTTTTGGCTGGCAAGGTGTGATCTTCATATACAATGGTTTTCCTGTCTTTGATGGGTTTTGGGGAAGAAAACAAACAGGGTCAGGGCTGCGGACCTCGGGGGGGATCAACGCTGCCCTTTGTAATTTCAATCACTTTTATCCAGAGTCTCATAGACTTCCTCATCTCGCCAGACATGCTCAGAAAACGAGATAAAGAAATCATAGATGGCTATTGTTTCATGCAGATGAGTCAATCAAAGGGAAATTTCGAGGGAGGCAGGGATTCTCCCTCGAGCATTGCAACAGTCCTTGGTCACTTCTTTGTAGGGCAAAAGTTAAAGGAAAAGGGGGAACGGACAACATTTCATGCATTGTTTTCCTTATACAAAGTTCATATAAAAATCCCATACCCAACCCACACCTTGATCATTTTATTAAAATATTGATTTTTATTAGTATGAAGAACTAGAAATCCCAAGCTTCTGGGGACAGTTCGTGGGAGTGGAGGTGGCCTGCAGCCCAGGCCAAGCAGCAGAAAGTCACTTTTCCCTGGCAGAAGCTTGTAGATGGGCGCTGAGCTGATAGAAACAAAATCCATCGTTCGGTACTTGGGAGACTATAACTCCCTCCCAAGGACCGGGTCTCCTGCCCGGCCTCTCCTCCAAAGTCTCCTGGGGGCAGCTGCAGCGGGTCTCCGGTGGCGGGACTAAGCAGGATCGAACGGCAGCAAAGGAAATGAACTGCTTTTGCAGGGCCGGTGGAATCTGACAATCAGCTGTTTTGGTCAAAATTCATTCTTTAAAACAAAACAATTATTTCCTGGGCGTAGGGATCCAAAGTGAGGAAAGCAAGATAGCAGTTAGGCTTAGAATTAATTATAGAAAAATATAAAATTAAAACGGAGCCGATCCGCCATTTTGTAATTCTCGCGGATACGGGGGCCCAAAATGGCGGTTCCGGTATCCGCGGTTTTAACGGACGCAGATCCGGCATCCCGGGGGCGCCAGAAAGGCATCCCTGGCAGGCTCACGGCTCTCCGGAGCCTGGAAAAGGTTTATTTCATGCAAAGAGGAGGTTCAGGCAAGGAAAGGACACAAAGTATCAAGCGGAAAAGTTTTAAAGTTGCAAAACTCAAGTACTTTTATTAGGGATTGTTACATAGTAAGGAGAAGGGAAAGAAATAGAAGGCTGAGTGCAGTCCTAGTTTTGAGCTGTCTGCTGGGGCACATTTCATCAGTTGGTCCCAACTTGGCTCCCAGAAACTGCGGAACTCTCCACTGCGGTTCAGACCAATTTGAAGGCGGGGGTCTCCGCCGCTCTCGGGGACAGAGGCTTCTTTTTTGGAAGCTTTTAAACAGAGGCTGGATGGCATTAAAAACAAACAAACAAAACACAATTATTATTAAATTATTAAATGTCCTTTGACTAGTAGCTGGCCACTTGGAGTGCCTCTGATGTTGCTGCAAGAAGATCCTCCATTGTGCATGTGGCAAGGCTCAGGTTGCATAGCAGTAGGTGGTCTGTGGTTTGCTCTTCTCCACACTCGCATGCTGTGGATTCCACTTTGTAGCCCCATTTCTTAAGGTTGTCTCTGCATCTTGCAGTCTGTTCAGCACCTTCCAAGTTGCCCAGTTTTTTTAGCATGAACAACATGAAGAACATGTTCTACAACATAAAGGCATCTACAAACAATTTCCAGTTCTGTGCACGGAATTCATTGTCTCACAAAATCAGTATTGTGGCCTTAACCATTTGGCTACCTGAGGCATAATTGTAAATGGTGCTCCTGTTATCCCCCAGTCAATATGCATTCAAAGCTGGCTAGGTAATAATGGATTCAAATTAAAAAATTGTAACAAGAAGAATAACAAATGGGTTTTTAAAAAGTAGGATCCAAAGTGTCTGAAGAGAGTGTTTGTTTTCTCTGTACAGTACTTCTCTGTTAGTTGCAAAGATGAGCACAATGACTTCTTCTCTAAGTAATAAAACTAGAGAAACAAAGAACTGCTTTGTTTATTTTAAGCTACTACATCTATACAAAAAAGTGGGTATTAATTTTTAAAATCAGATTCTTTTCAGGACACGTTCCTTGCAGCTTTAAACAATTAGATGGAGAAAAGTTCATGTAATGCTCACTTCATCTTTAAAAAAAATGTGGGACAAAAGCTACTTTTGCCCACTTTCCTTCCTACCTGGCCCAGGAAGGACTGACATACTATTGCCTCCACAGCCCTTCTATACCCCAATGTGACATTTGGCAACTCAAGAGTTCTCTCTCGTCTGCTCTTAGCTATGTACATTCTTTGTGGCACGGCACTACTCATTTCCCTCTCCAAGGAATACATAACGGTGAACTACTACCCTGAGCTACTGTGATACTGAGTCACAAGTCATTGAAGATCACTTTCAATTGCCCCCTGCTTTTAATCTTACAGCGGAGTTACCTGATACAATTCCCTTGAATGTTAAGGAATTTATTCCTCCTCTCTAGAGAATGTCATCACGTTTCAATTTATCCACAGCATTCCCTCTCCCCTCAAGAATAATTTCTGTGCTGGCACTCAATAGTGAATCTATAAAGTAGCTGCATTTAGTTGCAATGAAACCTGTCATTCTCTTCATCCACATTCAGTAGTAGTCCCATGAAGAGGTCACAAGTGACCAACCTACACCCAACAGTAATTCCATTGGCCGCAGAAGTACCTGGAGGGTAAAGTCCAATGGAGCCAGCTCTAGTATAAAATCTAGCTCCTCTCCTGGTTCTATGTAATCAACAGGGCTGTCAACCTGTTATAGAATATTATGGGTAAGTAATAATGACCCTATTTAATAGATTTTTGAAAATGAGCAATCCAGTTTCAGTTAGATGGGCACATTCGCAAACCATTAGTGCAAATTTATTCTGAAATACTGAGCACAGAAACTATTGAATTCAATTGATCTACTATGCACAGGACTAATATTTATTTATTTATTTATTTATTTATTTGACTTGTATACCGCCACTCCCAATTTGGCTGGGGGCAGTTTACAGCAGTACAATTAACTTTAAAATACAATACAATTAACTTTAAAATACAATAAAAATGAGAACAGACATAGTCCCGAGTTATTCACCCATTGAAAGCTTGTCGGAAAAGAAAGGTTTTACAGGCTTTCCGAAAAGCAAGTAGCTCTCGGATGGTTCAGGTTTCAACTGGCAAGGCATTCCATAAATAAGGGGCCACAATCGAGAAGGCTCTCTGCCTAGTCGAGGACAGATGATAAGTCCGGATGTTGGGGACTTCAAGCAAATTTTGGTCTTCGGACCGAAGTAATCTCTGGGGTTGGTAGGGGGATAAGCGGGCCCTCAGGTACGCCAGCCCCAGACCATATAAGGCCTTAAAGGTTAGTACCAGCACCTTGAAAGTAATCAGGTGCTCAATCGGAAGCCAGTGCAGCTGTTGTAGAATTGGCGTGATATGACACCTCGCCGGCACCCCGGCGAGAAGACGAGCCACTGCATTTTGCACCAGCTTCAGTTTCCGGATCACTGACAAAGGAAGGCCAATGTAGAGGGCGTTACAGTAGTCAAGCCTCAAGATGACCGTCGCCTGGATCACCGTAGCCAGGTCGTTCCTAGATAGGAAGGGAGCCAGTCGCCTAGCCTGACGTAGGTGGAAAAACGCAGATCTGCTCACAGCAGAGACCAGGGCCTCCATTGTTAGCAGCGGGTCCAATAAGACACCAAGGCTTTTTACAGAAGGTGACGGACGTAGTGTCTCGCCATCCAGGGTAGGCAGCTGGATCTCCCTCCCACCCGGATGGCCCAGCCAAAGGATCTCTGTCTTCGCTGGATTCACCCTCAACCTGCTCGCATGCAACCATCCAGTAACGGCCTCAGGGCACATTTGGATATTCTGTGCAGATTTCCTTCACCGTTTTTCAAATTTCTGAGCATTTTTCAAATATTTATGTTTTCAAATACATTTTTTTTCTTTCATACAATATTTGCAAGCTCTGAAATGGATGCTGACATCTAACACTGTTATGTTCTGTTGGTTCCAATAGGTGCAAATGGTGATGTCCATGTTTTAAGACTCAGAAATATTTATTTCTTGTCTGTAGTGATGTGCTTTGAGATCTACATATTTTGCATTTTGATAAGTTTGTCTCTTGTTGCTCAGCTTGCCTGTTATTGTGTGCATGGTGTAGGTGACAGTTGCTGATGCCAAAATTTGTAGTTTCCTAAGCCCTGAGGAATGCCTGGCAAGCTGCTAACTGCGGAAGGCGAATCGGGAATAAGGAACCGAGAATCTCACCAGGTTGAAGGCAAACGACAGAGACTTTATTCAATTTGTACAAAAGGGACACTTGTACAGCACGGGTGTTTGAAGGGCACAAGTGTAAAAATGTATTCACAAGCAGACATCTTTATACCTATTCACTGACATTATCCCATTTCGAAATCTCCCTCCCTCCTCCCTGATTAGCCTGCTCAGTGAAGCTGGCTAGTGCTTTACCTGGCTTCTGATTGGTTGGGAGGCAGATCTATTCCAGCACTTGGCATGATTGGCAAAGGTGCCGATGACATAACTGGGAATCTCCTCCCAGCTGGGCAGGAAGGCCCCAAGGCTCCCATAGGGCTCACGTAGGTGGTCCGAGCGAGGGAGGGAGCGGATGGCCTTCTGCAGGGATTTTGGAAGGTCCTTTGTCCAGGGATGATGACCCATCTCTGGCTATCACCTGAGGTGTGGATATGATGTCTGGAAATTACTCAAGAGAGAGGTTACTGGAGTTCATAGTTTCCGGGTTCATATACATTTGCCTTCGTTTTATAGAGTTTAATAAGAAAAATAATAATAAATAGAGAAAAATATCTGTGTGGTGCTTAGTATGAACTGGGGGGGGGGAGTGGGGGGTCTCAGCAAGGCTGAGAAGCAGTTGAAGAGTGAGTCAATAACTCGTGGCTATATGGATGGATGGTGATGAACAACGATTTTATTGTGACGACTTGGCCATTGTAATTATATGATTTTATATTTGGTATTTTAATGTGTTAGTATATTACGGAATGTGATGTTTTTAAACGATTGTTTGTGATACTATTGTTGGAAACCGGCCTGAGTCCCTCCACGGAGGTGAGAAGACCGGTATACAAAAGTTCTAAATAAAGGGGTCTTCTGTAGTGTTTTGTTATATTTTTAACTTATTTGATTATGCGCACATTCGCAGAAGTGAAAATAAAGAAATATGGAGAAATATATGGTAGCACGGAAAGAGATACATGGTAGCAAGTATCAGGAGAATGGAAGTGCTTGTTTTATTTGTGGCCATCCAGCTTGTTCCTTGGCTGGGAGAATAATAATAGTAGTAGTAGTAGTAATAATAATAATAATAATTTATTTATACCCCACCACCATCTCCTCAAGGGGACTCGGGGCAGCTTACATGAGGACATGTCCATCAATACAGTAAATACAAAATAACACAAAAGCACAACAGAAAATCAGAAACAGGTACCACCTCGGCAGGAAGGTAAATCACATTCCATGCAGTTGTGCCAGCTACATGATCTAGGAGGTGTCTATGGACAACGGCGGCTCTTCAGCTTAGAAATTGAGATGAGCACCATCCCACACAATGAGAAGACAGGAAAGCTTGGAGAAGACAATGATGCTGGGGGAAATGGAAGGAAAAAGGAAGAGGGGCCGACCAAAGGCAAGATGGATGGATCTTATCCTTGAAGTGACTGGCTTGACCTTGAAGGAGCTGGGTGTGGTGACGGCCATCAGGGAGCTCTGGCGTGGGCTGGTCCATGAGGTCATGAAGAGTCAGAAGCAACTAAACAAATAAGCACCAACAAGCCACCCAACAGAGTCGGACTCAACTAGACTTAATGTCAAGGGGAACCCTTTACCTTTACTTCTTAATGCAGCACACCATTCTGTATTTCAAAGTATATTTTAATAGAATTATCTAGGCATTGGATCTGTTAGAGAAAATAGTTTGGCATTTTGTATAGCTTCTTTGAAATCTATAGTAAAACCACACCTCTTACATGGTGACTACTGACCAACCTGGGCAAAAATAACATGGGAGAATTTTTTAAGTGCAACTTTCAATTGTATTCTGAAGTAAGAATATCTTCCATTTCTTAATTTGATTTTTTCATGTTTCACATGTAGTGCCAAGAAAGATATCCTATAATGGTATACAATTATGATTTTATTAAGTGTGGAACATTATTATAGCAAGAACTTCATTTTTTGTCTTTTAACAAATTCCAAGTGTCAGTCTGAATCTGGAAACATATTTCCATTTGGAATACATATCTGATAGGGCTGGGCGGTTTCATTTCGTTAATTCGTAATTCGTTAATAATTCGTTAATTTTTTCAATTACAAAACGATAACGAACCATTCTGGAGCAATTATTAAAAAGACCGAATTTTCAAAAACATTTTGTAAATGCTTCGTATTTCGATATTGTATTCGTTTCGTTATTGTTTTGAGGTCGTTTCGTTATTATTTCCGCATGTCTGGGCCAGTTTTATGGTTTAATTAGTGAAAAAAAATTATAATATCACACCAACAGTCAACAACAGAGGGAGAGGGAAGCTTCAGAAGGTTTTGGAGGTTTTTTAGCGTATTTCGCGGTCGCGTCCGCCATTAACGAATCGATTCGTTATTGTTCCGGAAATCGATTCGTTAATTTTTTACCATTTACGAAATTTCGTAAATATCGAACTTTTTAAAAGGAAAATTTTGTAATTATTTTAAATATCGAAACAAAAAAAAAACCCAAATACAAATCGATTTTAGAAACAAATTTTTCCGTTGTTACCCAGGCCTAATATCTGACACATTTTGATGTTGGAAATCAGACTCTATTGAGTCTCTATTTGCCTCCTCCAAAAATATTAATTTTAAAAAAATCTTTACTGTAAAGGTTTAGATGACCACTGATTCCATTTCCATTCTTATTTTTCTTGAAAAGAAAGCAATTATCATTTTTCTTTAAACGGGACTGACAATTACACTATATGTAAATTCTCCTTCCAAGGAACAGACCAGATTGCCTGGATCTTTTTGTTGTTGTTCTGGCTTCAGTTTCAGAACTGAATGCACTCCTTCTGCTCCATCTGTTTGAGTTTTGACAATGCAATAGATGAAGCTGGAGGAAATCCCATGGATAAGAGTGGTCCCAGAATCTGCTTTATCTCATCTTAAATTGTATTTCTACTTAGTAGCTGTATATCTTTTGAGGGTAACTTCTTAGGGCTATCTGGAAAAAAATCATGCTTTGTCCTATGTCTTAGTTTTATGTATTGATAACAAAGGTGTATCATTTGGCCTGTATTCCTCATGTTTACTTGTTGTAAGTTCAGTTGACTTCAATTAATTGGATACAGTATTTTAGTCATTGATTTTCATCCTAACCAACTAATTGATGTGATACTCAGTTAATTGATGAGATACATATTATTTCCAAATCAAATCAATTAATTGAGCATCACATTACTATTATTATTATTATTATTATTATTATTATTATTATTACTAACCTTTATTTATACCCCGCTAACATCCCCGGTGGCGCAGTGGGTTAAAGCACTGAGCTGCTGAGCTTGTTGATCGAAAGGTCGCAGGTTCGATCCCGGGGAGCGGCGTGAGCTTCCGCGGTCAGCCCTAGCTTCTGCCAACCTAGCAGTTCGAAAACATGCAATGTGAGTAGATCAATAGGTACCGCTCCAGCGGGAAGGTAACGGCGCTCCATGCAGTCATGCCGGCCACATGACCTTGGAGGTGTCTACGGACAACACTGGTTCTTCGGCTTAGAAATGGAGATGAGCACCACACCCCAGAGTCAGACATGACTGGACTTAATGTCAGGGGACTACCTTTACTATACCTAACATCTCCCGAAGGACTCGGTGCGGCTTACAAGAGGCCAAGGCCCAACACATCAATAAAACAACAGCATAACAAATACAACAATAAAACTCATAAAACAAGCAATAAACATTAAAACAATAGCAATAAACATTAGACAATAACACCACGACGCATTTAAAACTGAGGCCGGGCCAAATGTAATGAATAAAAAATTAAAAATGCTGGAAATGACAGGTGAAATGGGTGGGTTTTTGGAGATAAGTGCAGTGTGCAGACAATCTTAAATCTCTAATAAAGTGCATTTGGGACATTGTACTAGGAGATTCCTATTCTGCGAAGGTACACTGGAACAGCCACGTCTTCAAGCTCTTCCTAAAGACTGTCCATTGGGGCTTGTCTGATGTCCTTGGGGAGAGAGTTCCAGAGTCGGGGGGCCACCACAGAGAAGGCCCTGTCCCTCGTCCCCACCAATCGTGCTTGCGACGCAGGTGGGATCGTGAGCAGGGCCTCTCCAGATGATCGGAGAGATCGTGTGGGTTTGTATACGGAGATGCAGTCACGCAGGTAGGCAGGTCCCAAACCAATGGCTAAAACACTGAATCCAATTAATGTAGGCAACAGGTATTTTAATTTTTAACCAGAGATAGCACTTGTATAGTGCTTTCAAGTATTCACAGAACTCGACACTTAACCACATCCCTTTAAGGTAAGTCAATTATAATTATTCTTGATATTGCAGGTACATGTAGCAGGTTTGAGAGAAAATTGAAAATGGAAGAGTTCATGGCAGAGACAAGATTTGAACATGTAAATGGTTGAGTGTCTGAGTCACAACACTGCACTCGTCATTGTAAAAAGATTCACAGATACAGCAGGCAACAGTTTGGAAATTAACAGGTTACCTCGCTGTAACTCTGGGTTTTTTTTAGTGGTCATCTGTGCACTCACACATATGGATCATTTTGGACCTACACTGACAACCTTGGAAGCTTCTAGTGCCATGTTTTGGTAATAACTCTACCTCCTCACCTGCATGTATTTCTGCCATAACTCAGTCCAAGTCTACCAGTAGGACACCTGGAGTAAAGGGGTAGTATGAAGAGGGGAATATACAGATGTTCTTATATGTCATCTCTGACTCACACATATGAGAAAATAACAAGCTTAGCTAATTTACTGAGGATGGTGAACCATGTAAGGACTGACAGCTGACAACACATAATGACACATACATTTCTTTCAGCACTAGCTGTACCCGGCACGCATTGCTGTGACCAACCTTCCTCGTTCTCTCCTCCTTTCTTTCTCTCCCTCCTTCCCTTTTTTCTTTCCTTCTCTCTATCCTTCTCTCTCTCTCTCTTTCCTTCCTTCCTTCCTTCCTTCCTTCCTTCCTTCCTTCCTTCCTTCTCTTCCTCTTCCTCTTCCTCTTCCCTTCTTCCCCTCCCTTTTCTTTCCCTTCCTCTTTCTCTCCCTTCTTCCTTCTCTACCTATTCTTGGACTGCAACTCCCATCAGTCCTCCTGATCGATTGATCTATCTACTTATCTATCTATCTATCTATCTATCTATCTATCTATCTATCTATCTATCTATCTATCTCTATCTAATCTATCTATCTAGAGGATTGCTGGAAGTTGTAGTCCAGGAATAGGAAATTGGAAATATGCAGGGATTGGGATGCTCTCAAAGAAATCCAAGGAGAAGAAAGCTTGCATCTTGGAAGCAGTCTATTTGGATCATCCTCTTCTCCTAAAGGGCCTGGTCTATGCCCTGTAGCTTCTCTTTGCTTTTTTGGCTTCTTAAGTCCCTTATGCTGTGTTTTTCAGTGTTTTTATGAGTGATGATAACTCGTTGGCCTGCGAAGTGTATTCTGTCCAAATTTGGTGTCAATTCATCCAGTGGTTTTTGAATTATGTTAATCCCACAAACGAACATTACATTTTTATTTATATAGATTATTTGGCTTAGAGGAAAGTTTCCCTGAATACCAGGGCTTTGTTTTCTACTTAGTGGGAGCACACATCTTATACCCATGAGGGTGATGGAGCAGAGTTATCACCAAAATACAGCTCTAGAAGTTTCTGATGATCTTTGCATAGACACAGAATAACCCATATGTGTGACCCACAGAGACCAAAAGGAAGAAATTGTTTTGTTTTCCAGAGCATCTGGCAGGCTGGAAAGAAGCTGGAAAGTAAATTCACAACATGAGAGAAGTGGAAATCCATTTCCCCAGCAGTCAAACCACAATGTATTTTTGTTGGGATGATGTAATTGTTTCCACACATACTGCAATATTGTTCTACTTTCACACTTCTTCCCCATACAGACTTTAAATCAGGACTTGTGGAATGCCCAAAACAGCACTGGTGCATAGTTTGAACTGTTTGTTAGACTGGATAAGATATTGTAATTTTGATTAGTAATATAATTAAATACTCCAAATAGGGTTTTAAATAAAAAAGGGCTTGCAGAACTTGTGATTTTTCCAGCTAAACACTGCCCCTCATTATGGTTGCTCACTAGGTGCTCATTGATAAACCAACTGTTTTGATTCTCACCTGGGATGACAAAAAACAGGTGTTTCAGGGAGAAGTAAATAGCTGGGATGGATCAAAAGATGTACAGACATGATATAAGCTCTCTTAAGTGTTGGCCATTTCTGTAAACATATATGTCAGAAAAGGGGACTAATGACCCTCTAGACCAGGGGTCCTCAAACTAAGGCCCAAGGGCCAGATACAACCTTCCAAGGTCATTTACCTGGCCCTTGCTCAGTGTCAATCTAAGTCTGAAACAACTTGAAAACACACAACAACAACAACAATCCTATCTCATTAGCCAAAAGCAGGTCCACACTTCCCATTGAAATACTAGTAAGTTTATATTTGTTAAAATTGTTCTCCATTTTAGTTATTGTATTGTTTTTAAGTAGGGTTTTTTTTTTTTGAACTACAAGTAAGATACATGCAGTGTGCATAGGAATTCATTCATGTTTTGTTTGGGGTTTTTTTCCAAATTATAATCCGGCCCTCCAACAGTTTGAGGGACTGTGACCTGGGCCTCTGTTTAAAAAGTTTGAGGACCCCTGCTCTAGACAAAATGGTCATTCTGGCCATCACGTCTCTGTAAGATCTTGTCCTTCAGTGGTTGAATATGGCCTTCACTAGTTGATAATTTTGTGCAATTCCTGGCTCGAAGGTGTTTAGATGAAGTAATAGTACTGTTTCACTGATGGAGAAGAGCTATACTAGAGATACGCCCTCAAAGTCTGTGCATGTAAATCTAAATTATATTCCTACCAGTTTATTGTAATCGCAGGATATACATATTAATTAATTGAGGCAGTAATCCTGAAACAGAACATTCCCAGGCTAATGGTAAATCAAGGGCATGTGTGCTACATGTGTGTAGAATCCACTGCCTCCAAAATCCCTTTGGTCTCAGCAACTCCAGACCTGAACTGAACCCCTCACCTAGGCCAGTTTAAACATGTGAGTATGAAGTAGTTAACTTCTCTACTGGTTTGCAGAACAAATGTTTACTTGTGCATTTTTTAAAAAATCTAGGCTCTACCAGTTCTCCTCTGGCTAATATACACTCCCACTCAGAGGTGGCCCTAGGTAATTTTCAACGGTAAGCAAACAGTATTTTGGCGCCCCCCGCCACCAATCATTGATATATATTTTCTGTTTGTCGTGGGAGTTCTGTGTGCCATATTTGGTTCAATTCCATCATTGGTGGAGTTCAGAAATCTCTTTGATTGTAGGTGAACGATACATCCCAGTAACTACACTTGCCGCATTTGATCCCTTGCCTGGCCCGCTTTGGGTCCGGAGTTGTGCCTGAAGACCCCGGCGTGTGCACCAAAAGTCACCTAGCAGTCTGGGGGGAGCCTCAGCTTTCTTTTTTTTTGAGGGGGTGCTCCTCAAGTGGCAGTCGAGGGGCATTTACAGAGGCACCTCTGCGCCCCTGGCAAAAAAAGAGTGTTCTGCGACCGCTTACTTTGCGTAATGGATGAGCCGCCCCTGCTCCCACTTCTGCCTTAAAATGGTTGTACTTGGCTACCCAGTAGCCTGACTAGTTTGGGATCTCATTTACCCCATAGTAGTGTAGTAGTAGCTGTTTTACTGGCTGTTCTCATTCTGCCTTATAATTGTTCACTTGTTAACTGACTTGTTAATTAAGTTGTTGCTTAACATGTACATGTTATCAATTCTTCAGCAAGCAAAGTAATCAAGGTGAAATCAAACCTTAAATAATCTTAAAATCTTCTCTACCAATGACCCATACTTGCATGATGACCACTTTAGGGGGGCACATTCCTCATTGGACAGTTTAGTGAAGCCAAGGAAACAATAAAATGTAAGTAAGGCAGATGTACATCAGTCATTTAACTGATTTCACATGCATGAAAACCCAATTCCATACACACTTCAGTTATTTAAGTGTCCTGGGTAAAGCAGGAGTGCCCAAACTAAGGCCAGTGGGCCATATGCGGTCCTCCAAGGTCATTTACCTGACCATCATCCTAATCTTTAGACTTAGGGTCACTCTAAGTCTGAAACGACTTGAAGGTACACAGCATAATCTTAAAATCTTCTCTACCAATGACACATACTTGCATGATGGGTCATTGGTAATCCAAATTAATTTGACTATCTCATTAGCCAAAAGTAGGACCACACTTACTACTGAAATACTGGTCAGTTTATGTTGGTTAACATTGTTCTTTGGTTGCCAAGAAAGGGGTACGTATATCCACATGTGGTGGCAAATATGTACAGAGTTTCTGGGGAAAAGTTATAGTAGAAATAGAAAGTATTATGAAGAAAAAAATTGATATAAATCCAGTGACTATACTGTTATCTATTTACAATACAGACGAATGGAAGGAAAATGAAAAGAATCTGATAACAATGTTGTTAACGGCTGCAAGGCTACTAATAGCAAAATATTGGAAAGGAGAGGTGGAAATTAAGATAGAAGAATGGTACAAGGAAATTCGGAAATTAGCAATAAATTATAAATTAACATGCAATTAAAAAGTTAAAAAAGGCCTAAGGAAGGATAATGATTTTGAAAATATATGGAAAATATTTATTGAGGAAACATTAAGGAAAGAAGATGGGAACCAACCCCCACTAGAAGAAATGAGGTTCTGGTGGGAGTATAAAGAAAAGAAGAACTCCAGAGACGGGGAGCACAAGGGGTAGCACAACTGGAGAAAGGGAAAAAAAGTAATTATATGAATTATAGAGATTGTTTTTGTAATGAAATGAATATAAATGCAATAAAAAATATTAGGTGTTTAGAAAAAAAGAGGAGAACAAGTTGAATCACTGTAAAGAATCTGGCTTAAAGAAAAGAATGAAGTAGCTTTTGTTAAGACTTGTACATCTTTATTTCCTGCTTTTCTTTCACTATATTGTTCCACCTCTTTTTATGTATATAGCATTTCTTTTGTGTTTAATAAAAAAATTAAAAATAGAAAAAAATGTTCTTTATTTTAAATATTGTGTCGTTCTTCATATTTTTTTTTGCACTACATAATAAGATAAGTGCAGTGCGCATAGGAATTTGTTCATGTTTTTCCCCCAAACTGTACGCCAGCCTCTCAACAGTCTGGGGGACTGTGAACTGACCCTTGTCTTAAAACATTTGAGGGCCCTTGGATTAAAGTCTGCTTACCCAATGCCATCTATTGGAGCTCTCATTTGAAATTACCATGTTGAGAGTGGTTGTGTGAGAGCATCCATTATTCATCCTCCTGTGAATAAATAAGCATTTATCATATCAAGATAGAAAACTAGATGCTATTTCTGCAGTCTATGAAGGTGCCTAATATTCAGCCAGGATATTTATCTATCTAGCTCAAAACCACATATTCTGACTAGCAAGAACCTTCTAGGATCTAAGGACGGTTCTACAATATAGTAAAGTCCACTTTGACTTGGGTTTAAAAATCTTTTGAGAGAACACCCAGACACCCTAATCCCTCCCCAAACCCAACCGCCAAACTCCTTTTTAAAATAAAAGAACTCACCTGGCTTCAATTAGCATGGTGCCGGAGCTCTCCTACCTCCCCTCCCCCACCTTCTCCTGGCATATCATTCCTATGGAGGAAGGTAAGTTCTTTAATTTTTAATAGAGGTTTGGGAGGTGGGAAGGGGGTTGGTGTCCTCGCAGTTTTCCTGGCTAATTTAGCCCAGAAAAACGCAGGACTGCTGTCTGGACTGCATTCTCAAAAGTCCAGAACTTTTGAGGACACAGTCCAGACAGCAGAAATAGTGGTGTACAGTGATGCGCAAACCAATTATACAGGTGTGGATGATTATGGAGGGAATTAATCTCAGGCCTCAATTGTGTATAGGAATATATTATAGAGGAGGCCAATTATTACTTGTAAATTAAGGTAACTGCCACCAACGTGAGGTATTTAAGGTACCACCGATGAGATCTGGCTTTACAGACGCAGATTAATTGAGATGAGATGGTCTTCAACAAAAGATAACAAGTTTATTGTGTACAAAGCGTATGGTTGCAGGCTGTTAAATAACTTATAGAACTTTGGATATCACTTGGTTTGTAATACAGTCCACTCTTCCAAATAACACAGCTCGTGGCTAATTTTTACTGAGGTGAAGCTCTTTAGTGAACAATGTTTCCTACTATGAATAGCCTTCTAATTTGATCTTTCCTTGATCCAATCTCTGATCTCTAGTCCTTCCTTGACTAGGGATCTTAACAAGCTTCCTTTAGTCTTCCTTGACTAAAGAAACTGGCCAGGTTTCTCTCTTCAGCCCTTCTAGACTGAAAAACCTCCAGCTGCTCACACACACCTCTCTCACAGGCTTTTCAAGCCTCCACACTCACTCACACACACACTCTGCCCCTTTTCCCAAAGACGCACATAACTTTTTCTGCTTGGCTCCGCCCACTTCTCACTCTCCTGAGCTAGCCTGCCTGGTCTCCTTGGCAACGCTCACTGTGGATTCAAACCAGATAACTCTAGTTTTAGCTACTGTTGCAAACACAAATATATACTCTAACAGTTAAACACATAGTATCAATGACTTCTGCACAGTGGGTTTGCCCTGCGCCTTCCAAGAAGGTGCGGAACAAACCCAGTAACAAATAAATTTGCAACAAACCAGGGTTTCCCTGGTTTGTGGCAAATGAATTCATTTTTCTGTGGGATATTGTCTGGACATCCCACTTAAAAATGTGAGAACTCCTGCTTTAAAAGGGATGTCTGGATGCTCTCTCAGGCAGTGCTTTTTCTCTTTCTCTTGATTCCTGATCTTTATAAAAGATGCTAGAATTGAGCTTGGGACCTTCTGCATGTAAAGGGAGTACTCTATGAAACACGAGGGGTATTTTTTAAGTAAGGTCCGTTGGAACATAAGTACACAACGAAAGTTTATTTCAAAAAAGTAAATTTATTTTCAGAAAGTACATACTTCACTCTATTTTTCGACATAGTTGCCAAGTTTGTTCAAACACTTATCATACCTCTGAACCAATTTTAAAATACCCTCTTCATAAAAACTTGCGGCCAAGAGATCTCTGTAATCAAAGAAGGGCGACCGGAGCGGTCCTCATCATGGACGTTGTCACAGCCATCTTTGAATTGTCGTACCCACTTACGCACTTTGCTTTCACTCATAACAGTATCACCGTACACTTCACAAATCTGTCGATGAATTTCTGCAGCAGGCAGGTTCCTTGCTGACAAAACCATATCACTGAGCGAACCTCACATGCGGCGAGTGAGTTGATAGTCTTAAACATTTTTAAAGCACGGAACAGAACCATGCAGGTTAGCTACAGAGCGGAAACTGAGCACAGTTGTTCCCGAGGCATGCTGGTACACGACGCACGTGCTCGTTGCGGTATGCGCGCGAACTACTAGTGTCTACAACAAAACGGACCTTACTTAAAAAATACCCTTCGTATATCCAGGGGCAACCTCTGCACAATATTTACTGAATAATTTGATAGTGGAATTGAGGACTCGTGGTAGAAGTGTGTAAAAGTAGGAATATTAACTGTATCCTCATTCATTGCTTTCCCCATCACAGTCCTCCCTTTCTGCTGGGCTCATTTCTACTCCTTTAGGCAAACTAGGAAAGTGTGACACAGTCAAAACAACCATTCATTGCAAAGAACAAAGCAATCAGCAGGGGAGGAATGGATACAGTATCACACCCTGCTTGCTGTTTTTTTCTCTGAAAATGTCCTTTTCGAGGAACACACATTCACACCATTCCAAATACAAAATTGGGAACGAACGTATGCTACTGTAAATTGTAGTCCCCCATTATATCCAATTTAATGGATGTGATAATTTGATTTGGCCATACATCTACCATTCCATAAAAATGCTGTGTGAAAGAGGAAGCAAAATCACAGCATGAAGATTACACATGTCATGAAATGTTGACAAGATCCTATCTTCATCTGAAATGCTACAAACGCATTGTTTTTCTCACTGGAGATACAGAAGGAAGAACTGACATGCATTTATTCATCCCAAGTGAAACCTTGCATACAGGAAACATGCATCAGAAAGTAGAAACATCACAAAATGAACTTGCACATCACCAATGAAATAATGTGCTCCAGTGGAAATATTTCATATTTTCAGGTGCAATTTTTTTGTGATAAGCAACGACTTTGATTGATTTGTACACAGGCATGTGAATCCTCCTCCAAAACAACATTTACAGAAGTTGTTAAAAGATACATTGGAGAACAGGCACTGCTTGGTTGTGTTAAAGCTATTTGGAAAACCATGGGAAATTCCATGAAAGAGGGCAATCTGCTATTTTTTAAAAATATAATCTTTATTGAAATTTTTCTTTTAAAATACAAAAATAATAAAGGTAGTACTAACACACACACACAAAAACCAAAAAGCTAAAAACAGAAAACAAGAAACCGAAAACAAAATAAAGGCAAACAAAAAACAAACAAAACAAACAAGAAAAAGAAAAAAAAAGAAAAAAAGCAGCTGCAAGACCAAGAACAAGCCACTAGAGTCAAGATGAAGATCCACCCAGAGGAAAAGTGTTCCTGCCATACATCAAGGGAACCACTGACCGCATAGGGAAGCTGATGAGGAAACACAACATACAAACTACAAACCCACCAAGAAAATCCAACAAATGCTACATTCAGCAAAGGACAAGAGGGATCCTCACACCTCTGCAGGAGTCTACCGTATACCATGCAGCTGTGGACAAGTCTACATAGGGACCACCAAACGCAGCATTGCCCAAACACGAATCAAGGAACATGAAAGGCACTGCAGACTACTTCAACCAGAGAAGTCAGCCATAGCAGAGCACCTGATGAACCAACCTGGACAAAGCATATTATTTGAGAACACAGAAATGCTGGACCACTCTAACAACTACCATGTCAGACTACACAGAGAAGTGACTGAAATCCACAAGTATGTTGACAATTTACGGCTCCGGCCCAGCTTACTAGTACATAATCTGCTACCAGTATTTAAACTAAAATTGAAACAGCAAAAACAGCAGAGAGGAAACCAGGCACAGATTAACACCTCCCAGCAAGAGATTTTCCCAGGCTCAGGCAGGCCTTCAAATGCTAATGAAGGTGATCAGTTGAAACATTCACACCTAACTCCAGCAGAGAAGAGCTCTTTGCCCCACCCCAGCCATTCCACAGATATATAAACCCATTGTCCTACTTCCAACAGACCTCACTACCTCTGAGGATGCTTGCCATAGATGCAGGCGAAACGTCAGGAGAAATGCCTCTAGAACATGGCTCTATAGCCCGAAAAAACCCACAAGAACCTAGCAGATAAGTAGTTAAAACCAGGAGAAAGATAGTATATCTCTCCTTTATTGATTTCCTGAGTATCTTCCGCGCGGTTTTTCCTCTTTCTTTTGTCTTTTTTTCCATCTTATTTTCTCTTCCTTTTATATTATTTTGTTTCCATTCTTCTGTTTCAGATAGTTTGTCACTTTTGTCCAATCAGTTTCTCTTATTGAGGTTCCCTTATTTTTTTGATATTAAGTATGTTAGTCTGTCCATATTTCTAATATCTACAATTTTTTCTATCCAATTGCTGACTTCTGGAATCTCTCATTTTTTACAGAGTTTTGTGTAGCAGATTCTTGCTGCTGTATTCAGTAGGAAAAGGAGTTTGTCCGTATTTTTTTCTAACTTTTGATCTGTTATACCAGGGATCCTCAAACTAAGGCCTGGGGGCCAGATGTGGCCCTCCAAGGTCATTTACCCGTCCCTTGCTCAGGTCAGCCTAAGTCTGAAATGATTTGAAAGCACACACAACAACAACAACAATCCTATCTCATCAGCCAAAAGAAGACCCACACTTCCCACTGAAAAACTAATAAGTTTATATTTTCTAAATTTGTTCTTCATTTTAATTATTGTATTGTTTTTAAGTGTTTTTGCACCACAAATAAGATATGTGCAATGTGCATAGGAATTAATTCTTTTTTTTCTCTTCAAATTATAATCCGGCCCTCCAACAGTTTGAGGCACTGTGACCTGGCCCTCTGTTTAAAATGTTTGAGGACCCCTGTGTTATACAATCTGCTATTTTTTAAAGTAAAAATCCTCGAAATAAAACTCCATTTTAAATCAGAATACTATCTCCTGGGAATATTAGATTTTGATTTGGGGAAAAAATATAGAGGTGTTATTTATTTATTTAAGAACAGCAGCTAGAATAGTCTATGCTCAATATTGGAAAGGAAAAGAAAGTCCTAGTATAAAGGAATGGTTAATTAAAATGATAGGAATTAGAAATATAGACAGTCTGACACAACAATTTAGACAAAAACAAAGTAAAATAGTAATGGATTGGAGCCCGTTAACTAAATTTATGAAAGAAGAAAAAATAGAAATATGGATTTAAAGTTTTTAGGGAGAGACCTTTCCCCCTACAACCTGTGAAGAAGATGAGGACCAAGATGATAAGAAGTGCGACAGAAAGAAGATTCAACCCAGAATTGTGAAGATGGGAAACCAAATCTCACATGCCCCCCCTTCCCTCCTCACTCCCTCCCCTTGAACCTACTCTTTTCCCTTTCCCTATTACTATCCTCCCCCTATTCTCACCCCCTCCTACTAAGCCCACTTCCTGATATCCTATCCTACCCCTCTGTCCCTGCCCTCTACTCCTTCCTTCTCCCCGCTGCCTCTGTTTTCCTCCCCCCTGCCCCAGTTTTTATTTGTTGCAACTGAAAAATCTTCCCAATAAACATATTTTAAAAAGTGAAAATTAGAAATCTTTCTCAGACCAGTTAAACTTCTGGAATTTGACCTAGAAGTAGTAGCTCTGTCTCTGTTTCAGAGTGAAGAACTCTACATTTTTCAAGACAGCAAATTCCTTTCTTTCCCATCAGAAGACCCTTCCGTGAGGGTATCTGCATGGCTAGGCAAGTTATATGTGTTTGCAGTGTCAAATGAGTCCTTTGATGACCCTCTTATGGTTTTGTCATCTTCTGAAATACCAAATATCTCAGCATTCAAAGAATAATAGAATCACAGAGTAGGAAAAAAATACAAGAGCCACCTAGTCTGTATAGTTCACCCCCCTGCCATGCAGGAATATATAAAATTGGGTCCCACTTTCTATTTCTGTCCAGGGACGACCTAGCTACGGTGATCCAGGCTACGGTCATCTCAAGACTGGACTACTGTAACGCCCTCTACATTGGCCTTCCTCTGTCGGTGATCCGTAAGCTCAAGTTGGTACAAAATGCAGATGCTCGGCTTCTTGCGGGAATTCCGATGAGATGCCACATAACCCCAATCTTACTACAGCTGCATTGGTTACCAATTGAGCACCGGATCACTTTCAAAGTGATGGTACTCACCTTTAAGGCCTTGCATGGTCTGGGGCCGATGTACCTGCGGGACCGCCTCTCCTCCTACCAACCCCAGAGATCCCTCCGCTATGAGGACCAAGAGTTGTTGGAAATTCCCAGTGTCAAGACCTTGCGTCTAACAGCAACCAGACACAGAGCCTTTACAGCAGTGGCACCATCACTCTGGAATACTCTGCCACCTGAAGTCTGTGCCTTGTGGGACTTATCAGTTTTCTGCAGGGCATGTAAGACATATCTGTTTCGACAGGCCTTTGACCTTTGATATTGCTATATTTAAATTGTTTTAAATTGTTTTTAAATTGTTAGATTTTAGCCTATTCTTGTAAGCTGCTCCGAGCCCCAGGGGAGTGGCAGCATATAAGTCTGAATAATAAATAAATAAATAAATAACGGATAAGTAAAATAATAATAATAATAATAATAATAATAATAATAATAATAATAATAATCTTTATTTATACTCCACTCCATCTCCCCCAGGGGGACTCAGGGCAGCTTACATGATGCTACAGCCATCAATACAGTAAACACAGTATTACACAAAAACATAAAACCAAAAAATAAAATACATAAAATGCAAAAACTAATATAATAGACAACACAGCAATATAAAATCAGACATCAAAACACAGAAAACATTTCACTGGGCAGGGCCAATTCAAGAATAAAAATTTAAAAATTTAAAAACACTGGGAATTAGGGTAGTGTAAAATTGTCGTGAAGGGGGATCCGGGGATGAGGAAGGATTTAATTGCACGAACCATAAAATAAAGTGCTTCTGAGGTCATTTAGGTCAGGGAGTATCCTACATTCAATCATTGAAGGCACATTGGAATAAACAGGTTATTGGTGATGTCATTGTATTTGTTTAATTATTTTTTCATTATTAATCTGATGGCCTTTGGGCTAACTAATAATAAAGTTTGATAGTTTAACAGTGTGAGTACTTGTTCTGGAACAGCTGTTCCAGGAGCTCCAAATTTGTTTGCTTTGCACTGAGTGTTTGTTTCTAGTCCTAAGTTTCAGGGACTCTGCAGATAGGTGGTTTCTTCTGGCTGCATTCATAGGGCAAGCCACCTGTCAATTATAGTTAGGTTCCCTGGTCCTGCCCCTTTTTGGGTTTTTGGAGGGAAGGGGCCATTTTTCAGTTAGTCTCAGCAAAGAAGCCAATGTGCAGGATGTGTACAGACGTTCTCCTGTACAAAGGCTTCAATCCTTAAGACTTCCCAGGGGAGAACAGTCTTAAGCCTCTAAAGCAGTGTTTCTCAACCTTTCTAATGCCGTGACCCCTAAATACATTTCCTCATGTTGTGGTGACCCCCAACCATAACATTATTTTGCTACTTTGTAATTTGGGAGTTGTAGTTGCTGGGATTTATAATTCACCTACAATCAAAGAGCATTCTGAACTCCAGCAACAACGGAATTGAACCAAACTTGGCACACAGAACTCCCATGACCAACAGAAAATACTGGAAGGGTTTGGTGGGCATTGACCTTGAGTTTTGGAGTTGTAGTTCACTTACATCCAGAGAGCACTGTGGACTCAAACAATGATGGATCTGGACCAAACTTGGCACAAATACTCAATATGCCCAAATGTGAACACTGGTGGAGTTTGGGGAAAATAGACCTTGACATTTGGGAGTTGTAGTTGCTGGGATTTATAGTTCACTTACAATCAAAGAGCATTCTGAACCCCACCAACAATAGAATAGTCCAGACTTCTCACACAGAACCTCCATGACCAACAGAAAATACTGTATTTTCTGAGGGTCTTTGGTGACCCCTCTGACACCCCCTTGCGACCCCCCTAGGGGTCCCGACCCCCAGGTTGAGAACCAGTGCTCTAAAGATTCCCAAAGGTTCCGGGGAAACAATCTTACAGCCCTGAGGAATTCCGGAGGAAATAACAGCTCTAATCGTCAAGATCTCCAGCTAAGTGACTACAGGCCTGCTGGTACGTCTGCTCGGTTCTGAGACGCAGTTCAGCCGGTAGTGGATTCAAATCAGTCAGGTTTAGGTTCACAGTAGCCTGGGAGGAGCTAGAAAGGGGATTTTCCTTGAAAATAAAGCAAAGAAACAGTTAGAAGCCACCAGTTGCTTGAAGCCTGGAAGCATTTGTTTAATTTTGAAGACAAAGGAAGTTTCTGTTTAATTGTTCATCAATAAAAGACTGTTGTATTGAAGCTCAAGCCTCCTAAAGACTGTTTGTTGTTGTTCATTCGTTCAGTCGTCTCCGACTCTTCGTGACCTCATGGACCAGCCCACGCCAGATCTCCCTGTCGGCCGTCACCACCCCCAGCTCCTTCAAGGTCAATCCAGTCACTTCAAGGATCCCATCCATCCATCTTGCCCTTGGTCGAGCCCCTCTTCCTTTTTCCTTCCATTTTCCCCAGCATAATTGCCTTCTCTAAGCTTTCCTGTCTCCTCATTATGTGGCCAAAATACTCCATCTTTGCCTCTAATATCCTTCCTTCCAATGAGCAGTCGGGCTTTATTTCCCAAAGTATGGACTGGTTGGATCTTGTGGCAGTCCAGGGCACGCTCAGAACTTTCCTCCACCAAGGTTCAAAAGCATCTATATTCCTTCGCTCAGCCTTCCCTAAGGTCCAGCTCTCACATCCGTAGGTTACTACAGGGAATACCATGGCTTTGACTAGGCGGATCTTTGTTGCCAGTGTGATGTCTCGACTCTTTACTATTTTATCGAGATTGGACATTGCTCTCCTCCCAAGAAGTAAGTGTCTTCTGATTTCCTGGCCACAGTCTGCATCTGCAGTAATCTTTGCACCTAGAAATACAAAATCTGTCACGGCCTCCACATTTTCTCCCTCTATTTTCCAGTTGTCAATCATTCTTGTTGCCATAATCTTGGTTTTTTTTATGTTTAGCTGCAACCCAGCTTTTGCGCTTTCTTCTTTCACCTTGATTAGAAGGCTCCTCAGCTCCTCCTCGCTTTCGGCCATCAGAGTGGTGTCATCTGCATATCTGAGGTTGTTAATGTTTCTTCCAGCAATTTTTACCCCAGCTTTGCATTCATCAAGCCCCGCACATCGCATGATGTGTTCTGCATACAAGTTAAAAAGGTTGGGTGAGAGGATGCAGCCTTGCCGTACGCCTTTCCCAATCTTGAACCAGTCTGTTGTTCTGTGGTCAGTTCTTACTGTTGCTACTTGGTCCTTGTACAGATTCCTCAGGAGAGAGACAAGGTGGCTTGGGATGCCCATCCCACCAAGAACTTGCCACAAAGACTGTTTAATGAGGGAAAATTCTCTAAAGGCTTCTTTTCGGGTCCCCTGGCTTCCCGTTGGGCTAAAGTTGCACGTCCTGTGTTAAAAGCACTTCGTTTCAAGCCCAACGGCGACAGAACCGTACTGATATCAACGCATAACCAGAGAAGTAACAAAGTTTATTATTAGTGCTCTAGAATTTAATCTATTTTATCCTTTTGCTGGCACAGAAGCACATCCTGATGAGGTCCATCATGTGATACTTCAGGTGATGATCTCTTATATCCCTACCTTCTGCTTTACTTTGAACCTATGACATGTTAATATATACACGGGGGATTCAAGGGCTTGCCTTTCTGGAAGCCATTCCTCTTGAACTGTCAGTGGCATCTGAGGGAATGGGCTCGTGTTCACTGCTGAGTGGCAGATCTGGTTTCACTCGGAGGCCTCCCAAAATTCTCACCCAGCAGAAACAGCTGCTCAGAAATCAACAGTGTATTCACATGCTCTAATGATTTGAGCCCTGTGATATGGCCACTTCTTTCAAAAGGCAGCCTGAAGCACAGAATCCCCCAGTGATCTCACTCACACAGACTGGACCTGCTGATATGAATTTTGAACACCTGATTCATATTGGATCATGTGAATCGAGGTGATCAGCCACCCTGTACCCCATGGACACCAGTCACCCCCCAAAGGCCTGATGTCCCCACTCCTGTCATTCAACTTAATTATCAAGACAAATGTTGCATCAAAATGACTGCATTAATTTAAATCATATGGGACAGTAAACATCATGTCAGGTGCTGTATTTTTGATTCAGAACTTGCTCAGCACACATATTTTAAACTGAAAAGACAAGTATAAAAACTGTAGTTTCCAAAAAGAAACCATTGTGGATCAGCATCATAAGAAGTGCCTCTGTATCATAAAGTTCATCTAATTCTGTATGGTGAGAGATTCAGATGCTCTTGTGCAGCTCGAAAAAGGGGTTGACTGCAGAAGTATAATTCCCCCTTGACATCTCGCACCAAGGTAGATAGAGTATCACTTTTTCGTCCATGTCCCAGCAGTATTCCCAATTTTAACTTTACATTTGGCCTTCCCACTGTTTTTAATTGTGTGTATAAAATTGTCGTGAAGGGGGATCCAGCGATGAGGAAGGATTTAATTGCACGAACCATAAAATAAAGTCCTTCTGAGGTCATTTTGGTCAGGGAGTGTCCAAGATTCAATCACTGAAGGCACATTGGAATAACCAGGTTTTCAGGTTCCTCCTGAAGATTGCCAGCGTGGGGGCTTGTCTAATATCTCTGGGGAGTGAGTTCCAGAGCCGGGGGGCCACTACAGAGAAGGCCCCCTCTCTCTTCTCCACAGGTCGTACTTGTGACATGGGCGGGAGCGAGAGAAGGGCCTCTCTGGAAGATCGAAGAGGTCGTGTGGGTTCGTAGACGGAGATGCGGTCACCACCCTATACCTCGATCCGGCCTACGATTGACCTGGAGAACGTATGTCTTGTCAGGATTGTTCCTCATCTTATTCGTCCTCATGCAGACAATCACAGCAGTCAGGCACTCGTCCAGCACCCGAGGGGCTTCCTTGGAATTCGGTGGAAAGGAGTAGTAGATTTGGGTGCCATCCGCATAGAGAAGGGCGTCTCCGGAAGATCGAAGAGGTCGTGTGGGTTCATAGATGGAGATGTGGTCACTACCCTATACCTTGATCCAGCCTACGATTGACCTGGAGGACTTCTGTCTTGTCAGGATTGATCCTCATCTTATTTGTCCTCATACAGACCATCACAGTGGTCAGGCACTCATCCAGCACCCGAGGGGCTTCCTTGGAATTTGGTGGAAAGGAATAGTTGGGCGTCATCTGCATAGAGATGGCACTGAACTCCAAAACTCCAGATGGCCTCTCCCAGCAGTTTCATGTCGATGTTAAAAAGCATGGGGAACAGAATGGAACCTTGCGGGACCCCACAGGTCAAAGGACAGGGGTCCGAGCAGGTGTTTCCCAGCTTCACCATCTGGGATCGACCCTCCAGGAAGGACCGGAGCCACGACAGAGCTGAACCTCTAAAGCCCATCTCGGAGAGGCGTCCCAGAAGGATACCATGGTCGATGGTATCGAAGCTGCTGAGATGTCCAAGAGAACCAGCAGGGTCACACTCCCCCGTCCAGCTCCCTGTGGAGGTCAGCCACCAAGGCGACCAAAGCCATCTCAGTGCCATGGCCAGGCCTAAACCCAGACTGTGACTGATCTAGAAAATTAGTATCCTCTGTTCCTGCAGCATGTTCCTTTGCCTTTCAGAGGCAGAGCTGGGATGCCCTGCCTTGTCTGAAAGCACTTCTGAGATTTTTGTCCAGTTGCTGGGAAATTTACACTCTTTTGGATGCTGTGAGACGATCCCTCCCTCATCCTTTGCCACTGGCTAGGATTCATAAAAGCTACAGTTCAACAACACCTGCAGAACTGTACTTCCTTCACTTCTGCTTTAGGTTAATGAAGTTTTTCAAAATGATTTCACCAAGCTTTTGGATTGTTTTCACTTTGGTTTTTACTTTGTACTCTGCTGCTATAAATGTTGGTCTGGTTCTAATTCTCAGTTATTTTGTAATGCATTATTATATTGTCATGGTTTTCATCTCTGCTGTAAGCTAGTCTGACTGCTCCTGTAGCCAACATTGGGATCTAAACCTTTGAAATGTATATTTCTTAAGCATAATGAACAATCAACAGGTAACAGACTAGTAGAAATACTGCAAATGTAATGTGTTTCCTTTCATAAACAATACAGTTTCAAATATCCTTTCAGGTTATTTCAAAACATTGTTTGAGCTAAATTATATGTGATGGAAGAGCTCCATGATAAGATCTCCCATTTTTAAAACTTTAAAACAGCTGTGCCTTTTGTGACACCCACAAATAGGTTGGGGCAGTGGGGTTCACTGAAGTGGGGATAACTTTCCCCAGCACCATTTACCCTGATCCTCACGTCGATACCAGGCAAGATTCTGGAAAAGATTGTTAAGGAAGTGGTCTGCAAACACTTAGAAACAAATGCGGTCATCGCTAATAGTCAACATGGATTTATCAAAAACAAGTCATGCCAGACTAATCTGATCTCTTTTTTCGATAGAGTTACAAGCTGTAGATGCAGGGAATGCCGTGGATGTAGCGTACCTGGATTTCAGTAAGGCCTTCGACAAGGTCCCCCATGACCTTCTGGCAAACAAACTAGTCCAAGTGTGGGCTAGGCAAAACTACGGTGAGGTGGATCAGTAATTGGTTAAATGGACGAACCCAGAGGGTGCTCACTAATGCTTCCTCTTCATCTTGGAAAGAAGTGACAAGTGGAGTGCCGCACGGTTCTGTCCTGGGCCCGGCCCTGTTCAACATCTTTATTAATGACTTAGATGAAGGGTTAGAAGACATTATCATCAAGTTTGCAGACAACACCAAATTGGGAGGGATAGCCAATACTCCAGAGGACAGGAGCAGAATTCAAAACAATCTTGACAGATTAGAGAGATGGGCCAAAATTAACAAAATGAAGTTCAACAGTGACAAATGCAAGATACTCCACTTAGGCAGAAAAAATGAAATGCAAAGATACAGAATGGGGGACGCATGGTTTGAGAGCAGTACGTGTGAAAAAGACCTTGGAGTCCTCGTGGACAACAAGTTAAATATGAGCCAACAATGTCATGCGGCAGCAAAAGTAAAAGCCAATGGGATTTTGGCCTGCATCAATAGGAGTATAGTGTCTAGATCCAGGGAAGTCATGCTACCCCTCTATTCTGCCTTGGGTAGACCACACCTGGAATATTGTGTCCAATTCTGGGCACCACAATTCAAGAGAGATATTGACAAGCTGGAATGTGTCCAGAGGAGGGTGACTAAAATGATCAAGGGTCTGGAGAACAAGCCCTATGAGGAGCGGCTTAAGGAGCTGGACATGTTTAGCCTGAAGATGAGAAGGCTGAGAAGAGATATGACAGCCATGTATAAATATGTGAGAGGAAGCCACAGGGAGGAGGGAGCAAGCTTGTTTTCTGCTTCCGTGGAGACTAGGACGCGGAACAATGGCTTCAAACTACAAGAGAGGAGATTCCATCTGAACATGAGGAAGAACTTCCTGACTGTGAGAGCCGTTCAGCAGTGGAACTCTCTGCCCCGGAGTGTGGTCGAGGCTCCTTCTTTGGAAGCTTTTAAACAGAGGCTGGATGGCCATCTGTCAGGGGTGATTTGAATGCAATATTCCTGCTTCTTGGCAGGGGGTTGGACTGGATGGCCCATGAGGTCTCTTCCAACTCTTTGATTCTATGATTCTATGATTCTATAATCCGACCCATCCCCTGAAGTCGCTAATCCTCAGGATATTGTAACTGCAATAATGTAAAAGACTGGCATGGGATACTTTGGCACAGTAGCACAGACACATATGTTCCAAAGCGATGGTAAATGATTATGTTAAGGCAGGCAAAACTTAATTTCCTTACTACAGCTTTTTAAACGTGTATGTCTCTCTCAATTATGGACCTTTCATAATGCTTTGTGTATAAAATGCAATTAGGAAAGTTAACTGGCAAAGTATAAATGGAAACATTTGTGATTTCCCCCCAGCTGTTGAGAATACTAATGTATCTACCTCACTAAGTCTAGCTTTGTGCATAGCTCCAGGGGCCTTTGAAATCCAAAGATTAATCAAATCTCAGCTGTTTTTCTACTTTTAAGTTTGGTAATGTTTGCTATGTGGCACTCATTTCATTGTAATGTACCCAAACAGTGGGTGACGATAAGTAAGTAAATTCTCAGATCCTTCAGCAGCTCTGTAAGACTGAAAATGCCCAGTGTAGGCTATTTATTAAATCTTTTTCTTTTTCACTTGTCTATAAAGTCTCTGGTATTAATTCATGGAAATAATTTAATTGACACAATACTAACTTTTTAGTCCTTGCACTAAATAAATTAAACATGATTGTTGTTGTTGTTCATTCGTTCAGTCGTCTCCGACTCTTCGTGACCTCATGGACCAGTCCACGCCAGAGCTCCCTGTCGGCCGTCACCACCCCCAGCTCCTTCAAGGTCAGTCCAGTCACTTCAAGGATGCCGTCCATCCATCTTGCCCTTGGTCGGCCCCTCTTCCTTTTGCCTTCCACTTTCCCCAGCATAATTGTCTTCTCCAGGCTTTGCTGTCTCCTCATGATGTGGCCAAAGTACTTCAACTTTGTCTCTAGTATCCTTCCTTCCAGTGAGCAGCCGGGCTTTATTTCCTGGAGGATTGACTGGTTGGATCTTCTCGCAGTCCAAGGCACTCTCAGAACTTTCCTCCAACACCACAGCTCAAAAGCATCGATCTTCCTTCGCTCAGCCTTACATGATTACTTGAAGTTATATCTGGAAGTTCTACTAAGCATTTAAAAAATAAGCTATAGACCAGTGTTTCTCAACCTTCCTAATGGTGTGACCCCTTAATACAGTCCCCCATGTTGTGGTGACCCCCAACCATAATATTGTTTTCATTGCTACTTCATAACAGTCATTTTACTACTGTTATAAATCATAATGTAAATATCTGATATGCAGGATGCATTTTCATTCACTGGACCAAACTGGGCACAAATACCCAATACACCCAAATGTGAATGCTAGTGGGGTTGGGGGAGGATTGATTTTGTAATTTGGGAGTTGTAGTTGCTAGGATTTATAGTTCACTTATAATCAAAGAGCATTCCGAACTCCACCAGCGATGGATTTGAACCAAACTTGGCTCCCATGACCAATGGAAAACATTGGAAGGGTTTGATGCATTGACCTTGAGTTTTGGGGTTGTAGTTCACCTACATCCAGAGAGCACTGTGGACTCAAACAATGACAGATCTGGACCAAACTTGGCACGAATAATAATATGCCCAAATGTGAACACTGGTGGAGTTTGGGGAAAATAGACCTTGACATTGGAGTTGTAGTTGCTGGGATTTATAGTTCACCTACAATCAAAGAGCATTCTGAACTCCACCAATAGAATCGGGCCAAATTTCCTACACATAACCCTCACCATCAGAAAATACTGTGTTTTCTTATGGTGTTTGGCGACCCCTCTGACACCCCCTCGCAACCCCCTCAGGGGTCCCGACCCCCAGGTTGAGAAACACTGCTATAGACACTAATCTGCACCATTTGCATGGATTTTATTTATTTATTTATTCATCATGTCATCAGCAACCATACCAATGTATTACATTTCTAACAGAATAAAACAAACAGATAAAAAACACAAATTTTGCAAACTTGGTAGTTGATTAAATGTCCTTTGACCAGTATCTGGCCACTTGGAGTGCCTCTGGTGTTGCTGCAAGAAGGTCCTCCATTGTGCATGTGGCAGGGCTCAGGTTGCATTGCAGCAGGTGGTCTGTGGTGTGCTCTTCTCCACACTCGCATGTCGTGGATTCCACTTTGTAGCCCCATTTCTTAAGGTTGGCTCTGCATCTCGTGGTGCCAGAGCGCAGTCTGTTCAGCGCCTTCCAAGTCACCCAGTCTTCTGTGTGCCCAGGAGGGAGTCCCTCATCTGGTATCACCCACGGATTGAGGTTCTGGGTTTGAGCCTGCCACTTTTGGACTCTCGCTTGCTGAGGTGTTCCAGCGAGTGTCTCTGTAGATCTTAGAAAACTATTTCTTGATTTAAGTCGTTGACATGCTGGCTGATACCCAAACAAGGGATGAGCTGGAGATGTCACTGCCTTGGTCCTTTCACTATTGGCTGCTACTTCCTGGCAGATGTCAGGTGGTGCAATACCGGCTAAGCAGTGTAATTTCTCCAGTGGTATAGGGCGCAGACACCCTGTGATAATGCGGCATGTCTCATTAAGAGCCATTGTGCTGGTCAATGACCGAAATAAATGTTTTGATAGTTTGATCATTAAGAGCCACATCCACTATTTTAGTGTGGTGAGATGTGTTCCACACTGGGCATGTGTACTCAGCAGCAGAGTAGCATAGCGCAAGGACAGATGTCTTCACTGTGTCTGGTTGTGATCCCCAGGTTGTGCCAGTCAGCTTTCGTATGATATTGTTTCTAGCGCCCACTTTTTGCTTGATGTTCAGGCAGTGCTTCTTGTAGGTCAGAGCATGGTCCAGAGTGACTCCCAGGTATTTGGGTGCTGCAATGCTCCAGTGGGATTCCTTCCCAGGTAATCCTCAGAGCTCGGGATGCTTGTCTGGAGGAATTTTCAGGGGGGGGTTTCGGGGGGGGCTGAGGGGGGGGGGGGCTGAGTCTGAGTGAAAGAGGGTCTACCCTAGCAAACCTTTTGTATCATTACCCCAATCCCCCCATGCATATGGGATATATTGAGTATGGTGATCAGATCATGATATGAATAAACATAACAGTTTAAATAATGCACCAGTAAGGCCTTTTCGCGAACCACCATGAGAATTTCCCCCCCAGCCCCCCCCCCCCCGGCTACATGCCTGTTCCCAGGTAATCCTCAGAGCTCGGGATGCTTGTCTGTTCTTAAGGTGAAAGGCACATGTCTGTGTTTTAGATGGATTAGGGATCAGCTGGTTTTCCCTGTAATAGGCAGTAAGAGCACCTAGAGCTTCGGGGAGCTTCTGTTCAACCATCTCAAAGCTCCCTGCTTGAGCGGTAATTTGCATGGATGAAAATTTAGAAATACTGAAAATTTTATTTTAACACGGAGAGCCATATTAACTTTCCATTTGAATAATTCCAAACCAATTATTCTGTTACTTTTTGATGGCTCCCTGTCCAAACACCTCCTTAAAAAATAAAAAGCTGGCATGTTGGACTTTTATAGTTTTCTTGCTCATGATGTGTGTCCACTTCCACTGTACCTCATCCCATTTTGCCCTCCATTGTGTTTCCAATTGTGCTGAAATTTTATAAGGTCTTTCTCCCCAATGTCTCTGTCAAGACCCCGAAGCCTCAAGAATGCCAAACACAGTATAAAAGGTCCAAACACAGGTTTATTGAACACAAAAAGGCTTTAGAGACACTTGCTTCAGTGTCTCTAGCACAAACTAAGAGTCTATAGCAACCGCTAAGCAAAAAACCCAATTTAAATATAATCTGGATTATACCGGAGTATAATCTGGGATAACAAAAAGTTACAGCAATCTGCTTGAAATTCAAAAGGTCCAAAAAGCACAAGAAAACAAGGTGGGAGCATGCAAAATCGAAGTCCAAAAACAGTCCAAAGTCCAGGCACATCCAAAATGAGATGAAGCAGTCCAAAAAGCAAAGTCGTCGTCAAAACACAGTCCAGAGTCAAAGGGGAGGTTGAAGTCAGCACTTACGGAGTTCCAGCCAGAAGTCACGGAAACACGGAGATCTGTAGCCCAAGGACCCAAACTTGAGAGTAATGGCAGTAACAAAGATCCAAACCCGATAAGACACTTTGCCTTCTGCAAAGACCCATTAAATTCAAACCAACTTATATCCTATAACTCCTCATCAGAGGATGAACTGCTCCCCACCCTTTCATCATCACTTTCAGCTGCCCCATTCCCTGCAGCTGAGCAATGCCTCCCATCTCTCCACCTTTGCCAGCGTCTTTCAAGACTTAGGTCTTCCCAAGTGTTCCCAGATTGCCAGTCCTCTGCAAACCCCTCAAAGTCATCACTGGATGTAGGCTGAGAACAGATGTCCCTAATCTCCTGGACCCCTGCACACGGGTCCAGTCTAAAGCATCCTCCTCCCCATCATCACTCCCAGTCCCATCACTCCTTTCAAAACCCACAAAATCTTCATCTTCTGTTGGAGCGCTAAGTATATCACGGATATGCTTCCTTTGGATCTCCTCATCTGATTCTTGTTCTCGAGTAGCCCGCTTAACTCCCTTGCTTTCCTCTCCTTCCCCCATTTCACAATGTAAGAAACCCTCGAAGGACTCAGAATCAGTTGGAGCCATGAATATGTCTCTAATCCACTTTCGCTGCTGCTGCTCCTCCAACACCTGCGCAGCCCTCTTCTCCCTTCTCCCAGTAGTAGTAACGTTACTATCACGCTGTACTACAACAGTCTCCTTGTAATTTTGGGGTTTTTAAATCTATAGTGTATTGCAGTAGTGTTCAACTGCTAGGGAGATATAAAATAGATTCAATATGCAAAGTATAAATTTAATGTGCAAAGGGAAAAAGAGAAGCAAAACAAACCCCAGCAGTAAAACCCCAGTAAAATCACAAAATGGCATTTGTGGAACAACAAAGTGAACCACAATGGCAGGCGCCCTCATTGGTTTAAAATTCAAAATGTTATAGGATATAGAAAATCACAGCATTCGGGCAAGATAAAGAAGTTACCGTATATACTCGAGTATAAGCTGACCTGAATATAAGCTGAGGCACCTAATTTTACCACAAAAAACTGGGGAAATGGATTGACTCGAATATAAGCCGAGGGTGGGAAATGCAGCATTTATGGGTCAATTTCAAAATAAAAATAGATACCAATAAAATTACATTAATTGAGGCATCAGTTGGTTAAATGTTTTTGAATATTTACATAAAACTGTAATTCAACATAACACTGTCCAACTCTGATTCAACCATTATTCTAACCTCCTTCTTATGGAAATATATTAGGGCTGGGCGGTTTCGTTTCGTTAATTCGTAATTCGTTAATAATTCGTTAATTTTTTCAATTACAAAACGATAACGAACCATTCTGGAGCAATTATTAAAAAAACGAATTTCCAAAAACGTTTTGTAAATGCTTCGTATTTCGATATTGTATTCGTTTCGTTATTGTTTTGAGGTCGTTTCGTTATTATTTCCACATGTCTGGGCCAGTTTTATGGTTTAATTAGTGAAAAAAAATTATAATATCACACCAACAGTCAACAACAGAGGGAGAGGGAAGCTTCAGAAGGTTTTGGAGGTTTTTTAGCGTATTTCGCGGTCGCGTCCGCCATTAACGAATCGATTCGTTATTGTTTCGGAAATCGATTCGTTAATTTTTTACCATTTACGAAATTTCGTAAATATCGAACTTTTTAAAAGGAAAATTTTGTAATTATTTTAAATATCGAAACAAAAAAACCCCCCAAATACAAATCGATTTTAGAAACAAATTTTTCCGTTGTTACCCAGGCCTAGAGAATACGTGTAAAATAATAATAGTAATAATAATAATAGAGTAAAATAATAAATGTAATAATAACAATAATAGAGTAAAATAATGTAACAATAACAACAATAATAAAAATAATAAAAATAATAATAGTAATAATAATAGAGTAAAATAATGTAACAATAACAATAATAAATAGAGTAAAATAATAAATGTAAAAACAACAGTTATAAAGTAAAACAACAACAACAACAAAGTAAAATAATAAATAACCTTGACTCGAGTATAAGCCGGGGAAGACTTTTTCAGCCTAAAAAAAGGACTGAAAAACTAGGCTTATACTCGAGTATATACAGTATTTATGAAGAGCTATGTGAACCTGCCCACACCAAATACACGTTGAAATCCAGGCGCCTTCTGTCAGTGGAGATTTGGTCAATAAAGCCTTTCTGTTTTTGAAAAGAAAAAGAAGTTATTTTCCAAAAATACATATGTAGCACCCTCTTTTGGTTTAAATTTCCCTTTGATTTCTCAGATCTTGTTGAAGAGATCTCTTGTTCTTAGTGCCATTGTCTATTTCTCTGTATTTATTATTATAGTAATTCTCTTTGTCCCTGCACACAAGTTGTTAAACAATTGCGTTCATGGTCCCAACTCTATTTCTGTCACCTTTTATTTTTGCTTTTCATTTGCCCTGAACTGCTTGAAAGGTTTCATCTGTCATCTATTGAGGCTTCCCTTTCTTTTTGGCTGCAGACTGTGTTCTTTTGCATTTTCCCCTGATAATGTCCTTGGCTTCAGTCCAGAATTCTTCTGGCTTCCATTCAAATATGCTTAAAAGCGCAGATCTATTTTTACATTGTCTTTACATTCTTCTTCAGATTGCATTTTGGCACAATAGTTGGTATAGTGGTCTTTACTCCAATTTTTGATATTAACAGTGTATGGTTTGTGCCACAATCTGATCCTGATCTTGATTTTGCAGAGAGAGTGGAGCTATACCATCTTCTGCTTCTTATTAGACAGTCCATTTGATTTCTATATTGGCCATCGGGTGATGTCCATTAGGGCTGGGCGGTTACGGTTCGAGATGAAGTTCTAAAAATAAATAGTAACAAAAATTAGGGCTGGGCGGTTTCGTTTCGTTAATTCGTAATTCGTTAATAATTCGTTAATTTTTTTAATTACAAAACGATAACGAACCATTCTGGAGCAATTTTTTTTAAAAACGAATTTTTAAATACGTTTTGTAAATGCTTCGTATTTCGTTATTGTATTCGTTTCGTTATTGTTTTGAGGTCGTTTCGTTATTATTTCCGCATGTCTGGGGCAAGTTTTATGGTTGTTTTTTGTTTAATTAGTGAAAAAAAATTATAATATCACACCAACAGTCAACAACAGAGGAAGAGGGAAGCTTCAGAAGTTTTTGGAGGTTTTTTAGCGTATTTCGCGGTCGCGTCCGCCATTAACGAATCGATTCGTTATTGTTTCGTAAATCGATTCGTTAATGTTTTGTAATTTTTTTCACATTTACGAAATTTCGTAAATATCGAACTTTTTAAAAGGAAAATTTTGTAATTATTTTAAATAACGAAACGCAAAAAACCCCAAAAAACGAATCGATTTTAGAAACAAATTTTTCCCTTGATACCCAGGCCTAATGTCCATGTATACAGATGCCTTTGGTGGCCTGCAATTTAAAAAAAGTTAATCTCACAAAATTCAATAATGCACTCTTCTCCTTCTCCTGGCTCGAGAGCAGTACGTGTGAAAAAGATCTTGGAGTCCTCGTGGACAACAAGTTAAACATGAGCCAACAATGTGATGTGGCGGCAAAAAAAGCCAATGGGATTTTGGCCTGCATCAATAGGAGCATAGTGTCTAGATCTAAAGTAATGCTACCCCTCTATTCTGCTTTGGTTAGACCACACCTGGAATATTGTGTCCAATTCTGGGCACCACAATTCAAGAGAGATATTGACAAGCTGGAATGTGTCCAGAGTAGAGCGACTAAAATGATAAAAGGTCTGGAGAACAAGCCCTATGAGGAGCGGCTTAAGGAGCTGGGCATGTTTAGCCTGAAGAAGAGAAGGCTGAGAGGAGATATGATAGCCATGTATAAATATGTGAGAGGAAGCCACAGGGAGGAGGGAGCAAGCTTGTTTCTGCTTCCCTGGAGACTAGGACACGAAACAATGGCTTCAAACTACAAGAAAGGAGATTCCATCTGAACATTAGGAAGAACTTCCTGACTGTGAGAGCGTTCAGCAGTGGAACTCTCTGCCCCGGAGTGTGGTGGAGGCTCCTTCTTTGGAAGCTTTTAAACAGAGGCTGGATGGCCATCTGTCAGGGGTGATTTGAATGCAATATTCCTGCTTCTTCTATTCCTCTTCCAACTCTTTGATTCTATGATTCTATGATTCATTTCTTGAACCTTAATCTTAATTGATTTTTTTGTCTTCCGGTCTGTAGCTGGAGCATAAATTTGGATTATGGTGGTATTGATATTATTTGGTCAGACTTTGCATAATATCCTTGGATGGCTATTGCTATGTCTCTACTCACTATTAATGCCATCCCATTTAATCATCGATTTTCATTTCCTTAGTAAGACACTGTGTAATCATCTCACTTGAAATGTCCCATTCCTCTCCACTTTATTAAATATTCCATTTCTTATTTTACTATTATGCCTAACTTCCTCTGATTCATGTTTCTCGCACTATACTTTCCTATAATATGTGTCCTGCAGCTTTGGGCTTTTCTCTAAGCTGTTGAATAACTGTTTGGCTTAAGTCCAGTTCCATCATTATCATAGGCTTTCTTGTGAAAACATATTCAAGGTTTACCATGCCTTCTTCTGCATAGTAATGATAAGTGTTAACTATCGTGTCACTACTGTTGTCTTTGTGAGATTCTTAACTGGTGCCCCCTCCCTGCTAAAGCTATTTGGCACATTTAGTCTAGCTCCTTAGGAAAAGCCTGTTTCACGTGGGAGACAATGATAGCAACACTGCTATAAGAAACAAAGCCTCGAAGGAGCAAACAATGCCACCACTGTATAACAATAGCCTATAGTTATTTATTTATCATGTCAGGAGCAAACCAAACAGTTGTATTGCATTTTAACAAACAAACAGACAAAACACAAAGTTTGCAAGCTTGGTAGTTGATTAAATGTCTTTTGACCAGTATTTGGCCACTTGGAGTGCCTCTGGTGTTGCCGCAAGAAGGTCCTCCATTGTGCATGTGGCAGGGCTCAGGTTGCATTGCAGCAGGTGGTCAGTGGTTTGCTCTTCTCCACACTCGCATTCCACTTTGTAGCCCCATTTCTTAAGATTGGCTCTGCATCGTGGTGCCAGAGAGCGCAGTCTGTTCAGCGCCTTCCAAGTCGCCCCGTCCTCTGTGTGCCCAGGGGGGAGTCTCTCATTTATCAGCCATTGGTTGAGGTTCTGGGTTTGAGCCTGCCACTTTTGGACTCTCGCTTGCTGAGGTGTTCCAGCGAGTGTCTCTGTAGATCTAGAAAACTATTTCTTGATTTAAGTCGTTGACGTGCTGGCTGATACCCAAACAGAGGATGAGCTGGAGATGTCTCTGCCTTGGTCCTTTCACTATTGGCTGCTACTTCCCGGCGGATGTCAGGTGGTGCAATACCGGCTAAACAGTGTAATTTCTCCAGTGGTGTAGGGCGCAGACACCCCGTGATAATGCGGCATGTCTCAAGAGCCACATCTACTGTTTTAGTGTGGTGAGATGTGTTCCACACATGCATACTCAGCAGCAGAGTAGCATAGCGCAAGGGAAGATGTCTTCACTGTGTCTATAGCCCATAGTGAATAAATACAAGGACTCCTCAAAAAGTTTTATCATTTAAAAAATTCAAAACCAAATTGCATCACTTTTCTATATAGTCACCTTCTGTTGTGATGTATCACACAAACTTTTTAATGCTATAAGCAAAAAATGTTTTCAGTTGGGCACGTGCCACTACTTTCACATCATCGTCACATCAAAATCTTATCGGAGTGATCCAAAGAGATGGAAACCAGATTGCGCTAAATCTGGACTAAAAGCTGGGTGTTCCATAACCTTCCACTTGGGTTTCCAACATGTGAGTGGCAGTGTAAGAGTGGGCATTGTCATGTAACAACATAATTTGCTTTGACAAATTTCCTCTTGTTTCAGAGCGGATAGTGGGTTTCAGTTCTCTCTGAAGCTTGTCACAATATGTCGCATCTTTGACAGTTGTTCCATGTTCCTGATCGGTTTCAGGAATGGACCTTTGAGAGCCCCAGAAGAGAGAGACCTTTATCCCCTTACTGAGTGCACACATGGAGATGAATTTGTGCTCTCGGCACATCTTCTGCCCACAAAAAGCATATGATAGAACACTGTTCCTTTTTGGTATAATTTATAAGTCAATCTTCACAACAGTGTGACAACTCATACTAAAAGGCAAGGTCAGTTGGCTTGCCAGACACACGACACTTTCAGACACAACCAATTACTCTTCCTATGTTTTCCTGTGCTTATTGTAATGTATTTTATTACTCTATTTATATGTTTTTAATGTAATTTTGATGATGTTGCTTGTTGATGATGTTTTAGTTTTATTTTGCTGTAATATGTTGTCTGGGCTTGGCCCCATGTAAGCTGCTCCGAGTCCCCATGAGGGAGATGGTGGCGGGGTATAAATAAAGATTATTTATTCGAAAGGCCGAACAGGGCATAGGGTTACAGCCTGTGCTTGACGGGGTCACACTCCCCCTGAAGGCGCAGGTTCGCAGCTTGGGAGTGATCCTGGACTCATCGCTGAGCCTGGAGCCCCAGGTCTCGGTGGTGGTCAGGGGAGCTTTTGCACAATTAAAACTTGTGTGCCGGCTGCGTCTGTACCTTGGGAAGTCTGACTTGGCCACCGTGGTCCACGCTCTGGTTACATCCCGTTTAGACTACTGCAACACTATGTGGGGTTGCCTCTGAAGACTGCCTGGAAGCGTCAATTAGTCCAACAAGCGGCAGCCAGATTGCTAACAGGAGCGGGGTACAGAGACCATATGACTCCTCTGTTACGCCAGCTCCACTGGCTGCCGATTAGCTTCCGAGCACAATTCAAAGTGCTGGTCTTGACCTATAAAGCCCTAAATGACTCTGGCCCAGTTTACCTGTRCGAACGGATTCTCCCCTATGAACCATCAAGGTTACTAAGATCTTCTGGAGGGGCCCTGCTCTCGTTCCCACCACCTTCGCAATCACGTCTGGTGGGAACGAGGGACAGGGCCTTCTCGGTGGTGGCTCCTCGGCTTTGGAATTCCCTCCCACCAGAGATTAGATCTGCTCCTTCCCTCCTGACCTTTAGAAAACTAATAAAATCCTGGCTTTGAAATATGGCATTTGATYATCGAGGCAATAACCCTTGTCCACATGGAAGGATGGTGATGAATTGTGACTGTATTGACGACTTGGCTTATGTAATGTGATGATGTTTTTATTGTACTTTATATTTTAATGTATAATGATGATGCATTGTGCTGTTTTGTATATTACTGTATATGAACACATGTTGTGAACCGGCCTGAGTCCCTCCTCGGAGGTGCGAAGACCGGTATATAAAACTTCTAAATAAATAAATAAATAAATATTCCTGCTCTCACCATTTCCAACAAAAATATAAAGGAAGTGTGGATACTTTTTGAAGAACCCTTGTGCTTACTTAGGCGATCCCTCGCTTTCCGAGGATGATTGTCTTCCAATATTCTTGTGGGTCCGTATCTGGCTGTGGAGCCCTATTCTTGCTCTGCATCTTCTTCCGCAGTGAGGGCATTGGTTTCCAGGTGGAAGGCGGTCCCGGTCGGGGTTGGCTTGACGCGCCTTCCTCCTGGCACGTTTCTCTCTTTCACCCTCCACTCGTGCCTCCTCGAATTCTGCAGCACTGCTGGAGCGCTCAAGGGCCAGGGCTTCCCAGTTCTCAGTGTCTATGCCAGAGTTTTTAAGGTTGGCTTTGAGCCCATCTTTAAATCTCTTTTCCTGTCCACCAACGTTCCGTTTTCCGTTCTTAAGTCCGGAGTAGAGCAACTGCTTTGGGAGACGGTGGTCAGGCATCCGGACAACGTGGCCGGCCCAGCGGAGTTGATGTTGGAGGACTATCGCTTCAATGCTGGTGGTCTTTGCTTCTTCCAGCACACTGACGTTTGTCCGCTTGTCTTCCCAGGAGATTTGCAGGATTTTCCGGAGGCAGCGCTGATGGAATCGTTCCAGGAGTTGCATGTGACGTCTGTAGACAGTCCACGTTTCACAGGCATATAGCAGGGTTAGCTTTATAGACAAGCACCTTGGTATCCTACGGATCTCCCGGTCCTCAAACACTCTCTGCTTCATTCGGGAGAATGCTGCACTTGCAGAGCTCAGGCGGTGTTGTATTTCGGCATCGATGTTGACTTTGGTGGAGAGGTGGCTGCCAAGGTAGCGGAAAAGAACCCTTGTACAAACTAGCAAATAGAAAAGTGCAAAATAAAACCTGTCTTTCCATGATCCAGGTTGACAAAATAGGGAATATATGCTTGCATATTCGCTGTAAATTCAGCCTGCGTAGCATGAAAGAAAGAAGTGTTAAAATGGTTGCTGTTAACACACTGGGCATCAGCAGCCAGTACTTGTGGATGGCATATTTTCCCTCCTGCTTTATCATCATGAACAATGATAGGATGGGTCAGTGAGTGCTGCTGTAGATTTGGTACATGATCACTAAGTGTCTATGGAAAAACAGTTGGCATTTCATGCAGCCTTAAGTAACCTAACTGAAACATAACCTCAGCAGCAATCCCAGCACGAAAGAGCTGTCTTGACCCTCTTGCTGTCTCCCAGCATGCCTCAGCACACAAAGTCATAGAGAGCAATGCAGAAGCATTCCAGTGGGCTTGGCACCTGTAAGGTGGGCAGGGTCCCAAGAGGATCACCCTCACCTCTGCCCCATCTCTACTCATGTTGCTTCACTGGAGTCAGTGATCTGCTGGACAGCTGACCCAGAGAGAAACTCTGTCTGGGGCAGATAATGTATCTCCAATGACCATGTGACCTTCCTGGAGGCAGACTGTCCCACAGCAAAGTCTATCCTTTTCCCATGGCTGAAGTACTTCAATCCCACTTGGACAGGAACTCTCACTACACATCTATTTTAAAACATCCTTTTAAAAAAAACAGATTTTCATGAAAATACAAAAAAACAAGGTGGGGGGACTAGGATGTACCTGACAGAAAATCAAACTCTCTCGCAGCTGGAAGCATGGCATCTGAGACAGGTATTAAGCGAAGAATGACTTCCTCTGTATTCCAAAAGAAACTGCTTTATTCTGAAAAGAAAGTGGTATGTTGGATTTTCTTGCTTCTTTGTACCGGTTCCTAACTTTTCTGCTGCCGTTCCTTCTATGCAGAATCTAAGCAATTAAACGACTAGAAGGGTTTTTCTTCTGTATTGTCGATGGCTTTCATGGCTGGAATCACTGGGTTGTTGTACCTTGGGAAGTCAGATCTGGCCACAGTGGTCCATGCTCTTGTTACATCCCGAATAGATTACTGCAACACACTCTACATAGGGTTGCCTTTGAAGACTGTTCAGAAACTTCAATTAGTCCAGCGGGCGGCAGCCAGAGTAATCACCGGCGCATCATACCGGGAACATACTACCCCTCTCTTATGTCAGCTCGACTGGCTGCCGATCCAGTTCTGAGCACAATTCAAAGTGCTGGTTTTGACCTACAAAACCCTATACGGCTCCAGCCCAGCGTACCTGTCCGAACGCATCCCCTTCTACATCCTGCCTCGGAGTTTAAGATCTTCTGGGGAGGCTTTGCTCTTGGCCCAACCTCTATCACAAGTGAGATTGGTGGGAACGAGGAGCAGGGCCTTCTCGGTGGTGGCCCCTCGCCTGTGGAATTCACTTCCCGGGGAAATTAGGTCATCGACATCCCTCCTCTCTTTTAGAAGGAAACTAAAAACATGGATATGGGACCAGGCCTTTGGGTAATCTGGCAGACAGACAAAGGACAATGACGACTAGAATTGATAGGATTTGACAATGTGGAATGAGCTTACGGAACATTGAACATGAGATTAGTTTTTATTGATTGTGATGTATAACTTGATTGTTTTAATTGTTTATAATTGTTGTTGATACATGTTTTATCTTATTGTTTGTTGTTGGCATCGAATTGTGCCTTTTGTAAGCCGCCCTGAGACCCCCCTCGGGGGTTGA
>NW_026847660.1:60066896-60081097 GCF_025583915.1 Anolis sagrei ordinatus | reverse complement strand
ATTCTTCAGTTTTTATGGATCAATGATTTGACACCCATTGGAAATCTGTTCAGCCAGAGAAGATAGTGGGTCACGCTAGCTGATGAATGTCCAACAAAGTACAGGAATACTATCTTCACTTAAATTTAGTCCCGGATTTAGTTCTGTCTGAGAGGAGTAAACAGAGTTTTTGGTTTATTGGTTGACTGTTACGGCTAGTCTGCTGTTTGAGAGAATGAATATGTTGTCTAATTCCTTGAAAACTGTGTCTTCTGAGCCTTAAATGAGGTCAACAAGCAACAAATGCTGTATTGTGCTGTCTTTACTTCCTTGATCCACTTACTCACCCACTCAAAGTGTATTCAGCCTCAGTCATAGCTAAGAATATGGAAAGAATTAAATATGTATGTATGGAAAATATTTATCTCAATCCTCCAAAATGCAAGTCACTTTATAATATGAGAAGATCCATCTACTATATCTACCTATCTATCTATCTATCTATCTATCTATCTATCTATCTATCTATCTATGGAATTACATACTGAAATCACATGGTAATGTCTCAACTATCAATGCAACAAAACAGTAATCTATTTTATTGATGAGCAAGATTCTTTCAGAAATTGTGAATAGCAGGAAGCAATTTCTAATAATAACAATTTGCTGCATCTCTCAAATGGAGCAAGTACAATATAATAAATAATAATAAACTTTATTTATAACCCGCCACCATCTCTCCGAGGGGGACTCAGGGCGGCTAACATGAGGCCAAGCCCAAAAATAATACAACATGTTGTTGTTCATTCATTCAGTCATTTCTGACTCTTCGTGACTTCATGGACCAGTCCACGCCAGAGCTCCCTGTCGGTCGCCGCCACCCCCAGCTCCTTCAAAGTCACCACATCTCTGTATACGAACCCACACGATCCCTTCTATCATCCGGAGAGGCCCTGCTCTCGATCCCACCAGCATCGCAGGCGCGATTGGTGGGGACGAGAGAGAGGGCCTTTTCGGTGGTGGTCCCTTGACTCTGGAACTCACTCCCTAAAGACATCAGACAGGCCCCAACTCTGGCAGTCTTCAGGAGGAACTTGAAGACGTGGCTGTTCCAGTGTGCCTTCCTGGAATAATGATCCCATAGCACTTTGTCCTCCAAAGCACTTTACATTTCTTTAGGTCTGCTCGGTATGCCCTTCCACAAACACCAGTATAACCTTTTGTCCATATCCCAGCATTATTTCCAATTTTAACTCTACATTTGGCCTTCCCACAGTTTTTAATTGTGTGTTGTCTTATTGATAATGTTGTATATTTTATTGTCTATGTTTTTTAATTGCTTGTATTGTTGTTATTATTGTTTGTATTGTTGTGTTTGGGCTCGGCCTCATGTAAGCCGCACTGAGTCCCTTGGGGAGATGGTAGCAGGGTACAAATAAAGTGTTATTATTATTAATATTATTATTAGTTTGTTTATTTTTAGTCTGCATGCATATTTATCACACAAAGAACAGATCCGCTGAATTCATTCATACTCAAGTTTACTATTGAAGTACGATTATAGTGATAGTCAGATACTTGAGTTTACTTTATCCTTTCATGTTGATGTGCTTTTCTTTCTTTCTATTAAAAATCTCTCCAGGGTTCCATAGCATCCTTATCTGCCCATACTTTCTGATCCAAAAAGACCCAGAAGACAATGCCATTCTTGGTACTCCAGCACCTCATTCTCAGCTTTGGTCAGCAATTCTTTTTTAAAATACCCACTTAGCCTGGGGGAGGCAGCAGTGAAAAGGGATGAACAGTATCACCTTCCCCAGATGGTCTGAAGGGTCTCCTGAGATCCCATTCTTCCCTGCCAGCCTGCCTCTTTTCAGAAATACTTATTCTCATGGTGTTTTCAAATTATTTCTTCTGTTTTTATGGTAAGGGAAACAGCAGCACTGTATCTAAGATGCCTAGAAAGTGCTGTCAGTTCTTACTCCTGAGAAATCCAGTCCTTCCCACTTGTGAATAAATGCATATAAGGAAAGACTGCAAACTGCTGCTTATCCTCACTAGAGAAGGGAATAAGTGTTCGTAGTTATAGTAACAGAGGTGTTTACTCTCAAATAAATCAGTCTGTTTTGTGAATACAACATGACACCCCATCCCCCATATCCATGCTGCCAGTACCCCAGTTTCATTTTCCCAACATAGACCTCATGGATATAGGGCTCATACTCAGTCTATGCGTATATGGATTGGCTAATACTGACTTATTTTAAAAACGGTTATTTTTATGGGTACTTAATTTCTGTTTCATTTCAATTGATGTTTCATTTGCTCAACTCTTCCTTGCATAAAACATTATTGTGTAGCTTAGTTGATTATTAAACAGTACTTAAATATATTTAGACTTTGCTTTGCAAGGAATTTAATTTAATAGCAGTCCATATGTATCATTGTCCCTCATCTGTTGACCCATCTGATCTTCTGGTGACCTACCTCCTCCCCACCAGCTCTAGTGGGAGCAGAAAAATGTCAAGAAATTGGAAGACAAACTTCAGCACAGAGCTAATAGTTTATTTGTTGTTGTTCATTCGTTCAGTCGTCTCCAACTCTTCGTGACCTCATGGACCAGCCCACGCCAGAGCTCCCTGTCGGCCGTCACCACCCCAGCTCCTTCAAGGTCAGTCCAGTCACTTCAAGGATGCCATCCATCCATCTTGCCCTTGGTCGGCCCCTCTTCTTTTACCTTCCACTTTCCCCAGCATAATTGTCTTCTCTAGGCTTTCCTGTCTCCTCATGATGTGGCCAAAGTACTTCCTTGTCTCTAATATCCTTCCCTCAATGAGCAGTCGGGCTTTATTTCCTGAAGTATGGACTGGTTGGATCTTCTCGCAGTCCAAGGCACTCTCAGAACTTTCCTCCAACACCACAGTTCAAAAGCATCTATCTTCCTTCGCGCAGCCTTCCCTAAGGTCCAGCTCTCACATCCGTAGGTTACTACAGGGAATACCATGGCTTTGACTAGGCGGATCTTTGTTGCCAGTGTGATGTCTCTACTCTTTAGTTTCTTACACAATGCTAAACCCATGTTGACTTTTGGTGACTTTTTAAAGCAGAGCTTTCCAAACATTTCCGGTTGGTGACACCCTTTTTTAGACATGGATCATTTTGCAATACAATAATTCAGTTTTACTAGGAAACCAGAGTTTAAACCAAGCTCTTATAAGAGATATGGAGACATACATAAATCATAATTATGAAGTGTTTGAGGACACGATAGGGTCTTTTCGAGAAGATGGGGCAATGCTGACAGGGGTAGGGAAAAGGCAGAACTACTTAATGCTTTCTTTGCCTCGGTCTTCTCATAAAAAGAAAGCCATCTTCAACCTCAGCAAGATGGAGTGGATGGGGGATTAGAGGACATCCAACCTCATATAGGGAAACAAGTCATCCAGGAATACCTGGCCGCTATAAACAAGTTCAAGTCTCCATGGCAAGATCAACTACACCCAAGAATATTGAAGGAACTAGCAAAGTCATCTTGGAACCATTGGCAATTATCTTTGAGAGTTTTTGGAGAACGGAAGAAGTCCCGGCAGACTGGAGGAGGGCCAATGTGGTCTCAATCTTCAAGAAGGGAAAAAAGGATGACCCAAACAACTACCGTCCGGTCAGCCTCACATCGATACCAGGCAAGATTAGGAATAATGATGATGATGATTAGAAACAAATGCGGTCATCGCTAATAGTCAACATGGATTTATCAAAAACAAGTCATGCCAGACTAATCTGATCTCTTTTTGTGATAGAGTTACAAGCTGGATAGATGCAGGGAATGCCGTGGATGTAGTGTACCTGGATTTCAGTAAGGCCTTTGACAAGGTCCCCCATGACCTTCTGGCAAAGAAACTAGTCCAATGTGGGCTAGGCAAAACTACGGTGAGGTGGATCTGTAATTGGTTAAATGGACGAACCCAGAGGGTGCTCACCAATGCTTCCTCTTCATCCTGAAAAGTGACGAGTAGAGTGCCATCTGCAGGGTTCTGTCCTGGGCCCAGTCCTGTTTAACATCTTTATTAATGACTTAGATGAATGGTTTGAAGGCATGATCATCAAGTTTGCAGATGACACCAAATTGGGAGGGATAGCCAATACTTCAGAGGACAGGAGCAGAATTCAAAATGATCTTGACAGATTAGAGAGATGGGCCAAAACTAACAAAATGAAGTTCAACAGGGACAAATGCAAGATACTCCACTTAGGCAGAAGAAACTACAAAATGGAGGACAATGCCTGGCTCGAGAGCAGTACGTGTGAAAAAGATCTTGGAGTCCTTGTGGGCAACAAGTTAAACATGAGCCAACAATGTGATGTGGCGGCAAAAAAAGCCAATGGGATTTTGGCCTGCATCAATAGGAGCATAGTGTCTAGATCTAAGGAAGTCATGCTACCCCTGTATTCCGCTTTGGTTAGACCACACCTGGAATATTGTGTCCAATTCTGGGCACCACAATTGAAGAGAGATATTGACAAGCTGGAATGTCAATATCTGCTGCCCTGGAGACTAGGATGCAGAACAATGGCTTCAAACTCCTAGAAAGGAGATTCCATCTGAACATTAGGAAGAACTTCCTGACATGCTCCAAAATATTGTCTAGACATCACCCAAGATTAGAGACAAAGAAAGAAAGATCTAGTGGCCTTAGCAAAATGTTAGCCAAGTTAATTGTAATTTTATGGGTGCCAGCACAATGGGGAATAAATACATGCTAGTTTATGTTGCGGGGTTATCACTTTAGAAGGAATGTAGATGAGGACAGTACAACTTTAAAGATTTCAAACAACAACTAAGAAAACTATGCTGATACAAGGAAGAACTTCTACTGGGTCTCTATCAACTTTGAAAACAAAAGAAAACACTGTACTTCTAAGTTCCTTACCCACTTGTGTGACTAGTAATACATAAGATTGCTGTAGCTGTAAGAGATTAAAGAAAAGCCATGTTTTCCCCCTTATTGTTTTCCAGTTTGTTTACTATGTGCATCTGACAGCACTTTGTGTCTCATCCGTCTCCCTTTCTCCCCTGTGTAGTCAATCAGTTTCCCCTGCTGTTTGCGTGAGTCTTTCACATAACAACTGGGGAGAGAAAGACATTTCTTAAAGATAGGAAAATATGATTGTAAAAAATTACAAAATCTGGCAGGGAGACTCAGGGGTGAGAGATAGTACCTGAGACTACTCTTATCTCATTTTTTGAAGCTGAATAGCTTTTGTATTAAGGGTTCAGAGTTAAAAGCATAAGTCTTTGTGTCTGAATCCCCATTTCAACTCAAAGGTCTAAGAATTCAGTGCTGCCTAAAGGGATCCTTATAAAAAATTAAAATCCTGTGATCAGCACTTCAGCAGAGAAGAAGGAAGAGAACTGAATCCAGCCCTTCGTTCATGTTCCCAATAGGGCTGGGCGGTTTCGTTTCGTTAATTCGTAATTCGTTAATAATTCGTTAATTTTTTCAATTACAAAACGATAACAAACCATTCTGGAGCAATTATAAAAAAACGAATTTTCAAAAACGTTTTGTAAATGCTTCGTATTTCGATATTGTATTCGTTTCGTTATTGTTTTGAGGTCGTTATTATTTCCGCATGTCTGGGCCAGTTTTATGGTTTAATTAGTGAAAAAAAATTATAATATCACACCAACAGTCAACAACAGAGGGAGAGGGAAGCTTCAGAAGGTTTTGGAGGTTTTTTAGCGTATTTCGCGGTCGCGTCCGCCATTAACGAATCGATTCGTTATTGTTTCGGAAATCGATTCGTTAATTTTTTTACCATTTACGAAATTTCGTAAATATCGAACTTTTTAAAAGGAAAATTTTGTAATTATTTTAAATATCGAAACAAAAAAACCCCCCAAATACAAATCGATTTTAGAAACAAATTTTTCCGTTGTTACCCAGGCCTAGTTCCCAATTGATGGAATGTCTGCTTTTTTGGACATGGGTACATCAATATGGATAATTGACCCATGAGGGGTGGGGTGAATCAGCTCCATTGCATGATGCATATAGCTGATTCGAGTGAACACTGGGTAAGACCACTTAACATGAAAAATGATGTGAGCTGTTCTAGAGTTTCCCTGAAAATCTGGAACAAACTGGGATGGCCCCATGAAAATAGGTGGGCCGGCTCTGAAACCAGAACCAGCCACAACTGTTTACATGGCCATCCTGTGTTCCCAGGCTTTGGAACCCAGAGGGTGCTCACCAGTGCTTCCTCTTCATCCTGGAAAGAAGTGACGAGCGGAGTGCGCAGGGTTCCGTCCTGGGCCCGGTCCTGTTCAACATCTTTATTAATGACTTAGATGAAGGGTTAGAAGGCAGGATCATCAAGTTTGCAGACGACACCAATTTGGGAGGGATAGCCAATACTCCAGAGGACAGGAGCAGGATTCAAAATGATCTTGACAGATTAGAGGGATGGGCCAAAACCAACAAAATGAAGTTAAACAGTGACAAACGCAAGATACTCCACTTTGGCAGGAAAAACGAAATGCAAAGATACAGAATGGGGGACAATGCCTGGCTCGAGAACAGTACGTGTGAAAAAGATCTTGGAGTCCTCGTGGACAACAAGTTAAGCATGAGCCAACAATGTGATGTGGCGGCAAAAAAAGCCAATGGGATTTTGGCCTGCATCAATAGGAGCATAGTGTCTAGATCTAGGGAAGTAATGCTACCCCTCTATTCTGCTTTGGTTAGACCACACCTGGAATATTGTGTCCAGTTCTGGGCACCACAATTCAAGAGAGATGTTGACAAGCTGGAATGTGTCCAGGGAAGAGCGACTAAAATGATCAAGGCTCTGCAGGACAAGCCCTATGAGGAGCAGCTTAAGAAGTTGGGCATGTTTAGCTCTGAAGAAGAGAAAGGCTGAGAGGAGATATGATAGCCATGTATAAATATGTGAGAGGAAGCCACAGGGAGGAGGGAGCAAGCTTGTTTTCTGCTTCCTTGGAGACTAGGACGCGGAGCAATGGCTTCAAACTAGAAGAAAGGAGATTCCATCTGAACATGAGGAAGAACTTCCTGACTGTGAGAGCTGTTCAGCAGTGGAACTCTCTGCCCCGGAGTGTGGTGGAGGCTCCTTCTTTGGAAGCTTTTAAACAGAGGCTGGATGGCCATCTGTCAGGGGTGATTTGAATGCAATATTCCTGCTTCTTGGCAGGGGGTTGGACTGGATGGCCCATGAGGTCTCTTCCAACTCTTTGATTCTATGATTTCATTGTATGAATCAGAATTTTTTATATATATAATGTAGGCGCATACCTAAAGTTTTGTTTTACGGAGTTTTGAAGATCAAATTAGGTAGGTGACGGCCCCCATTCTCCATTCACTGAGTAAATAATGCGGGCGAAGGGATGGTGGGCGGTGCCTCAGAGCTGTAATGTGATGAGAAATTAACTCAAAGAATGTAGTTACCTACTGATTTGCATGGAAGTGTGGAGAGGGTAAGCAATTTTTCCGTTTCCTGGGAAAGTGGAGCTCTACTCAGACGAACTTTTTCTTCCGTTTAATTGCCTTAATGCAATTAAGTCCATTAGCACAATTATTTTCCAGGTAGCCCCATGAAATCCAACTGTACCATACACTCTGCTCCTCATACTTTAAATAAATATTTTAAGTACACATACTGAACAGAAAAGGAATACTTAAGGAGGATCCATGTCCCAGGATGGAAAGGCAAAGTTCCCATGCAAAAGTTTGTGACATATTTCACTACTTACCTGGAGAGATCAAGAAAGCCCCTTCTCTAGAAACGTTCAAAAAGAACCTTAAAACCTGGCTCTTCCGCTGTACAATATGACACCATTGCACCCCTCAACACTCTTCCCACTGGAATACACGCCCTCCAAATGGGAAGTTTAGCTTCACAACTATGTATTTTTTTACTAGTTCCCCTGCAGATAACTTACTCCTATTTTTATCTCATTAGAGTCTTAGAATCATTTTTATCCTGTACATGTACATTGTTATTGTGATTGTGCCTATTGGAATATTATTTTATGACTGTGTTTATAATTTTTTTTCTTGATGTAATTTGATGGTGTTGTTTATTGTTTATGCTCTGGTTTTATTTTGTTGTAATATGTTGTCTGGGCTTGGCCCCATGTAAGCCGCTCCGAGTCCCATTGGGGAGATGGTGGTGGGGTATAAATAAAGTTTATTATTATTTATTATTACAAAATCATAAATTTTACTGCCACTGTTTAGGTGTAGTAGTAACACTCAGTCCAATGACAAAATTTTTATTCTCTGCAGTGGCTCCGGTCCTTTCTTGAGGGACGGTCCCAGAAGGTGTTACTGAGTGACACCTGTTCAGCCCTACAACCACTGTTGTGTGGAATCCCACAGGGCTCAATTCTGTCCCCGATGCTGTTTAACATTTACATGAAGCCGCTGGGGGAGATCATCCGGAGTTTTGGAATGAGATGTTATCTCTATGCAGATGATGTCCAAATCTGTCACTCCTTCTCACCTGTCACCAAGGAGGCTGTCCAAACCTTGAACTGGTGCTTGGCTGCTGTGTCGGACTGGATGAGAGCTAACAAATTGAAACTGAATCCAGACAAGACAGAGGTCCTACTGGTCAGTCAGAAGACCGAACAGGGCATAGGGTTACAGCCTGTGTTAGATGGGGTTACACTCCCCCTGAAGACGGAGGTTCGCAGCTTGGGAGTGATCCCGGACTCATCGCTGAACCTGGAACCCCAGGTCTCAGCGGTGGCCGGGAGAGCTTTTCCACAATTAAAACTTGTGCGCCAGTTGTGCCTGTATCTTGGGAAGTCAGATCTGTCCACAGTGGTCCACGCTCTTGTTACACCCCGAATAGATTACTGCAATGCACTCTACGTGGGGTTGCCTTTGAAGACTTTTCGGAAACTTCAATTAGTCCAACGGGCGGCGGCCAGATTACTCACCGGAGCATCATACAGGGAACATACCACTCCTCCATTATGTCAGCTCCAATGGCTGCCGATCCAGTTCCGAGCACAATTCAAAGTGCTGGTTTTGACCTACAAAACCCTATATGGCTCCGGCCCAGCGTACCTGTCCGAACGCATCTCCTTCTACGTCCCGCCTCCGAGTTCAAGATCCTCTGGGGAGGCCCTGCTCTCGGCCCCACCTCTATCACAACTTGATGGGGACGAGGGATGGGGCCTTCTCGGTGGTGGCCCCTCACCTGTGGAATTCGCTTCCCGGGGAAATTAGGTCATCAACATCCCTCCTCTCTTTTAGAAGGAAACTAAAAACATGGATATGGGACCAGGCCTTTGGGTAATCTGGCAGACAGACAAAGGATAATGATGACTAGAATTGGATAGGATTATGACAATGCGGAATGAACTTACGGACTTTGAGCTTGGCAAATGTTGATCATTAGGTTGGTTTTTATTAGTTATGATGTATAACTGGATTGTTTTTAATTGTTTTAATTGTTGTTGATATATATTTTATCTTATTATCCGTATTGTTGGCATCGAATTGTGCCTTTTGTAAGCCGCCCTGAGGGCCCCCCCTCCACCTCCGGGGGTTGAGAAGGGGGCGGGGTAAAAGTGCACGAAATAAATACATAAAATCTCTTGAATGGAATGGAGAAAATAAGAGTTGGTTAAAGTAGAACTAATCCCCTTAGATCTCTGCTGGTAAAATTATGAAGCACCACATGAAAGAAACATGACATAGCACTCAAAGAAAATATCAATGCTACAATTTAAACTGATATTTCTTATAGTATATAAGATTAATTCCTCATATTATAAAGAAAAAAGTTGCATTTTTGCAGTTTAGCACATCAGTCAGTGTGCACTATGAAGAAAATTAGAGAAAATTATAAGCATTTATTGGTGAAATATGGACACAATCTTTATATAGGACTATCACTGTCTATTCATCCCAGTTTAGTTTGCTTGGTCAACATTTTGATGTCTCTCCCATTCAATGTACTGGAAATTCATGTGGAAAATAATAATCCCACCTCTCAACCAACTTTAGGAGATAACAAATATTTAATGATGCCCTACCTAGAAACAATAAATAAATTTGAGTCCCTCCTGGACTCCTGTGGAACGAAGTAATGAAATTTTTATAAGATGGAAATTAATAAATTATAAATCTGGCTGTTAAAATGTGAATCACTAAAGACTCTTGACACCCTTTTCCTTCCTCTAATTAGAATTTAAAAATAAATAAATGAATGTATAAACCTGCTGCATTTCCAGACACTAACTTGCTTCTGAGTACATGCCGTGAAGCTAATAAACCCTGACAGTGGTACAGTTTACATGCTTTCATTCACAAATTAAAATTGCTTGAAGGGACAGTAACAAGAGGAAATACAAATGATTTAAAATGCAATCCATTTATAAGAATCATGTTATAACAAGGAACATAACCACAAACAAGTTTCTGACAGCTGAGTATTCATCACAGTATTTTTGTGGACATAAAAAGGAGCAGCTGTTAAGAGTGGATGGGTCTCTTGTATGCAATGGTTTAGGAAAGGTTCTGGTCAGAAGTACTGTTATATATATCTTAGTGATGCCCAGAATCATATATACATACACACAGGCCCGTAGCCAGGATTTCGTTTCGGGGGGGGGGGGGCTGAATTTTTTTCAGGGGGGGTTTCGGGAGGGCTGAGTTTCGGGGGGGGGGGCTGAGTCTGAGTGACAGAGAGTCTACCCTAGCAAACCTTTTTTATCATTACCCCAATACCCCCATGCATATGAGATATATTGAGTATGGTGATCAGATCATCCTTTTTGTAGGATGCCTTTTTGTAAATTGTCCTTTATGTGTGTGTACACCGCCATGAGTCGCCCTAAAGGGCTGAGAATGGCGGTTAATAAATGCATCAAATAAATAAATAATAAATAAGATCATGATATGAATAAACATAACAGTTTAAATAATGCACCATTAAGGCCTTTTCGCGAACCACCATGAGAATTTCGGGGGGGGGGGGTGAAGCCCCCCAAGCCCCCCCCCTCCCCGGCTACATGCCTGCATACACAGGCCTCTTCCACTCACAACAAGCAAAAATATCAATTAGATCTGTGGAAGGTACAGGAAATTAAAGGCTATTTGTAGTTCCCACACTGCTCTCATGAACTACAGTTCCACATTCATTCACTTCCTTCAATTGCCATTCTGCTGGGCATCGAGTGGGAAGAAGATAGCCAGCAAGACTCATCATGTCTTGTGTATTATATAAAACGGTCAGAGGACGTCTTCAATGGCTGAACAGGCAGATGATAATATGGTGTTACAACAGTTGCGAAGGTGGGCGAAGGCTACAAAAGATGCGGTCATGAATCTATATAAATAAAAATGTAATGTTCATTTGTGGGATTAACATAACTCAAAAACCACTAGATGAACTGCTGCCAAATTTGGCCATAAGACACCTACTAACCCAAGGAGTGACCATCACTAAAAAAAATGATTTTGTCATTTGGGAGTTGTAGTTGCACGGATTTATAGTTAACCTACAATCAAAGAGCATTCTGAACTCCACCAATGATGGAATTGACCCAAACATGGCACACAGGACTCCCATGACCAACAGAAAACACTGGAATGGTTTGGTGGCTATTGACCTTGACTTTGGGAGTTGTAGTTCACCTATATCCAGAGAGCACTGTGGACTCAAACAATGATGAATCTGGACCAAACTTGGCTCGAATACTCCGGTCTGGATGTTAATAGAAGAGAGAGAGATAAATGTGTGCTCCTGTTGCCGGAGACAGATCTACAGAAATGAGAGAGAAGGAGAAGGAGGAAAGAAAGAAGGAGTTGGAGGAGGAAGAAGGGAGCAGGACGCAGAGGAATGGGAGAATTAAAAAACAAAACTTGTTTCTGCCTCTTTCTTTCTTTCCTCCTTCCTGCAGTGAAGGGAGGGCAGCAAGGAAGAGTTGGTGAAGAAGACAACAGTCGCTCTCCCCTCCTTCCTCCCTCCCTCCTGCCTGTTGCTTCCACCGGGGCATCTTTGAGGAAGAGGAGGCGACGAAAGGGAGGGAGGGCAGCCAAGAGAAAAAGGCTGCTGCTTCTGCTGGCAAATGAGGGACTTAGGAGCCCATCCACCATCTTCCTCCTCTTCTTCCTCGCTCCTAAAGCGGTGGTGGTGCGGTTTCAGATGAGGAAGGAGAGGAAGTGGAGGAGGACAGTGGGTAGGCTCCTAAAGTCCCTCCCCCATCCGCCGGCCTTCCTCGCGCAAGCCTCCACCTCCACTCCCATGGTGCCCATTCTCACTTGTGTGAGTGTGTGTGTGTGTGTGGCCATGCATGCACACCTGGCTCCTCATGCTTTAACGGCTGGCCGGCTGTTTCCTCGTGAGGGGGCGTGGCCATGGGTCTCTTTGTGGGCAATGCAGTTTCTCCTTTGTGAACATGTAGTTCAGAAGTCCTTTCTGCTTTTTGTTTTCATGGTTTTTTTGAGTGGAGAACATACATTGGGTTGTTAGGTGTCTTGTGTCCAAATTTGGTGCCAATTGCCCCAGGGGTTTTTGAGTTCTGTGAATAGCACAAACGAACATTGTATTTTTATTTATATAGATTTTAATTTAATTTTTTTGTCCAGTATCTCCTAATATGTAGTAAGGTAAAGGTAAAGGTAGTCCCCTGACATTAAGTCCAGTCATGTCTGACTCTGGGGTGTGGTGCTCATCTCCATTTCTAAGCCCAAGAGCCAGCATTGTCCGTAGACACCTCCAAGGTCATGTGGCCGGCATGACTGCATGGAGCGCCGTTACCTTCCCGCCGGAGCGGTACCTATTGATCTACTCACATTTGCATGTTTTCAAACTGCTAGGTTGGCAGAAGCTAGGGCTGACAGCGGAAGCTCACGCCGCTCCCCGGAATCGAACCTGTGACCTTTCAATCAACAAGCTCAGCAGCTCAGTGCTTTAACCCACTGAGCCACCGGGGGCTGAGATATTAGAAAAAATATCAATAAAATATACTTAGGCTACCAGCTAATAACATGTACATGAAAGTCAACCACACTGGGAATAATGGAACATACTCAGTGGGCATGTAAAGAATTGTACTGTACTGTATAGTAAAATGTAAACGTTTCCCCTGATAGGGGGCCCTACTGTACTGTATATGTGATTACAATAATATATTCAAAATATCAATATTTTACTTGGAAACTGTTTTGACTGAGTTACTTCTAAATATTTATAACATTATCCAACTCTGAGGGGCGAGCCTTATCTCCATTTCTAAGCCAAAGAGCCAGCGCTGTCTGTAGACACCTCCAAGATCATGCGGCTGGCATGACTGCATGGAGCACCATTACCTTAGACTCATAGAATCAAAGAGTTGGAAGAGACCTCCTGGGCCATCCAGTCCAACCCCCTGCCAAGAAGCAGGAATGTGGCATTCCCTATTGATCTACTTACATTTGCATGTTTTTGAACTGCTAGGTTGACAGAAACTGGGGCTAACAGTGGGAGCTCACCCCACTCCCTGGATTCGAACTGCCAAACTTTTGGTCAGCAAGTTCAGCAGCTCAGCAGTTTAACTCACTGCGCCACCAGGGGGCCCTACTGTACTGTATATGTGATTACAATAATATATTCAAAATATCAATATTTTACTTGGAAACTGTTTTGACTGAGTTACTTCTAAATATTTATAACATTATAGCTCAATAGCATACTTGTCTTCCATTAAATTTTAAGAAAACATGAGGTCACTAAAGGCTAACATACTAATGCTAGTATGCATGGAAAAGCATGCACACGTGCTTTGAACAGTCATCTAAAAAAAAGGTTGGTTACTATTTTGAAAATAGCATTACAATTATTCTGGTTTTTCAATGCGATTTTTATTGTTATTTGTTGCTATTGCGAAACAATTCATTTACAAAAATGGAAACTTTTCATGTAAAAATATGGTAATGGAAATTTTGAATCATTGTTGCAGATGCAATCGGCTATGGGAGTTTCATACATCATGGCTTATATAACCATTGGGGACAGGGCTAGCCTAAAATATTTTGCTGCCTGTGGATGACTCAATAGGGAGTTCAATCTTAATTTAACACTGATGACAGGCTAAGCACCCTCTAAACCTCTACCCTCTAACCTCAGCAAGATGGAGTAGATGAGGGATTAGAGGACATCCAACCCCAAAATGGGAAACAAGTCGTCCAGGAATACCTGGC
>NW_026847660.1:60031295-60047437 GCF_025583915.1 Anolis sagrei ordinatus | reverse complement strand
ATTGGCTTTTTTTGCCTCCACATCACATTGTTGGCTCATGTTTAACTTGTTGTCCACGAGGACTCCAAGATCACAGTGAAGAGAGGGGCCAAGAAGGCCGTTCCATCTTGTCTCCTGTAATGTGCTTATAATATAATATAATATAATATAATATAATATAATATAATATAATTTATTGTATATACATATAATATTGATAATATTAAAATGTAATACAATATAATACTACTAATAATATCATGATAATATAATTATACGTTTTATATTAAATGTAATATTATTAATAATATTACAGTATAATGTTATAGTACAATGTAATATACGAGGGGTATTTTTTAAGTAAGGTCCGTTTTGTTGTAGACACTAGTAGTTCGCGCGCATACCGCAACGAGCGCGTGCATCGTGTACCGGCATGCCTCGGGAACAACTGTGCTCAGTTTCCGCTCTGTAGCTAACCTGTACGGTTCTGTTCTGTGCTTTAAAAATGTTTAAGACTATCAGCTCACCCTCCACATGTGAGGTTCGCTCAGTGATACGGTTTTTGTCAGCAAGGAACCTGCCTGCTGCAGAAATTCATCGACAGATTTGTGAAGTGTAGGGTGATACTGTTATGAGTGAAAGCAAAGTGCGTAAGTGGGTACGACAATTCAAAGATGGCCGTGACAACGTCCATGATGAGGACCGCTCCGGTTGCCCTTCTTTGATTACAGTGAACTCTTGGTTATCGGAGCAGGCGGCAAGTTTTTACGAAGAGGGTATTTTAACGTTGGTTCAGAGGTATGATAAGTGTTTGAACAAACTTGGCAACTATGTCGAAAAATAGAGTGAAAATAAATTTACTTTTTTGAAATAAACTTTGGTTGTGTACTTATGTTGAAACGGACCTTACTTAAAAAATACCCCTCGTATAATATTAATATTGTGCTATGGTAATAATATAATATATTGTATTTACTTGTCACTTGTAAGCCGTTCTGAGTACCCTTCGGGGTGAGAAGGACGGCATATAAATGTCATAAATAAATAAATAAATAAATAAATAAATAAAATTGGCTTTTGTGGATTGGTCATTGTTGTGCTGCAATTTAAGTCATGACTCAAGATCGACAAACACGTGTTATTTTACATGTTATTTCATAAAGTTAACTGTACTACACAATAAAATATTACCCCAACAAAGAGTAAAATATGCAAAGTTAAAGCCAAAACATGCCAAAACGTATTGTTCCGTACAAACTCTTCTATATGCCTTCTTAAGAAGTCAAATTCTGAAAAGTCATTTGCCCAGTGACAGGAAAGCAATCTGAGAAGGTGGTAGGTGGGAAAAAAGTCAAATGACTCACTCTTGCAAAATTTTGCTGTCTGTTGTCTGGGGAAACCCGAAGTCCATCAGCTCATCCAGTAGTTCATATACAATGACAAAATTGTCACGGATGCTCTCTTCCTCTAGTTCTTTAAAGTATTCTGAAAAGACCTGATAAGTAAAGGATAGAAGAATTCACCGTGGATTTCTTACTGAAGGCATATTCTTTCTGTGCTCAAAATGTTGGCGTTACAAGTCCCTAGTCACAAAATTTTGCATGTCTAAAATGTGAAAATGTCAAAAATGTCAAAATGTTTGGAAAGTTCTGACCTAGAGCACAGACCAAAAACACTACCTATCTTTACATGTGTTTCTAAAATGTGTTCAGCCACTTACCTCTACCACTTTGTAGAGAAAGGAATATACAAGTGAGGCATTGGCGTTCTTCATGGTGAGGGCCACCACTACAGAAAAGGTCAAGGAAGAAGCTAAGAAAAGAACCATTTTGTCCACTCCACCAGAGACCTGTATTGTAGCCCACTGTGGCTGGATCTACACTCCCATATACAGGGGCGGTGCAATTTGGTCGCAGATCCTCATGGTTTAGTCCACAATGATCTCTGATGTAGGTGGAACTACAACTCCAAAACAAAGGACACTGCCCCCCACCCTTCCGTTTTTCTGTGGTCATGAAGAACTGTCCAAGTGCGATTCATCCAGTTGGGGGGTTCAGACTCCCTGTATTGGAGGCATATAAATCCAGCAACTACAACTCCCCAATATAAAATCTTTTTTTGAGTGGAAGAACAGCATTGGTGGGGGTGTATTGTGGTCCAATTTTGTGTCAGTCGTCCAGGTTTAGATGTAGAGTGTCTGTTTTGTGGACCGCACGCGACGCGACATAGCGTTTGGAAGCACGCACGCCCAGGCACAACATGCACCCACGTCCCTACTTGCGGTACACATCACCTCGCCACGATTAAGTGGAGACAGGTGGTGTGGTATTGGCAGTTGCAAGCGAGGTGAGACGTCACCGAAGACTTAGGTAAATATTAGGGGGCACTGGTTTCCCAATCAAGTTTTGAAAGGGTTGTTGTAGGGTTTTTTGGGCTGTATGGCCATGTTCTAGAAGCAGTCTCTCCTGACGTTTCACCTACATCTATAGCAGGCATCCTCAGAGGTTGTGAGGTTTGAAAGGCATTTGAGCATTGTCAATATTAAGAGAGAAGTGGCTGCTTACATTGTTCTGTTTATTTAAATAACTCGGGATATCTACCTTCGGTTGTTCCATCTTTATCTACTCACCTCAAAATGGATTTTTTTGGAGGTTCCATCCAAAATAGCCACCTACAGATAAATCACAATAAAATGCACACTTGATTAAACAATAGATTTCATATAAATTTGAATCTGCAGCATTTCAGAGCCAACAACCAACAGAGTAGATAATGTGATCCTTGGGGATTCACCACAGTCATCTTTAACATTGATCTCCTCAAGGAGCAAGCTGACAAAAACTGACTATAAAATCAATCATAAGAGACCTCTAATTCTATGCTTTGCTAACCATAAAATCCAAGAAAAATCCACATATCTGCTTTAGTGCTGTGGGACTATGTGCCTTTGGGTCTGTGATATTTTCCTGTTAGAAATCCCATTATTCAGGTTTTATAATTGCTTAAGAAAAAGCTGCTCTTTTCAAGTTGCCACAGGTTGAAGTCTTGAAAGGGGCACCGAGAACCTGCCTTAAGCAATATTCCTCTCATTCCAGAATCCATTTTCTGGATTAGAACCTTAAAGTGTTCTATATCTATATCTATGTCTTATCCACCCTTTTGTTCCACAACAATAGTTAACTAGTTTAATTGGTTCACAGCAAGTGTGAATTACTTTAATGGACTTATCTCAGTGCTACTCAAGGTGGTGATACCTGGATCACTTCCCATCCATAAGCAACCTACTGCCACTCTGCAAAAAATTGGTAGGAAAGACAGTTATGGTTAATGGGCAAAAAAAAAAATGATATCAGATATCGGAACATTAGGAGAAAAACCACATCAGATCACTGGAGAATTACTAGATTTAGGAATTGCTGTCCCCCAGTGTCTGCTCTGGTCCCAGCTGAATATATTTTCTGCTGCTGCCTTCAACTTGTGCTTGTTTCATTGGATCAATTGGGAGCTCTAACATGCTGGGAGGACCCAAAATTTTGGACAACAGTCATAACAAATATAAGTTTATTTTATCATTTTTTATATTCTGGTGATTGGTTGTGTAGGCAGTAGGGCTGGGCGGTTTCGTTTCGTTAATTCGTAATTCGTTAATAATTCGTTAATTTTTTCAATTACAAAACGATAACGAACCATTCTGGAGCAATTATTTAAAAAAACGAATTTTCAAAAACGTTTTGTAAATGCTTCGTATTTCGATATTGTATTCGTTTCGTTATTGTTTTGAGGTCGTTTCGTTATTATTTCCGCATGTCTGGGCCAGTTTTATGGTTTACTTAGTGAAAAAAAATTATAATATCACACCAACAGTCAACAACAGAGGGAGAGGGAAGCTTCAGAAGGTTTTGGAGGTTTTTTAGCGTATTTCGCGGTCGCGTCCGCCATTAACGAATCGATTCGTTATTGTTTCGGAAATCGATTCGTTAATTTTTTACCATTTACGAAATTTCGTAAATATCGAACTTTTTAAAAGGAAAATTTTGTAATTATTTTAAATATCGAAACAAAAAAACCCCCCAAATACAAATCGATTTTAGAAACAAATTTTTCCGTTGTTACCCAGGCCTAGTAGGCAGGGCCCTGTGCAGAGTAGAAAGAGAAAACAAGCATTGTCTTTGTTGAAAGTACCTGTTCTGTCATGCGCTGGGCTTGAAACGAATTGCTTTTAAAACAGGACGTGCAACTTTAGCCCAGCGGGAAGCCAGGGGGCCCAAAGAGAAGTTCTCAGGATTTTCACCATAAACAGTCTTTGGAGGCTGTGGACAAGTCTACATAGGGACCACCAAATGCACCATTGTCCAAACAAGAATCAAGGAACATGAAAGGCACTGCAGACTACTTCAGCAAGATAAGTCAGCCATAGCAGAGCACTTGATGAACCAACCTGGACACAGCATATTATTTGAGAACACAGAAATGCTGGACCACTCAACAACCACCATGTCAGACTACACAGAGAAGCCATGAAATCCAGAAGCATGTGGACAATTTCAACAGAAAGGAAGAGACCATGAAAATGAACAAAATCTGGCTACCAGTATTAAAAAACTCTAAAATTACAACAGCAAAACAACAGAGAGGAAACAACCAAGCACATCTTAACACCTCTCAGCAAGAGATTTTCCCAGGCTCAGGCAGGCCTTCAAATGCTAATGAAGGTGGTCAGTTGAAACATTCACACCTAGCTCCAGCAGAGAAGAGCTCTTTGCCCCACCCCAGCCATTCCACAGATATATAAACCCATTTCCTATTCCAACAGACCTCACTACCTCTGAGGATGCTTGCCATAGATGCAGGCGAAACGTCAGGAGAAATGCCTCTAGAACACGGCTCTATAGCCCGAACAAACCCACAAGAACCTAGTCTTTGGAGGGCTTGTGAAATACAACAAAGTCTTTATTGGTGAACAATCAACAGAAACTTCTTTTGTCTTCAAAAGGTTAAACAAATACTTCCAGGCTTTTGTGCAACTGGTGGCTTCTAACTGTTACTTTACTCTAAAGGAAAATCCCTTTCCAAACTTCTCCCAGGCTAACTGTGATCCTAAACTTAACTGATGTGGGCTTGAACTGCGTCTCAACACCGAGTGGACCTACCAGTAGGCCTGTAGTCACTTAGCTGGAGTTCTTGATGTTTAAAGCTGTTATTCCCTCCGAAATTCCCCGGGGCTGTAAGGCTGTTTCCCTGGGAACCTTTGGGAATCTTTAGATGCTCTTAAGACTGTTCTCCCCCAGGAAGTCTTAAGGGTTGAAGCCTTTGTACAGGAGAAAGTCTGTACATGTCCTGTACATTGACTTTCCTTGCTGAGACTGACTGAAAATGGCTCCCTTCCCTTCTCAATTGTCCTGAACAGGGGGCGGAACCAAACTTAATGATGATGGACAGGGGGCCTGCCCTATAACTGCAAACTTTAACAGGAAGCCACCCTTCTGCAGAATCCCAAGCCTTGGGCTGCAAGCAAACACTTAATACAAAGCAAATAAAGTGGGAGCTTCTGGTACAGCTGTACCAGCACAGTACCAATAAATATAAGTTTATCTTATTGATAACTTATTCCTGTGAATCAGTGAATCAGGGCTGTGTAGTCAGGACCCAATGCACGGCTTTGCCCTGGGGTCTATAATGCTGTTAATAATAATAATAATAATAATAATAATAATAATAATAATAATACTTTATTTATATTCTGCCCTTCTCACCCAAAGAGGACTCAGGGCGGATCACAGCACACATACATGGAAAACATTCAATGCGGCTTTTGTATAGACAATAGACAGAATATAAAGGAAGTGTTGTTGACTCAGTGTCCAGCTGTTCACTTTTTTTTTGTGCTAAGGAAGGTGTGTCCAGCCACAGGGGGTGCTGTTGCTCCATTTTCTATGATGAAGAGCCGTCAGGACTTCCTCCTTCCTTTTTGGTTGCCCATCATTTACTGATCTTCTTTCTTTATGGCGTCTTTATTAAGATGGCCCTGGAGGGTCCTTCCTGGAGGGTCGTTCCCAGTTGGTGAAGCTGGGAGACACCTGCTTGGGCCCCTGGCCTTTGACCTGTGGGGTCCATTCTGTCTCCCATGCTTTTCAACATCTACATGAAACTGCTGGGTGAGGTCATCCGGAGTTTTGGAGTTGGTTGCCATCTCTACGCAGATGACACACAACTCCACATGGTAGGACCTTAGAAAGGCATTTAGATGTGTTTGGGCTGATTTGGTAGGTCTCTGGCGCCACACGCACTCTAGCCTCCTCTTTTTTCAATTCATCGCTGCCAGCGCCTCAGTGAACCAAGGGGCAGGTTTAGCTCGGTTACTCGAGAAGGGGTGTTCCGGAGCGATTGTATCAATTGCCCTGGTCATCTCACTGTCCCAGCGAGAGACCAAAGCATCGACAGAATTGCTAGCCAAGGAGGTGGGAAATTCCCCAAGAGCTGTCAGGAAGCCGTTTGGATCCATAAGTCTCCTGGGGCGGACCATTCTAATGGGTCCACCACCCCTGCGGAGGTTAGGAGGCACGGTGAGTCTAAACCTGATCAGGTGGTGATCGGTCCATGGCAATGGAGCGATGGTCAGCTCCTCCACCCCGTCACCTTCATCCCATCCCTGAGAAAAAACCATAGATGTGGGTCAGGAGAGAATGTTTCTGGAACATGGCCATACAGCTTGGAAAACTCAAAGTAACCCAACTAGGCCTGTTTGATCAAGAAAAAATTTGTTTCTAAAATCGATTTGTAATTGGGGTGTTTTTTTGTTTCGATATTTAAAATAATTACAAACCTTTCCCAAAAAAGGTTTTGGTATTTACGAAATTTCGTAAATATTTACAAAACATTTTGTAAAGATGGCGGACCCCCGCGCATGCGTAAAAAACACTTCCGAAGCTTCGTTATTTCTGAGGATGCCTGCCATACATGCAGGCAAAATGTCAGGAGAGAATGCTTCCTTCCTTCCCCTTCCCCCTTTCTCTCCCCTTCCCCCTTTCTCTCCCCTTCCCCTTCCTTCTCCTTCCCCCTCCCTCCTTCCCTACCTTCCTTTCCTTCTTCCTTCCTTCCTTCCCTTGCCCCAGATGCCGGCCCGGGGAAGCCAGCGTTGCCTGGCCACGCCCACCCGGCGCCGCCTCCGCTTGTTCTCCTGGCACAGCTGGGAGGGGAACAGGAGGTGCTTCATGGCCGCAGATCTTCTTCTGCTGTGCTCTCTTGTTCTCCGTGGCCACGAGACGCCACCTGCTTCCCTCCCAGCCGTGCCAGGAGAACAAGCGGAGGCAGCGCCTGGCCCGGTGTACCACGGAGAGAAAGAAGAAGGAAGGAAAGGAAGGTAGGGAAGGAGGGAGGGGAAAGGAGAAGAAAGGGAAGGAAGGAAGGGGAAGGGAAGAGAAAGGGGCCAGGGGAAGGAAAGAAGGAAAGAGGGGGAAGCCTGGTCCGGCAAAGTTTGGTCCAGATCCAACATTGTTTGAGTCCACAGTGATCTCTGGATGTAGGTAAACTACAACTCCAAAACCAAAGGACACTGCCCACCAAACCCTTCCAGTATTTTCTGTTGGTCATGGGAGAACTGTGTGCCAAGTTTGGTTCAATTCCATCGTTTGTGGGTTCAGAATGCTCTTTGATTGTAGGTGAACTATAAATCCCAGTAACTACAACTCCCAAATGTCAATGTCTTATTTCCCCCAAACTCCACCAGTGCCCTAAGGGCGAGCGCGCGCGGGCCGGCCAATCGGGAGCCGCGCTCGCGCCCAACAGGCAGGGGCGGGGCTTGGCTCACTGGGTGCGCGCTCGCGCCGCCCCTTCGCCCCGCCCGCCCCATTTACGAAACGGGCTCGTTAAAACATTTTAAAACTGTGGGGGTTGCCGTTTCGATATTTAAAAACCCTTCTGGGTTTGAAAATATGTTTTGATATCGTTCCGTATATGCAAAAATTAACGAATGTTTAACGAATTACGAATATAACGAACGAAACCGCACAGGCCTAAACCCAACAACAAAAATATCTATCAGAAGTAAGCTTCTTGGACTCCAGCTCAAATGGTTTAAAAGGCTTTTGAAAAGAGAAAATATTTGCCTTGCACCAAAAACATAGCAATGTTGATAAAGTCCCAAACTAGACCCCAGTCACATACATATTTATTAGGGCTGGGCGTTTCGTTCGTTAATTTCGTAATTCGTTATTAATTCGTTATTTTTTTGATAACGAAGCAATATTGAACCATTCAGGAGCAACTAAAAAACAAAACGAATTTTTTCAATTCGTTTCGTAATTGTTTCGTAATTGTCTCGAAATCGATTCGTAATTGATTCGAAATCGTTTTGTTATTATTTCCGCATGTCTGGTGCAAGTTTTAGGGTTGCTGTTTGTTTTCTCAGTGAAAAAAAATAAATTATCACACCAACAGTCAACAACAGAGGGAGAGGGAAGCTTCCTGTCCCATTTGGAGGTTTTTTTAGCGTATTGCGCGATCGCGCCCGCCATTAACGAATCGATTCGTATTGTTTCGAAATCGATTCGTAATTGATTCGTAATTTACGAAATTTCGTAAATAACGAAAAAATTTTAAGGAAAATTTCGGAATTCTTTTAAAAATCGAAACGCAAACCCCCCCTAAAAACGAATCGAGTTTAGAAACAAATTTTTCCGTGGTTGCCCAGCCCTAATATTTATCATTATTTACACATTAGAATAGTACTTCTATTAGCTTGTCTTGTACTTTTAACTCAGTAGTGCATTTGGAATGAATTCTCAAAAAGAGAGGTTATCATTCTCATGCTTGCTCCTTCAGTTCAGCATCTAAAATTCAAATTACGGTGTGAGGATGGAAGCAGGAGTTTCCCATGAAGTGATCGGTTTCATTGACACTATTTATAGTTCTGATCTTTGAGATGGCTAAACATTAAAACTGAGCACATATTTTCACTGGAACATATTTCGCACAAAATACTTCATTCATCTACAGTTATTCTATGGGATTAACCCGAAAGAGATTTTTTAAAAACACTAGAAAAGTAAGATTTGTCTAAAACGGGCATTTTTAAAGAAAAAATGGAGCTCTAAATATAATAGAATATAGAGAGGGAAAAGGCAGGCGAAAGTCTGCTCGAGCTACGGTAATGGACACTCCAAAACAGCTTAATTTATTGATAGGCTTAATTGATCTTTTGTGGAGTGCCTCTGCTTGGCATCAGCTTCTCTTGCCTAGTGTGAGAGGTTGATAGATCCACATTATGACATTTTCAAATGCTGCTTTATTAGCTGACACAAAGAGAGCACTTCTGGGTAGGAATCTCTTCAAACATCTTGTTGTTTGCAACCATTTCTGGTAGTACCTTCTTTTGCGTGCTTTTTATTCATCCTAAATCCCACTCTGAATTGTGTTTTTTCACCATGAAGGAAAACAAAGATGAAGCTCTCATGGTTAACAGAATGCACAGGATTTATGGCTTAAGTCACACCAGATTGCTTGGCAAAAGATCTATATTTTGTCTTTTCCACAGGCATCAGATGAATCTATACATCTCCACTTTTACATGAAAGCTCTGCTCAGAATCAATGCAAGTAACATGCATTCTGATTTAATAATAGCATATATACTAGTATTGTCTGGGTATGCATTTCCTAATGGTTTTTATTAGAAATGTTGATTGTTAGCTTTCTTATTTTAGGAATGGTTCAATCAGAGAGATGAAGAAAAAGATTATTTATTTATTTATTTATTTTATGCTTCGCAGTCTGCAATTTTTCATCCCAGGAAATCCCACTCAGCTCAATCCAGTAAGAGTGAGAAGGATCCAATGAACCTGCCTCCTACCATACCAACCATAGGGAAAGGAGGTATATATAGACCAGCTTAGCAAAAAGACACATTATTCGCTTTCTTCTTCTGATGCGTGACAGCATCTCCGTATACGAACCCACACGATCTCTCCGATCATCTGGAGAGGCCCTGCTCATGATCCCACCTGCGTCGCAAGTGCGGTTGGTGGGGACGAGGGACAGGGCCTTCTCTGTGGTAGCCCCCTGACTCTGGAACTCCCTCCCCAAGGACATTAGACAAGCCCCAACGCTGGTAGTCTTTAGGAAGAGCTTGAAGACGTGGCTGTTCCAGTGTGCCTTTCCAGAATAGGAAGCTCCTAGCATCATGTCCCAAATGCACTTTACTAGAGATTTAAGATTGTCTGCACACAGCCTACCTCTAAAAACCTATACATGTCACCTGTCATGTCCAGCACTTTTAAATTTTATTCATTACATTTGGCCCGGCCTTAGTTTTAAATGCGTCGTGGTGTTACTGTTTTTAATGTTTATTGTTATTGCTTTAATTTTTTTGTTTGCTTTATGAGTTTTATTGTTGTATTTGTTATGCTGTTGTTTTATTGAGGGCCTTGGCCTTTTGTAAGCCGCACCGAGTCCTTCGGGAGATGTTAGCGGGGTATAAATAAAGATAATAATAATAATAATAATAATAATAATAATAATAATAATAGGCTCAGGAAAGGCTAACAGGGGGAAAACCCTGCACAGTTGCTCTTGTCAATCACGAAGCAGCCGAATCTTCCGAATGTAGCCAAAAGATCCAGCGCCACGTGGTCCATTCTGGCTGAGCCTTTAGCTGCCCCTCACATGGTCTGTTTTTGCCAGTCTGGCAGCCAGACTGCAACACTACATCATACTGGCTCTTTTTAAAAAATGGCCTCACATGCGACACATTGGAGTAGTCCCAAGAGAAAGTCACCAGAGCATAGATCATCACAGCCAGAGTAACCATCTCTAGATATGATCTTCAGTGAATCTCAGCCTGAGGTTGATACAAGGTGCTCTCTACCATTCAGTAGTGACAGGGATGAATCCAAAAGCATAGCCAGCCTACTACCTGATCTTTCTAGGACTTGGTAAACACTTTGAGAACAGTCAGTACACCTTTTATCTGGATAGAGAAACCACCCACTAGTAGTAATTCCACCTGGTTTTGATTTAAAAGAAGTTTGTTATAGGAATGCAAAGTAATCACCACAACTTTCTCCCAGATTCAGAGAAAACAAATATTTCTGTGCAGCATTTCTTCTGTAACTCAACATCCTGAAATTTCCTGGGTAATATTTCTGCACAGAAATATAAGTGGGTTTTTTTTTTCTGAACACAAAATGTGGGTTTGCTCAAGAAACAGTAAACTAGAAAACATTATCATCATCATCATTTTATAACTTATTAATCGCCCTCCATCCGAGAATGCTCCAGGAGATTTACAGCTAAATTACAAAAGATAAAATACATACATACAAAAATTAAAAATCAACAGAGATCGAATGCTCTAGTAAAAAGCCAGGTCTTAAGTGCGAGAGTAAAAGGCCCTAAGTCACGCATGGCTCTCATGTAGGGTGGCAAGGAATTCCGTTGCAGGAAACATGCTTTCTGCACACACCCACATTTCTGCAGAGAAAACATGTGTATTTTTGCACAGAATAATTCCCTAGAACATTTTGGAATGTGTGCATGCTGGGAGAAAGCTGCATAAGTGTTAGCACTAGGCTGTTCTCCACAGCAAGAATTTATTTTTATTCTATTTGGTAGTGTTCCATTACCTGGGCGGAGGCCAAAATGGGGCCTACACAGAGAAGGATAGTGCATTTTACCGGGGGCGAGGGGGAGGTGAAGGAGCAAAACAATTTTGCCCCATTTTCCTGTTATTTCCCCCACCCATGTCCACCTTGTGGAAACAGCCCTCATTTGTGATATGGAAAGGGGGTGGGGTAATAACCAGCCCCCGGTGGCGCAGTGGGTTAAACCCCTGTGTCGGCAGGACTGAAGACTGACAGGTCGCAGGTTCGAATCCGGGGAGAGGTGGATGAGCTCCCTCTATCAGCTCCAGCTCCTCATACGGGGACATGAGAGAAGCCTCCCACAAGGATGATAAAAACATCAAATCATCCGGGTCCCCTGGGCAACGTCCTTGCAGACGGCCAATTCTCTCACACCAGAAGCGACTTGCAGTTTCTCAAGTTGCTCCTGAGACAACAAAAAAAATCTTTAATGAATCTGGCATACTGGTTGTTGGACTGCTCTCCATGTGTTGTTGGATTACAACACACAAAATGGACTATCCTTCTCCATCTAAGCCCACCTGGATAATAAAACAGTACCTTTTATTTTATTGAAATATTAATGGAAGAGTGAATTTTAGTCCAGGAAATGAATACTTGTTCCATGGTTATCTCTCATCAGCCCATTACTACAGCCAAGTACAAACATAATATCCCTGTAGGATTATTAGTGTTTGAAAAGCAGAAGCAAAGTTGTGTGTCATCTATCTATATAAATAAAAATGTAATGTTCGTTTGTGGTATTCACAGAACTCAAAAGCCACTGGGGCAATTGGCACCAAATTTGGACACAATACACCTAACCACCCAATGTATGTCCCTCACTCAAAAAAATTGATTTTGTCATTTGGGAGTTGTAGTTGCTGGGATTTATAGTTCACCTACAATCAAAGAACATTCTGAACCCCACCAACGATGGGATTCAGGCCCGTAGCCAGGATTTCATTTCGGGGGGGGGGGGGTTGGTGGCGGGGGGGGGGTGAGTTTCGGGGGGGGGCTGAGTCTGAGTGAAAGAGGGTCTAGCCTAGCAAACCTTTTGCATCATTACCCCAATACCCCCATGCATATGGGATATATTGAGTATGGTGATCAGATCATGATATGAATAAACATAACAGTTTAAATAATGCACCAGTAAGGCCTTTTCGCGAACCACCATGAGAATTTCGGGGGGGCTGAAGCCCCCCGAGCCCCACTCCACGAACGATGGAATTGAACCAAACTTGGCACACAGTTCTCCCATGACCAACAGAAAATACTGGAAGGGTTTGGTGGGCAGTGTCCTTTGGTTTTGGAGTTGTAGTTCACCTACATCCAGAGATCACTGTGGACTCGAACAATGATGGATCTGGACCAAACTCTACAAGAATACTCAATATGCCCAAATGTGAACACTGGTGGAGTTTGGGGAAAATAGAATCTTGACATTTGGGAGTTGTAGTTGCTGGGATTTATAGTTCACCTACAGTCAAAGAGCATTCTGAACCCCACCACGATAGAATTGGGCCAAACCTCCCACACAGAACCCCCATGAGGGCCACAGCAACACGTGGCAGGAGACGGCTAGTATACTGATAACAACACACTCCAAAACTCTGAAAACCTGTGGCCCAGGTCTGTACAGTACATCCACTTCCAAAATTACAACATGTTCTCCATCCCAGTCTGTGTGATGTGGATAAGTAAATTTTCCATCTTTTTAAAAAACAGAATTTAAAAATTAAAACCAATATTGTTACTGAGAAGAAGCTGCATTGGCAGATCCCCCTTGAAGAATCTATATAAATGGGGCCAAGAATATAGGTAGAAAAATCCACCTGAGTGAATGGGAAATAATATGGACAAAACGGTTAAAATACACATACGCTTCAGATCTTAGGGAGAATTGGCTTAAGATGTTGCATCGTTGGTATTTAGCACATCAGAAACTGGCGAAAATGTATAAGAATTTAGATAATAAGTGTTGGAAATGTAAATCTCAAGAAGGTTCTTTCTACCATGTCTGGTGGTCATGCCCTAAAACAAGAGAGTATTGGAAGATGATCCACCTAGAATGTAAAAAAAATCTTAAATTTATATTTTCCCATGTGTCCAGAATATTACTTGTTAGGAATGTATGATGTAAATATTTTTAATGATAATAATGCAGAAAAGTTGTTTACCTTTTTAGCTACAGCGGCTAGAATGTCTCTTGCTGGACTCTGGAAGCAAGATTCGACTCCCTCAAGAACACAATGGTTGGAGAAAATAATAGACATCAAAGAAATGGACGAACTGACCTACTGGCTTAGAGAAAATAATGGAAAAGGAACAAAAAAGACTGATTGGAGCACTTTTGAAAACTATATGGAAAAGGAATTGTAATGGAGCAAAGGGATAACGATTTCAGAAAAGGAGAGAGAATGAATGTAAATAAAGGGATTAAGGAAAAAAATGGGGGAAGCGAAGGAAGAAGAGTGGAAGTCGGTTTTAGATATATGATGTCTTGATGTATGTTTGTCTTTGTTGTATATGTCAAGTATCGTTTGTATGCATATTTGTTTGTTGAATGTTTTTCTTATTACAAAATCAATAAAAAATATATATATATAAAAGAATCTATATAAATAAAAATATAATGTTCGTTTGTGGGATTAACATAACTCAAAAACCACTGGATAAATTGACACCAAATTTGGACACAATACACCTATCAGGCCAACGAGTGACCATCACTCATAAAAACACTGAAAAACACAGCAGAAGGGACTTAAAAAGCGGGGGGGGGAAATACATTACAATGCATATGCAAAACCACAAACACACACATATATATGTATGCAAACACACACATATACACAAATATCTAAACACCTTCACAGAAGCATACACGAAGCTTGGCCTGTCACTGAACATCGAGAAAACCAAAGTGCTGTTCCAGCAGTCACCAGCCAATCCCTCTCCAATGCCAGAAATACAGCTTAATGGTGTAACATTAGAAAATGTTGACCATTTCCGCTACCTTGGCAGCCACCTCTCCACCAAAGTCAACATCGACACCGAAATACAACACCGCCTGAGCTCTGCGAGTGCAGCATTTTTCCCAAATGAAGCAGAGAGTGTTTGAGGACCGGGACATCCATAGGGATACCAAGGTGCTTGTCTACAAAGCTATTGTCCTCCCAACCCTGCTATATGCCTGCGAAACGTGGACTGCCTGCAGACGTCACATGAAACTCCTGGAACGATTCCATCAGCGCTGCCTCCGGAAAACCCTGCAAATTTCCTGGGAAGACAAGTGGACAAATGTCAGCGTGCTGGAAGAAGCAAAGACCACCAGCATTGAAGCGATGGTCCTCTGCCATCAACTCCGCTGGACCGGCCACGTTGCCCGGATGCCTGACCACTGTCTCCCAAAGCAGTTGCTCTACTCTGAACTTAAGAACGGAAAACGGAATGTTGGTGGACAGGAAAAGAGATTTAAAGATGGCCTCAAAGCCAACCTTAAAAATTCTGGCATAGACACTGAGAACTGGGAAGCCCTGGCCCTTGAGCACTCCAGCTGGAGGTCAGCTGTGACCAGCAGTGCTGCAGAATTCGAGGAGGCATGAGTGGAGGGTGAAAGAGAGAAACGTGCCAGGAGGAAGGCGCGTCAAGCCAACCCCGACCGGGACTGCCTTCCACCTGGAAACCAATGCCTCACTGTGGGAGAAGATGCAGGTCAAGAATAGGGCTCCACAGCCACCTACGAACCCACAAGGAAACGCATAATGGAAGACCATCTTACTCGCCAACAAGGGATCGCCTAAGTAAAGTAAGTAAGTAAGACACACACACAAAGCACATATACACAAACTGGGCCACAGCAACGTGTGGCAGGGGACAGCTAGTCCAAAATAAAGTTAGATTACTTCTCCAATTTGTATAGCTACAAATAGAGCCGAAAGGATGCCACTCCCCATCAAACCAGTACAAAAAGAAATGGAGCAGAACCCATTACAAAAGAAAACAAACATTCAGAAGAGTTTGACATTTAAGATCATCATCCTTTTGGCTCATTTGTAAAACTTAGTTTCATTTTCATTTCAATGTTTTAACAGCAAATGTGGGGTTTTAATATTTCAGTGATCTCTTTGTTCCTTTCATGGTTCCCATACTTTTGTTGTTGTTGGTTTTGGTAGCTGGATTCTCTAAAGAAGCCTTGTACAGTGTAATGTTCTTTCTCCTGTAATGCTGTTTAATGTAGCAACACAAACCTGGCAAGTGACCTGAATTTCACAGATCAAACTGCAATCACGTAGGAGACTTGGGGACCTGCAAACAAGAATGTTTTGCCTCATTCTTGCTTTTCTATTCCCTGTCCACAATCCTACTGCTCCCCCATCTGACCTTTCTGGCAATTTCCACTGCTTATTCTTAGGAGGTTGCCTAGGTGTAGAGCATGCCGACAATTCCTGGGAGGATATTGCATATGCACCACCTGATTATCTGTCTTTCTTTTCTGTAGCTACAAAAAAGTTAGTGTACAAAGAACCTTAGCTGGGCCTGC
>NW_026847660.1:59933333-59976322 GCF_025583915.1 Anolis sagrei ordinatus | reverse complement strand
AGGAAATGTTCTATCGGCGACATTCCACGGATAAAAGGATTCCTTAAGGGGCTATTTTGTTGGCATTGCCAAACTGACGTATCTTTGATGGTGCCAGGTCCATTGAAAAGATTCCCGATTAATGATTGGCAGGGGGGGGGTCACTGTCACAGGGGTGGGGGATCTATGGTCTCTATGGCTCTATGGTGATGGGAGACAGGCCAGTATAACTATTTAATCTTTGCACCGGCTCCCAGCGATAGGGGGAACCTCTTTGAAAGATGTTTAACGCGTGGACCCCGGGCCTCTCGAGATCGAGTGTGAATTCCCCCACCTGTCACCGTCTGATTGGTTAAGACCGACCGCCGCCTCGGGGTGGTCGGGTGGGGGGAGGCTTGTTTAGTTTTTTTTTATTTGCCTACTTTGCACTGTTTTATAGGGGCAAAGTGTTAGATATTTGGCTAGGGTGGTGTAAAAGACCAAAGACGAGGACCGTTCATTTTAAATTAAAAAGCTGACTCAAAACGATCTTCTGGCAGGGGAACCTTTCCTTTGGTGATCCCACCGCTTGCCAACAATTGTAATAGGATTGTTACTAACAGTCCCCAACGCTGTACCACCAATTGTAAAAGATTATGATTTAAATTCAATTAAGTGTTTGGAGGTTACTGAAACTTTGCCATCAACAAAGTGCTGAGGTAATTCTAGTATGTACACTGGTTACCACCAGTGTTTAGCTTTTAGTTTGGCTAGAAGCTTTAAGTAAACTGGATTGTGCTGGATTCACACTCAGGGCTCTGAATTCTGAGGTAAATAACAATGAGATTCCTTTAAATATCCACTGCCACCAATCTTACAACTCTATTTCCTTAAACTGCTTATGGAACTATTTTCACATAGAGGCACTCTTGAGACAGTTGTTGTTTAACAAAGAACAAAGTTGTTTATTTGTGTGAACTTCAACAATACAGGTACTTAAGCTTAATGGTTGCAATAATGAGTTGGAGCATATGGTTACTTTAAAACAGTTCAAGACTTAGTTCCAAAAACAATTCTTCACTCCCTCAGAAAACAAGCAGGCTTCCCTCTGACTAGTATTCCTAAAACTCCAGACAGTCCTTTCCCTTGGATCTGTCTATTCTCTATACCAGCTATTCTTCCTATTCTTCTCAGAGGGTGTTACTGGGTGACACCTGTTTGACTCCACAACCATTGTCATGTGGACTCCATCAGGGTTCAGTACTGTCCCTGATGTTATTTAACATCTACATGAAGCCGCTGGGGGATATCATCTGGAGTTTCGGAGTAAGGTGTTATCTGTATGCAAATGATGTCCAAATCTGTCACTCCTTCCCACCTGTCACTAAGGAGGCTGTTCGGTCCTTGAACCAGTGCTTGGTGCTGTGTCGGACTAGATTGAAATTGAATCCAGACAAGACAAGAGGTCCTCCTGGTCAGTCGAAAGCATAACAGGGGAGCATACCACTCCCCTGTTATGCCAGCTCCACTGGCTGCTGGTCCATTTTCGAGCCCAATTCAAAGTGTTGGTTTTGACCTATAAAGCTCTATACGGTTCGGGCCCAGCTTACTTGTCCGAACGCATCTGGCCCTACATCCTACCTCGCAATTTAAGATCATCCGGGGATACCCTGCTCTTGCTCCCGTCAACAGTGCAAATGTGGCTGGCGGGGACGAGGAGCAGGGCCTTCTCAGCTGTGGCCCCCCACCTATGGTACATACTCCCAAAGAAGGTGAGATCTGCTCCCTCGCTCCTGACCTTTAGAAAAAATTAAAATCATGGTTCTGGGACCAGGCCTTCGGACAATAGATGTATGCAGTTTTTATTGAGACAAGGACTGGAACGGTGACTCGACTGATGAGCTTGTTTTATGGTTTTAATAACTTGATATTTGGTGATGTACTGTTTTTAATATGATTTATGTTTAAAGTGTGGTTTTACTATTGTAGTTGTAAGGCATTGAATTTTTTGCGACTATCTATGTGTAAACCACTTTGAGTCCCCCTAGGGGTGAGAAAAGCGGTATATAAATACTGTAAATAAATAAATAATCTATATAAATAAAAATGTAATGTTCGTTTGTGGGATTAACAGAACTCAAAAACCACTGGACAAATTGACACCAAATTTGGACACATGACATCTAACAACCCAATGTATGTCCTTCACTTAAAAAAAATGATTTTGTCATTTGGGAGTTGTAATTGCTGGGATTTATAGTCCACATACAATAAATCTGATCCACGCACAAGCCTAAAAATAACATTACTGGTAGCATTGCTTCTTTTCTAAGTTATTTTGCAAAGGCTTTTTATAAAGGACTACTGTAAGTTTTCCTCCATTCCCATCTCAGTCCTCTTTTCTTTTTCTTTTTTAAAAAGTAACAATCACAGTGAGCAACTTAATGAATAACCTTTTAAACAAATTATAAAAATGAATTTCTGCAACAAGCAATTCATTACTTTTAAACAGTAAATTTACGTTATCCCCATTAATTGCTCTGTTGATTTTTTTTAAAGAAAAAATTGAACAAAGAAGCTACCAATGTTGCATAGAAATCTCCTTTTTTTCTAGCTATAATAATTTCTGCTTCCAAGCTTAGATTGGAAAACTTGGTGAAACACCAAGGGGCATGCTGGAAGCTTATTATTGACTGAAGTGCCACTCTAAATTTGCATTTTTTTTATTAGGGTAATTGGAAATGGTGACAATTAACATGTTGAGACTTGTAACAAGTCTCCTCTCCCCAGGTGTCTTCTAGCCAGCAAGGATTAACACAAACTATTCACAAACCAGAAAACATACAAAGTATTATTATTATTATTATTATTATTTTACTGACACAAAAACACAGTATGTCACAGCAAAATTCTGGATTTCATATCACAGAATCGCAAGTCAAACACTTCCCAAATGTCTAGGACTGTGTGATGTATTTTCGAATGATGCACACAGATTCAAGTAAGGTGGCCTTTTGCAGTTGACAGATCGTGCTTTTGTCAATGTTTATTGTTTCCAAATGCCGACTGAGATCTTTTAGCACGACACCCAGTGTGCAGATAACGACTGGGACCACCTGTACTGGTTTATGACAGAGCCTTTGCAGTTCGATTTTGAGGTCCTGATAACGGCTGAGTTTTTCCTGTTGTTTTTCCTCAATGCAACTGTCACCCAGTATGGTGACATCAATAATCCAAACTTTTTTCTTTTCCACAATCGTGATGTCTGGCGTATTGTGTTCCAAAACTTTGTCAGTCTGGATTCGAAAGTCCCACAGTATTTTTGCATGTTCATTTTCTACTACCTTTGCAGGCTTATGATCCCACCAATTCTTTACTATTAGCAGGTGGTACTTGTGACATAAGTTCCAATGAATAATTTGGGCCACAGAGTTGTGCCTCTGTTTGTAGTCCGTTTGTGCAATTTTCTTGCAGCAGCTGAGGATATGATCAATGGTTTCTTCAGCTTCCTTGCACAGTTTTATTATTATTATTATTATTATTATTATTATTATTTTATTTTTTTTTTTTTACTGGGAGGATGGAGCCTGCTGGATGTCATCAAACAACACAGCTACTTCTAGCAGGGCTCTGTCTCTCCAACATGCTGCAAGCGTCCTAGGTTGCTGAAAAGAGAACACTGAAGGATTCATAGAATCATAGAATCAAAGAGTTGGAAGAGACCTCATGGGCCATCCAGTCCAACCCCCTGCCAAGAAGCAGGAATACTGCGTTCAAATCACTTCTGACAGATGGCCATCCAGCTTCTGTTTAAAAGCTTCCAAAGGAGGAGCCTCCACCACACTCCGGGGCAGAGAGTTCCACTGCTGAACGGCTCTCACAGTCAGGAAGTTCTTCCTCATGTTCAGATGGAATCTCCTCTCTTGTAGTTTGAAGCCATTGTTCCGCGTCCTAGTCTCCAGGGCAGCAGAAAACAAGTTTGCTCCCTCCTCCCTGTGGCTTCCTCTCACATATTTATACATGGCTATCAAATCTCCTCTCAGCCTACTCTTCTTCACGCTGAACATGCCCAGCTCCTTAAGCCGCTCCTCATAGGGCTTGATCATTTTAGTCGCTCCTCTGGACACATTCCAGCTTGTCAATATCTCTCTTGAATTGTGGTGCCCAGAATTGGACACAATATTCCAGGTGTGGTCTAACCAAAGCAGAATAGAGGGGTAGCATGACTTCCCTAGATCTAGACACTATGCTCCTATTGATGCAGGCCAAAATCCCATTGGCTTTTTTTGCCGCCACATCACATTGTTGGCTCATGTTTAACTTGTTGTCCACGAGGACTCCAAGATCTTTTTTCACACGTACTGCTCTCGAGCCAGGCATTGTCCCCCATTCTATATCTTTGCATTTCGTTTTTCCTGCCAAAGTGGAGTATCTTGCATTTGTCACTGTTGAATTCCCATGTTCTCATAAAGAAGAACAGGGCTAGTTGCTCAGATACGCCTTGAGTTGGACTCCAATTTCACCACAGTGCCAGGGGAGGTGACTGAGGCATCTGCTTGTCCAATTTTGTGGGATTCTTTTAGGTTTGTTCTTCCTGAGACCGTGGAGGAGGTCCTTGGCGCTGTGAGGGCGACCACGTTGGCTTTAGATCCTTGCCCGTCTTGGCTAATTAAATCGGCTAGGGATGGGTTGACTGATTGGTTTATGTTGATCATTAATGCATCATTGGAGCAGGGGGGTTTTCCATCTCGACTAAAACAGGCTGTGGTCCGACCACTCCTTAAAAAGGTCTCCCTTGACTCCATGGTGCTGAACAATTACAGACCAAACTCCAACCTCCCTTTTCTGGGCAATGTGCCGGAGCGGGTGGTCGCCTCCCAGCTCCAGGGTTTTCTAGATGACATCAATTACCTGGACCAGTCACAGTCTGGCTTCAGGCCTGGCCACGGCACCGAGACGGCTTTGGTCACCTGGGTGGATGACCTCCGCAGGGAGCTGGACAGGGGGAGTGTGACTCTGCTGGTTCTCTTGGACATCTCAGCGGCTTTCGATACCATCGATCATGGTATCCTTCTGGGATGACTCTCTGGGATGGGTCTCGGGGGCACGGTTCTGTCGTGGCTCCGGTCCTTCCTGGAGGGCCGATCCCAGATGGTGAAGCTGGGAGACGCCTGCTCGGACCCCTGGCCTTTGACCTGTGGGGTCCCGCAAGGCTCTATTCTGTCTTCCATGCTTTTTAAAATCTACATGAAACAGCTGGGAGAGGTCATCTGGAGTTTTGGAGTTGGGTGCCATCTCTATGCAGATGACACACAACTCTACTACTCTTTTCCACCTAACTCCAAGGAAGCCCCTCAGATGCTGGATGAGTGCCTGGCTGCTGTGGCTCTCTGGATGAGGATGAACAAGTTGAAGATTAATCCCGACAAGACAGAGGTCCTTCTGGTTGATCGTAAACCGGATCAGGGTATACAGTGGCAACCTGTGTTGGACAGGGTTACACTCCCCCTGAAGTCACAAGTACGCAGTTTGGGTGTCCTCTTACGCTTGAGGCTCAGGCGTCGGCAGTGGACGGGAGGGCTTTTGCACAATTGAGACTCGTGTGCCAACTGCGACCGTACCTCGTGAAGGCTGATCTGGCTGGGGTGGTCCATGCCTTGGTCACCTCTAGATTGGACTACTGTAATGCGCTCTACGTGGGGCTGCCCTTGAAAACGGCCCAGAAATTCCAACTAGTCCAACGGCGGCGGCCAGGTTGTTAACTGGTGCTCCTTACAGAGAGAGGTCAACCCTCCTGTTTAAGGAGCTCCATTGGCTGCCGTTCATCTTCCGGTCCCAATTCAAGGTGCAGGTGCTCCTACGAAGCTCTAAACGGTTTGGGACCCGCCTACCTGCGTGCCCACATCTCCATATATGAACCCACATGATCCATTTGATCATCTGGAGGCCCTGCTCACGATCCCACCTGCGTCGCAAGCACGTTTGGTGGGGACGAGGGACAGGGTCTTTTCTGTGGTGCCCCCAACTCTGGAACTCTCTCTCCAAGGACATTAGACAAGCCCCAACGTTGGCAGTCTTTAGGAAGAGCCTGAAGACTTGGCTGTTCCAGTGTGCCTTTCCAGAATAGGAAACTCCTGGCATCATGTCCCAAATGCACTTTGTTAGAGATTTAGGATTGTCCAAAAACCTCTACATTTCACCTGTCATGTCCAGCACTTTTAAACTTTGTTCATTACATTGGCCTGGCCTTTGGTTTTAAATGCGTCATGGTGTCATTGTTTTTAGTGTTTTATTTTTTGCTTGATGTTTATTATTTGCTTTATGAGTTTTTATTGCTGTATTGTTATGTTGTTGTTTTGTGGACGGCCTTGACCTTTGTAAGCCACATCGAGTCCTTCGGGAGATGTTAGCGGGGTATAAATAAAGTTAATAATAATAATAATAGTATGGGGTGGAGGGAAGCCTTGTGATGCTTCTTCCGTGGGATAGGTAAGTGGATGATGTGGGGCGATGGGTTCCCCCACTGCCTGCTGTATTCACCACGATGCATGGCCCCCTGCTATTGCCCATAAATTGGGACTTCAATGTGATGAGCTCCTTAAGGCCATCCTACAAAAAAGATATGTGCAGTGTGTATAGGAATTTGTTTATGTTTTTTTCAAACAATAATGCCACCTTCCCCCTCTCCTGCAATAGTCTGGGGGATTGTGAACTGGCCCTGGCTTTAAAAGTTTAAGGGCCCCTGATCTACAGAAAACTAAAAAGTGTTAACTATGGTGTCACTACTCTTGTTTCAGAGATTCTCCCCAGAGTTGTTTTCTATATTTAATCCAGCTCCTCAGCTAATGCCTGTCTGACATAAAAAACCCTACCACCAGTATTCCTAACATCAGCACAACTTCTTGCCTCCAGCATTGCAGTCCCACCACCACCATTATGGTGTTACACTATGAAATCGGAAAAAAGAAGTAAACAGTACAGCTTTTTTTTCCAAATTGGATAACTTAGCATTTTGACAGGTTTGCCACATATTTCACAATAACCATGAAAACCGCACTAAAGATACAAGATGCTTGTTATTATTACCATGAAAAGGCCATCTTTTACAGACTAATTAATGTATTCACAAGATAAAGTGGGTCATAAATTGTAAAGAAATTGTTGCACATAAAAAGGTTCTTGCAGAATACATTTAGAAAATTGGATATAATATTCTAGAATTGTGGCGCAGCTGGCTGAGTGTCAGCTGCATTAAGATCACTCTGACCAAAAGGTCATGAGTTCGAAGCCAGCCTGGGTTGGAGTGGGTTTCCAACCAATTGTGTAGCCTGTTGCCAACCTTTGCAACCCGAAAGACAGTTGCATCTGTCAAGTAGGAAAATTAGGATCCGTCATTATGGTCCACACGTGCATAATGGTCCACCAAGTGTAGTTAAATACGTCTTGGTCCATCCTGTAACCTTTGCCAAGTGGTTACAGAATTTTTGTAGGCCTTTAATGAATGTGATGATTAAAGGATTGGTAATATGGACGACGAAACTGGATCACGATTTTAGTCAGGAGATGCATTGGATTGTTATTGATGTACCAATATTGTGTATTATGTTTTTATGGTTTTAAATTGTATACTGTTGACTATTGTATTTGGTATTTTGTTGTAAACCGCGTTGAGTCGCCAGCTAGGCTGAGAAACAGCGGTATACAAGTACAGTAAATAAATAAATAAATAAATAATACCACCTTAAAGTGTGGGAAGACTAAATTTGAGGTCATTAAAAAAAAAGACTCTAGCAAAAGCATGCGGGGAATGCGGAAGCACTTCATCAGTGTCGCAAATGGATGATGAAAGCGACAGCTCCCCCGACGGCCAGAAAAAGTTAAATAGCCTCTGTGTATGTCTGTATATGTTTGCATGTCAAAAATTGGCATTGAATGTTTGCCATATATGTATACACTGTAATCCGCCCTGAGTCCCCTGCGTGGTGAGAAGGGCGGAATATAAAAGCTGTAAATAAATAAATAAATAAATAAAACAGTGGTTCTCAATCTGTGAGTCTCCAGATGTTTTGGCCTACAACTCCCAGAAATCCCAACCAGTTTACCAGCTGTTAGGATTTGCATTGAATGTTTATCTTGAAAATCGCCCTGAATTCCTTTGGGGAGATAGAGCAGAATATAAATAGAGTATTATTATTATTATTATTATTATTATTATTATTATTATTTCTGCGAGTTGAAGGCCAAAACATCTGGGGACCCACAAGTTGAGAACCACTGATCTAAAGCATCCCTATCACCAGGCCTCTCACTCTGGAAAAGAGAAGGCAAGTTCAACATGTGTTTATACATTAAACCAAACAGATGCAAACTCTATTTAGGCATATGTTTGAATGCACGTAAAGCTACAACCAGCTCCATTGGCTTCAGTTTATCTTCTAGTCCCAATTCAAGGTACAGGTTCTTACCTACAAAGCCCTAAACGGTTTGGGACCCACCTACTTTCATGACCGTATCTCTCTTCATGAACCAGCCCGAACCCTTCGATCTTCTGGTGAGGCCCTCCTTTCGCCCTTGCCAGTTTCTCAGACTCACCTTGTGGGTACAAGGAGAGAGAGCCTTCTCCTGTGGCCCCCCGACTCAGGAATTCATTGCCCAGAGAGATTAGGAAGGCCCCTACGTTAGAAACCTTTAAAAAGAATCTTAAGACCTGGCTCTGCCATTGTGCTTTTGGAGAGTAGCCACATAACCTTATGCTAGTGCTTCCTCAACATTCTTGTCCCAGGAGTCCCCCGTCCCCCCAATGTACAAATGTTTGATAATTTTCCTCTCTCTCTCTGAGTTCTCTCTTACGATTAGTTCTGCCCCCTTATCTCACCCGGAGTTTTTAAATCATTTTATGTACATGCGGCCCGCTCTCTGTCATTATGTTTGGTTCCTATCTCCTGTGTATATTGTTCTATATGTTTTGATGTTTTACATTTTAATGTTATGTTGTTTATTTTACTGCAATTTGTATTGTTATTTTGTAGTTTGTTGTTCGGGCTTGGTGGGATATAGATTATTATTATTATTACTAGCTGTCCCCTGCCACGCATTGCTGTGGCCCAGTCTGGTGATCTGGAAAATAAAGTAATGAGAAAGTGTTGGTTTCTAATATATGTAATTCCTTTATGCTTGTGAGTAAACAGTATTTCTTGTTGTTTCTTTGTCAGTGTTGATGTGGAGAGTGTCTGGTTTGCGTACTCTGGAACATGCAACATATCATAGTCCTTCTTTAAGGGTCTCTTTCAAATCTGTGATACTATATCTGTGTGTGTTTGAGAGAGAATTATATCTATCTATCTATCTATATTTGTCAGGAGGGTTTGTCAGGAGGGTTTGGATGACATTTTCTTGCCCTGGTGAAGAGTTGGACTGGATGGCCTTAAGTATTTTCTGTTGGTCATGGGGGTTCTGTGTGGGAAGTTTGCCCCATTTCTGTCGTTTGTGGGTTTCAGAATGCTCTTTAATTGTAGTGAACTATAAATCCCAGTAACTACAAATCCCAAATGTCAAGGTCTATTTCCCCCAAAACTCCATCTGTGTTCATATTTAGGCATATGGAAATTTTGTGTCAAGTTTGGTCCAGATCCATCATTGTTTGAGTCCACAGTGCTCTCTGGATGTAGGTGAACTACAACTCCCAAACTCAAGGTCAATGCCCACCAAAACCTTCCAGTGTGTTCTGTTGGTCATGGAAGTCCTGTATGCCATGTTTGGTTCAATTCCATCATTGGTGGAGTTCAGAATGCTCTTTGATTGTAGGTGAACTATAAATCCCAGTAACTACAACTCCCAAATGTCAAGGTCTATTTCTCCCCAAACTCCATCTGTGTTCATATTTGGGCATATGGAATATTAATGCCAAGTTTGATCCAGATCCATCATTGTTTGAGTCCACAGTGCTCTCTGGATGTAGGTGAACTACAACTCCCAAACTCAAGGTCAATGTCCACCAAACCCTTCCAGTTTTTCTGTTGGTCATGGGAGCCCTGTGTGCTAAGTTTGGCCCAATTCCATCATTGGTGGAGTTCAGAATGCTCTTTGATTGTAGGTAAACTATAAATCCCAGCAACAAGAATTCCCAAATGACAAAATCAATTTTTTTGAGTGGAGGACATACATTGGGTTGTTAGGTGTTTTGTGTCCAAATTTGGTATCAATTCCCCCAGTGGTTTTTGAGTTCTGATGGTATCACAAACGAACATTACATTTTTATTTATATAGATTATCATCATCATCATCATCATCATCATGGCAGCTTTGCACCCAGTGGTGGTGACTTTTGCACTTGTTGTTGTTCATTCGTTCAGTCGTCTCCGACTCTTCGTGACCTCATGGACCAGCCCACGCCAGAGCTCCCTGTCGGCCGTTACAACCCCCAGCTCCCTCAAGGTCAGTCCAGTCACTTCAAGGATGCCATCCATCCATCTTGCCCTTGGTCGGCCCCTCTTCCTTTTGCCTTCCACTTTCCCCAGCATAATTGTCTTCTCTAGGCTTTCCTGTCTCCTCATGATATGACCAAAGTACTTCAACTTTGTCTCTAGTATCTTTCCCTCCAGTGAGCAGTCGGGCTTTATTTCCTGGAGGATGGACTGGTTGGATCTTCTCGCAGTCCAAGGCACTCTCAGAACTTTCCTCCAACACCACAGCTCAAAAGCATCGATCTTCCTTCACTCAGCCTTCCCTAAGGTCCAGCTCTCACATCCGTAGGTTACTACAGGGAATACCATGGCTTTTACTAGGCGGATCTTTGTTTGCCAGTCTGATGTCTCTACTCTTCACTATTTTATCGAGATTGGACATTGCTCTCCTCCCAAGAAGTAAGCGACTTCTGATTTCCTGGCTGCAGTCTGCATCTGCAGTAATCTTTGCACCTAGAAATACAAAGTCTGTCACGGCCTCCACGTTTTCTCCCTCTATTTTCCAGTTGTCAATCATTCTTGTTGCCATAATCTTGGTTTTTTTTTTTATGTTTAGCTGCAACCCAGCTTTTGCGCTTTCTTCTTTCACCTTGATTAGAAGGCTCCTCAGCTCCTCCTCGCTTTCGGCCATCAGAGTGGTGTCATCTGCATATCTGAGGTTGATGTTTCTTCCAGCAATTTTCACCCCAGCCTTGCATTCATCAAGCCCCGCACATCGCATGATGTGTTCTGCATACAAGTTAAAAAGGTTGGGTGAGAGTATGCAGCCTTGCCGTACGCCTTTCCCAATCTTGAACCAGTCTGTTGTTCCATGGTCAGTTCTTACTGTTGCTACTTGGTCCTTATACAGATTCCTCAGGAGAGAGAAAAGGTGATTTGTTATCCCCATACCACCAAGAACTTGCCACAATGTATTATGATCCACACAGTCAAAGGCTTTCAAATAGTCAATGAAACATAAATAGATGTTTTTTCTGAAACTCCCTGCCTTTCTCCATTATCCAGCGGATATTGGCAATCTGGTCTCTTGTTCCTCTGCCTTTTCTAAACCCAGCTTGAACATCTGGCAACTCTCGCTCCATGTACTGGAGCAATTATTCCATTCAGGGCTTTAGTATGAATTTTAAAGGAACCATCTAACATTTTGGATCGGGTGAGGTTCAGCAATTTGGATAGTACCAACTGAAACTTAAGAGGGAATTATTATTCCACTGACACTGAAGTCACCAGACACTGCTGCTTTCCAAATTTTTGCATGTAGAGCATGAAAGACTGAATGGGGCTTCACTATTACATAAAACCAAAAATAGTTCACATGATTGGAAAGGGAAGCCATCCTTGTTATGGCCTCTAGTCATGGACACTCTGTAATTGCATTTAACTGAATGTAGTCACAAAGACCTTTTCAGATCTTAAGCTTGAGAAACTGTCAAGCATCCTGTGACTTCTGAGGATAGGCTCACATCCATGCCTCCAGTGTAGCCAAATGCTTTAGCAGGAAATGCCTGCATGTGGCTCTAGAAAGGCCCTATACATGTGTTCCACCATTTGGTAGCTCAGCAAGAAAATATCAAAAAGAAAAAAAGGAAGATTTTTTTTTCTCCCAGCAAGAAGGCCAAAGAAATTTCCCTCTGTGTTGTGCCACTATTTTGGCTGGAACCTGGTGTGGTAAAATCTGCTGTACAAGTCACTTCAGCACTTTTTAAAAACCATTATGGAAACATGACACTTACAAAAAGGAAAAAAGAACTACATGATTTCATTTATGTAGACAATTTTAATGAAATTAACCGCAATTTGAGTGTATAGTCAGAAACTGGACAATGTTTGATAGAAAAGAAAATCCTATGTAGCAGAAAGTTTAAGAATCCATTCAGCAAGAAAACCAAATGAAATACACTTCTTTAATAGTTCCATCCAGAAGAACACACTAAAGAACTTCTTCTACCAGATTTTGGTCCATGTTGTAGTTTACGCTGGCATGTGGGAAACATATTGTCTACGACCGAGTATATTTGCCCCAGATGTGCAACATAAATACAGATGCAATAAAGAGGAGACTCATAACAAGAACTGGAACAGGGCCCCTGGAAGGAAGAGAAAACAAGAAACTTATCAACATTAAAAATCTCCTTTTTATAATACTATGCATTTTCAAATTGTTTACTTAAGGTTTTCATAATGATTTTCTGCCCAATATACACCTAAAGTAGCTAACAATACAAAAGCAAAACAGTGCAATACAATGAAACAGTACTTAATGATAATGCATATTGAGGTAAAATAATTCAGTATCTCAAAATGTGATGACAGTTACAAGTGTTAGGCCCCTTCTACAATGCCATATAATTCAAATTATCAAATGAGGTAATCCACATTAATAATAATAATAATAATAATAATAATAATAATAATAATAATAAACCTTTATTTATACCCTGCTACCATTCCCGCAGGACTCGGTGCGGCTTACAAGAGGCCGAGCCCAAAGTACATCATCAACAAAAACACAACAGACAACAATACAATGCAACAATACATAAGCAAACAATAAAACAGTAACAAAAGCACGACACTGTTAAAATCCTGTGGCAGGGCCAAATGTAATAGTTAAAATTCTAAAAATGCTGGGCATGTCCAGGTGAGGTAGACTGGATATTTTGGGAATAGAAAGGTGTGCAGACAATTCTAACTCTCTCATAAAGTGCATTAGGGACAATTGCTTGGGATTCCTTAATCTGGGAAGGTACACTGGAACATCCATGTTTTCAAGCTCCTTCTGAAGACTGCCAATGTTGGGGAATGCCTGATATCCTTGGGGAGGGAGTTCCAGAGTCGTGGGGCCACCGCCGAGAAGGCCCTGTCCCTCGTCCCCACCAATCGCGCTTGCAATGCTGGTGGGATCGTGAGCAGGGCCTCACCAGATGAACAAAGGGATCATGTGGGTTCGTATACGGAAATGCGGTCACGCAGGTAGGTGGGTTCCAAACCGTTTAGGGCTTTGTAGGTAAGCACCTGCACCTTGAATTGAGCCCGGAAAATGAACGGCAGCCAATGGAGCTCCTTGAACAGGAGGGTTGACCTCTCCCTGTAAGGAGCACCAGTTAACAGCCTGGCAGCCGCCTGCTGAACCAACTGAAATTTCCGGGCCGTCTTCAAGGGCAGCCCCATGTAGAGTGCATTACAGTAGTCGATTCTGGAGGTGACTAAGGCATGGACCATCCTGGCTAGATCCGCCTTCACGAGATACATTATTTACTTTGAACTGGATTATATGAGTCTACACTGCCAGATCCAGATTAAAGCAGATAATCTGGATTTTATATGGCAGTGTAAAAGGGACCTTAGATTAAATTAAAAAAAAATAGAATGCCATGGCAGATAAATCTTTTCCCTAAGGTGAAAGTGCTTTTTAGGGGGCAACTGAGAGAGAGAAGTTAGGGCAACCACGGGACTGCATGCAGCCAGAAAATCAAGCATTCCTGATGTAAGGACAAAGAGTTTCAAAGCTGAGGGGCTGATAGCAAAGATTTATCCCTAATACCTGCCAGCCTCATAGTCTCACTTGTAGGCCAAAACAGGCATTTTAACTGTATCCTTAGTATTAGCCAAGCTCATGTAGGTGGCACACCAAATGAGAGTCACAAACCACACTGAATATAGTCCGGAAGTAAACATATAATGTAGACTGATGCATAGCAGCTATGTGATTCAGACTCCTACAATCATTCCATAGGGACCCACAATGAAAAAGAGGTGAAAACAAAGCAAACAACACAGTTCTAAAGCACAACAGAGGATTTCTGAAATTTTTGAGGGAATTTGGGATCTTTGTATCCCTACTTCTGTTCTACTAGCAATTTGCACATTTCCCACAAACTGCACTGCAATAATCTGACGTGAACATAGCTAATGCAGTGGTTTGATAGCATCATGGCTGTAGAAACTTTTTTCTGATTAAAACACCCTTAATAATAATAATAATAATAATAATAATAATAATAACAACAACAACAACACTTTATTTATACCCCGCTACCATCTCCCCAAGGGACTCGGTGCGGCTTACATGAGGCCGAGCCCAAATACAACAGTACAAGCAATAATAACAACAACAGTACAAGCAATTAAATCAAAAACATAGACAATAAAATATACAACATTATCAATAAGACAACACACAATTAAAAACAGTGGGAAGGCCAAATGTAAAGTTAAATTGGGGAATAATGCTGGGACATGGACGAAAAGGTGATAGTGGCGTTTGTGGAAGGGCGTACAAGCAGACCTAAAAATATAAATTCAACTTGGGGACTGCCCTCTACATAGTTTAATGTAAAATATCTAAATATTTTACATAAAACTATGTAGAGGGCAATCCCTAAGTTACAAACAAGATAGGTTCTATAGGTTTGTTCTTAAGTTGAATTTATATGTAAGTTGGAACATATACATTTTAAGTGTTAACTCCAGCCAAAAATATGTATATTATATGAGCTTTGGATAGAATAGGCCAGAGTTAACCACCAGGCAAACTACCTTATTCATCCATCTCATCCAGGGTTTTTATATTCTATATTTTATTCTACTTCTTATAACTTGGCCCAGCCCACTGTGTTCATTTTTGTTTTCTTATTTCATTTTTTGTATTTGATTTTGTATTAAGTTGTTTTGTTTACATTTCATTTGACATTTTTCCATTTTGTATTAAGTGAAATATTTCTATGAAGGAACATCTTGTACTGTAAAGTTCAGGTGTATTTTACTCAGCACTATGGTAGTCCATTTCAAAAAGTTCAGTGAAGGCACTCAAATCAGGAAGTTTTAACATAGAAAGCAAAAGTGTGAAAACAAATGTCAAAAAATCAGCAAAAAGCATCGAGCCACAAAATTTACCTGAGAAAACTGAAAAGTAGATGACAGGCAGAAACAAGAAATTACCTTCCCTGTTGGTTGGAGTTGGGTAGAGAGAAAATATAAAACTCAAGAGACAGAAATTCAGAAACAGAGGAAGGGAAATAAATATACTAGATGCTGAGCTTCTAGTAAAAACTAGCTAGTTCCTGCAAGCCTAAAAGATGTCCACCTCAATGTAATTCTTAAAGAAAACAACCAGAAATGCCAACAAAATGGGCCCCTACTGCTGACTTATTTTATACTTACACTTTGAGGCCAGGGGAATCCTCTGTATAGAATCTCCACATTCCTCCAGTGCCTGCAGAAGTGGTACGGCCTGCACTCCTTGTTCCACAGCTGGCATTTTTTCTACAAAAGGAAATCAGTAATTCAAATTCAACAATGGTCAAGCATATAAAGCTTTCCTCGCCATATTCTTGACTTGTTCGACTGTAAGATTTTAAAAACAAATGTAGAGTCATGCCAGTTAATTTAGGAAGTCATTATGGCCTCATCTACCCTGACCGTTTAATGCAGTTTCAAACTGATATTGATGAAAGCACTTTGCTGTGTGAAAATCCTGGAACCAGTTTAAGGCCTGGATGACTGGCAAAAACTCGACCCCACAATGCTAGACATATGGTCACAAATAAATGCAGCCTGGTTGAAATGGTAGCAAACTACTGGCATTCTGTGTGATTCAAAATTGCCTGAACAACTCAAGGCTAAGATCTACACTACAGTTGTTCGCCAAGTAGCCCTCTATGGGGCAGAGTGCTAACATGAACAAGCCCTTAAGACAATGGAAAAGGAATGCCGAGATGGACACTTGGCTTCACACTTCTTGACCATGTGCCAAATGATGACAACCGTCAAAGACTAGGAATAAAAGTGATTAGCAAGGAAATGCAGGAAGCAAGACTACAGTAGTACAGCCATGTAATGAGAAAAGAACCAACATCAGTAGCACAAACAGAACTTCATTTGGAGATTGCAGGACGAAAACTACATAGACAGCCAAAGAAAACATGGATGGACACAATCAACGATGTCATGCATGCTACCAACCCGAGAATGCCCAAGAAAAAGGCGTTTTGAAACAACAGTTACAATGCTAACCCCTCCATTGGGAAAATATTTATTTATTTATTTACTGTATATTTAATTGTATTAATTTTCCGGTTAAATATGCTTTTAGTGTGTCCCAAATTATATTTAGAGGCATTCCTTCTGTTTCATTTATCTTGAAGAATTTTTTAATTTCTTTCAAATTTTCAAATGTGGCAATCACAAGTGTTCATTTAAGACACAAATGAAGACCCTTCTCTTCTGCAGGCCTACCTACAGTTTTAATGACAAATTTTACATTTCAATTTTATGTGTGATTTTTGTTTGTGTATTTTGATATGTAAGTGCATGTAAATATGTTTTAATATTTGTATCTTACAGAGTGTTTTTGTGAGCATGTGTTTTGATTGTGTTTTAATGATGTTGTAACCTACCTCGAGCCGTGAGAAGAGGTGGGTAGGAAATAACATCATCATTATTATTATTACTATTACTATTATTATGACATCCCTTTTCAACCTTCTCTTCTGCAGGCTAAACATATCCAGCTACCTAAGCCATTCCTCATAGGTTTGGTTTCCAAAAACTGTTATCATTTTGGTCATTCTAGGCCCTTTCCACAAAGCTGTATAAAATCCACATTGAACCCAATTATATGGCAATGTGGACACAGATAACCCAGTTCAAAGCAGATATTGTGGATTGTCTGCCTTGATATTCTGGGTCATACAGATGTGTGGAAAGGCCCCTAGCTTCAAACTGCATTCAATGAGAGCATACATAAATTGTAAAAGTCTGACAGACTAAACAGTGCCTCATGGCCCTTCCAGAGTGGCCCTATACCCCAGGACCCGAACCCAGGTTTTCTGCTTTAAACTGGATTATATAAGTCTGCACTGCCAGATAATCTGGGATAAAAAGAAAACCTGGGATTAGATCTTGGAATATAGGGCCTGTAAGGAAGGGCCCTAAGCCTCTGCTCTGGGTTGGCCTCATCATCAGGAAAATGACCAGGTTTGCTTTGGTTTTGGTGGTGTCTTTCTAGGTCTTCCACAGTTGACTTGTGAAAGCAGCTGCTCCGCTCCCTCGCCTACCTCTGCCGGACTGTGGAGCCCGCGGCTCTTGGAGCAACCGCCTTGCTCGGGGAGCGGCCAGAGGCGCCCACATTGGTTGCACTGGGGTTCGGGCCCGGCTGAAAAACAAAATAATAACAACACATAATGATTATAATAAACTTTATTTGTATTCCACCCTAACTCCCTGTGGGAACTCAGGGCGCTTTCCAACAAAACAGGCAAAGATTCAATGCCTATAAAACAGAAATAATAATAACCTTTATTTATATCCCACCCTCTCTCCCCAGAGGGACTTGGAGCAGCTTACAACAAAACAAACACAATAAATGATGTAACACAGACAATGATCACATATCAAAACAAAATAGTACAATAATATAAACATAACTAAATAAACAATTCAAAAGACTATAAGACCCTCTAAAACCAGTATATAAAGCCATTTTAAAAAAGACATTCCTATGATCAGAGTATCTAGGCTATAAATCAGGGGTCCTCAAACTAAGGCCTGGGTGCCAGATACAGCCCTCCAAGGTCAACCCTCACTCAGGGTCAGCCTAAGTCTGAAACGACTTGAAAGCACACAACAACAGCAACAACCCTATCTCATTAGCCAAAAGCAGGCCCACACTTCCCATTGGAATACTAGTAAGTTTATATTGGTTAAAATTGTTCTTCATTTTAATTACTGTATTTAAGTGTTTTTGAACTACAAATAAGATGTGTGCAGTGTGCAAAAGAATTCATTTTTTTTCAAATTATAATCCAACCCTCCAACAGTTTGAGGGACTGTGATCTGGCCTTCTGTTTAAAAAGTTTGAGGACCCCTGCTATAAATTATAGCTCTAATAACCATTTAAAATCCTGTCCAATAGGGCGGTTGATACTTTAGCCCAGGCATGGGCAAACTTCAACCTTCCATGTGTTTCGACAGTCTACCGGATGTTAGGAATTATGGGAGTTGAAGTCCAAAACAGCTGGAGCGGCAAAGTTCACCCAGGCCTGCTTTGTTGTTTATTTGTTCAATCGTTTCAGAGTATTCGTGACTATTCTTGTTTGGGCTTGGCCCCATGTAAGCCGCTCCGAGTCTCCATTGGGGAGATGGTGGCGGGGTATAAATAAAGTTTATTATTATTATTATGTTCTAGAACAGTGGTTCTCAACCTGGCCTACAAACGTTTTTGGCCTACAACTCCCAGAAATCCCAGCTAGTTTACCAGCTGTTAGGATTTCTGGGAGTTGTAGGCCAAAAACATCTGGGGACCCCAGGTTGAGAACCACTGTACTAGAAGCATTATCTCCTGATGTTTTGCCTGCATCTAACACCTAACACCCCAATGTATGTCCTTCACTCCAAAAAATTGATTATGTCATTTGGGAGTTGTAGTTGCTGGGATTTATAGTTCACCTACAATCAAAGAGCATTCTGAACACCACCAATGATGGAGTTGAACCAAACTTGGTACACAGTTCTCCCATAACCAACAGAAAATACTGGAAGGGATTGATGGGCAGTGTCCTTTGGTTTTGGAGTTGTAGTTCACCTACATCTAGAGAGCACTGGACACAAACAGTGATGGATCTGGACTCTACACGAATACTCAATATGCCCCAATGTGAACACTGGTGGAGTTTGGGGAAAATAGAATCTTGACATTTGGGAGTTGAAGTTGCTGAAATTTATATTGCGAAGGCTGATCTGGCCGGGGTGGTCCATGCCTTGGTCACCTCTAGATTGGATTACTGCAATGCACTCTACGTAGGGCTGCCCTTGAAAACGGCTCGGAAATTCCAACTGGTCCAACGGGCAGCAGCCAGGATGTTAACCGGGGCTCATTACAGAGAGAGGTCAACCCTCCTGTTCAAGGAGCTCCACTGGCTGCCGCTTATTTTCCGAGCCCAATTTAAGGAGCAGGTGCTTACCTACAAAGCCCTGAACGGTTTGGGACCACCCTACCTGCGTGACCGCATCTCCGTCTACGAACCCACACATTCACTTCGGTCATCTGGAGAGGCCCTGCTCGTGATCCCGCCCGCGTCGCAAGCGTGCTTGGTGGGGTCTCGAGACAGGGCTTTTTCTGTGGTGGCCCCCCGACTCTGGAACGCCCTCCCCAAAGATCTTAGACAGGCCCCTACATCTGCAGTCTTCAGAAAGAACTTGAAGACCTGGCTGTTCCGATGTGCCTTCTCAGATTAGGAACCTCCAATACCAAGCCCTAGAAGCACTTTAGTAGAACTAAGATTGCTGCACACCGCACACTGCACTTACTTTATAATCCTACATACCTCCTGCCACATCAGCACTTTTAATCTTGTACCCATTACTCTGGCCTGGCCCAGTCTTATAGTGTCTCAATGTATTGTTTATTGTTGTTGTTTATTCTGCTTAACTGTTTTTAATTTGCTTTAGGTATTGTGTTTTGAGGCCTGGCCTATGTAAGCCGCATCGAGTCCTTCGGGAGATGGTAGCGGGGTACAAATAAAGTTATAATAATAATAATAATAATAGTTCACCTACAGTCACAGAGCATTCTGAACCCCACCAACGATGGAGTTGAACCAAATCCCCCACACAGAACCCCCATGTGGGCCAAAGCAATGCGTAGCAGGGGACGGCTAGTAAAACATAAAACACTATCATTATACAACAAATCATACAACTAATGAAAATACGCAATTTAGATCCGATTAAAACAATAGCAAAGCCAGCCTGGGCAGTTTGGGAATCATAGAATCAAAGAGTTGGAAGAGATCTCATGGGCCATCCAGTCCAACCCCTGCCAAGAAGCAGGAATATTGCATTCAAAGCACCCCTGACAGATGGCCATCCAGCCTCTGTTTAATTCCTATTGGAGTCCAAGGAAGCTCTCTGAAGTCAGGTCTATTGCCAATAATGGACTGAATGAGGGCAAACAAACTGAAACTTAATCCCCCTGACAGATGGCCATCCAGCCTCTGTTTAAAAGCTTCCAAAGAAAAATAGAATCTTGACATTTGGGAGTTGTAGTTTCTGGGATTTAAAGTTCACCTACAATCACAGAGCATTCTGAACCCCACCAACGATGGAGTTGAACCAAACCCCCCACACAGAACCCCCATGTGGGCCACAGCAACGCGTGGCAGGGGACGGCTAGTAAAACATAAAAGAACACTATCATTATACAACAAATCATACAACTAATGAAAATACGCAATTTAGATCCGATTAAAACAATAGCAAAGCCAGCCTGGGCAGTTTGGGAATCATAGAATCATAGAATCAAAGAGTTGGAAGAGACCTCATGGGCCATCCAGTCCAACCCCTGCCAAGAAGCAGGAATATTGCATTCAAATCATCCCTGAAAGACCCTCGGCCCAGGCCCGGCTCTCCTCGCCTACCATGGCAATCCCTCCTGCTGTCCTTCCTCTCACAGACTACGCGACACGTCTCAGTCGCCCAAACAGGGGAAGAGAGGTCCTCACTCTGCCACAGGACCCCAAAATGCAGCTGACTATTGCAGTGCCCGGCTCCAAGGGGGACTTCCGTTCTTACATCCGAAATTGGGAGTGGACAAAGCGACAGAAAACAGGCATTGCTTTAGCCACCCCAAGCCGAGGCACCTCGCTAATACTGACGTGGCGGAGAGAAGGGCGCATGCGCAGTGGAGCCGCGCCACGTGAGGCGGAAGCGGAGGCTAAAGATGGCGGCGGAGACTCGAGAGAGGGAAGAGCAGGGCGGGCCGGCCGTGTTCTTCCTGCACCCGGACTTGGGCATTGGGGGCGCCGAGCGGCTGATTGTGGACGCGGCGGTCGCGCTGCGTTCGCGAGGCTGCCGCGTGCAGATCTGGACGCCGCGCTTCGACCCCTCGCGCTGCTTCTCGGAGGCGCTTCAGCTGGACGTGCGGACGGCCGGGGGCTGGCTGCCGCGGAGCATCCTGGGAAGGGGCCACGCGCTCTGCGCCGCGCTCCGCATGGTCTGCCTCGCGCTGCACGTGCTGCTCCTCAGCGGAGAGGCGCCCGACGCCTTCGTCTGCGACCAGGTGAGCAGGGAGGATCATAGAATCAAAGAGTTGGAAGAGACCTCATGGGCCATCCAGTCCAACCCCCTGCCAAGAAGCAGGAATATTGCATTCAAAGCACCCCTGACAGATGGCCATCCAGCCTCTGCTTAAAAGCTTCCAAAGAAGGAGCCTCTACCACACTCCGAGGCAGAGAGTTCCACTGCTGAACAGCTCTCACAGTCAGGAAGTTCTTCCTTATGTTCAGACGGAATCTCCTCTTGTAGTTTGGAGCCATTGTTTCGCGTCCTAATCTCCAGGGAAGCAGAAAACAAGCTTGCTCCCTCCTCCCTGTGGCTTCCTCTCACATATTTATACATGGCTATCATATCTCCTCTCAGCCTTCTCTTCTTCAGGCTAAACATGCCCAGCTCCTTAAGCCGCTCCTCATAGGGCTTGTTCAGACCCTTGCTTCAAGCTAGCTTCAAACTGTACTGGCCAGACAGACTCTCACAAAAATCATCTGCATGGGGAAACCACTTTCTTTAATGCCTGTTAGAAACTGCATTAAATGGTGAGTGTGGATGGGGTCTAAGAGGGTGTAACCCTCAGACTAGAACAGGCCTGCACAACCTGAGGCTTTGCAGGTGTTTGGGAATCCAAGTCCCTGAAGCCCTGGCCAGTTTGTCCAATGATCAGGAATTCTGGGAGCTGAAGTCCAAAATGCCTGGAGGGCTGCAGGTTATGCAGGCCTGGACTAAAGCAAATAATACAAATCAACCATCCCTGAACGGTTTGGGACCCGCCTACCTGCGTGATCACATCTCTATTTACGAACCCACGCGATCCCTTCGATCATCCGGAGAAACCCTGCTCTCGATCCCACCAGCATCGCAGGCGCGTTTGGTGGGGACGAGAGAGGGCCTTTTCGGTGGTGGCCCCTCGACTCTGGAACTTACTCCCTAAAGACATCAGACAGGCCCCAACTTTGGCAGTCTTCAGGAGGAACTTGAAGACGTGGCTGTTCCAGTGTGCCTTCCCGGAATAATGATCCCGTAGCACTTTGTCCTCCAAAGCACTTTACATTTCTTTAAGTCTGTTTGTATGCCCCTCCACAAACACCAGTATCACCTTCCGTCATGTCCCAGCATTGTTTCCAATTTTAACTCTACATTTGGCCTTCCCACTGTTTTTAATTATGTGCTGTTTTATTGATAATGTTGTGTATCTTATTGTCTATGTGTTTTTAATTGCTTGTACTGTGTTGTTATTGCTTGTATTGTTGTGTTTGGGCTCGGCCTCATGTAAGCCGCACCGAGTCCCTTGGGGAGATGGTAGCGGGGTACAAATAAAGTGTTATTATTATTAACCAGGTATAAAATCACAGTCCTCTTCTTCATGGGAGTTGTTTTCATTCATTCGTTGGTTTTTGTGTTTCTCCAGGTGTCTGCCTGCATTCCAGTCCTCCGCCTTTTCCGGACCCGCAAAAAGGTTTTGTTTTACTGTCACTTTCCTGATCAGCTCCTAACAAAGAGGGAATCTTTTATTAAGCGTCTCTATAGAGCGCCATTGGATTGGTTGGAGGAGTATACAACTGGCCTGGCGGACTGTATTCTGGTCAACAGTTGTTTCACAGCAAGCATTTTCAAAGAAACCTTCAAATCATTGTCTCATTTGAATCCAGATGTCTTATATCCTTCCTTGAATTTCAGTAAATTTGATACCGTTGTTTCATCCGACGTAGCTAGCATAGTTTGCAAAAGGAGATTCCTGTTTCTTTCCATCAACAGGTATGAAAGAAAGAAAAACCTAATATTGGCTTTGGAGGCCTTGCATGAACTTCGTAGTAGACTTGATGCTCACGAATGGAGTGAAACTCATCTGGTTTTAGCTGGTGGATATGATGAAGCAGTTCAGGAAAATGTGGACTATTATGAAGAATTGAAAGCTGTTGCTGCTAAACTTCATGTTGAAGAGCAGGTCACATTCTTGCGATCATTCTCTGATGAACAGAAAATTGCTCTTCTTAGTAGCTGTATTTGTGTGCTGTATACACCAAGTAATGAACATTTCGGCATTGTTCCTTTAGAAGCAATGTACATGAAATGCCCGGTCATTGCAGTAAATTCCGGGGGACCTTTGGAATCCATTGTAAACAATCAGACCGGTTTCTTGTGTGAGCCTCTTCCAACCCAGTTTGCAGAAGCCATGGAGAAATTTGTGAAGATTCCTGCTTTAAAGAGAACAATGGGAGCTGCAGGAAGAACCAGAGTTCTGGAAAGGTTTTCCTCAGAAGCATTCACTGAAAAGCTATATCAGTATATTCATAGTTTAATGCAATAAAAATTAAGGTATTATGTAATGTTGGTCTGTAATGTCTAATTTTAATAGTCTGAGCTAAACACTGTGAATGGTTTAAACTGGACGTACTTTCACTGACTACAGTGTTCCCTCACTTATTGGGGGGTTCCGTTTTAGGACCACTCGCAATAAGTGATAATCCGCGAAGTAGGGGCGCTATATTAATTATAATATTTATATAGCCAAAACATGTATACAGCCAAAAATTGGGCCAAAGGCCCAAACAAACCCACTTCCAGCCACTAGAGAAACCATTGCCGGACACAGGGAAGGCACGCTGCAGCCCTTTTGAAGGCTCCTGAGGGTGGCCAGCCCAGCCAATCGAGAGAGAGCAGGGTCCGTCCCCCATTGACTGGCTACTCCACTGGAATTTTTCCCGCTGCCGAGGGGGCAGCTGGGAAGAACCCCCCTCTGACACCTTTACGATGGAAAAAAGGCAAGGCGGGAGGCAGGGAAGGCGAGGAGGAGGAGGAGGATGGATGTGGGGGTGCTGGTCTCACCTCGGGCCGCGCAGGGAGAACCTCAGGGGCCGCGCAGGAAAAACACGAAATAGCGAGTCTGCAGTAAGCGAACCGCGAAGCGGCGAGGGAACACTGTACACCTGTGTGAATTATTTGACCAAATCCCATTCTGCATGTAATGAAATACTTGAATAACATACTTGAATGGTTTTATGAAATTTGGATAATTTTGTTTACATGATTTGTTGAAAAGAAATAAAAAGATTAAAATGTTTGCCTTGTGAAGCCTGCCATACATTATTTCACTTCACTTCACCTTATTTCTTAATTAGTCGCTCTCCACCAAGGTGCTCCGAGCGACTTACAATCTAAAATAGCATTTACACAATATAAAAAACATTCAACATAAAAACATTCAACAGTGACTATTTGGCAAATTAGAATCTGRTTACTTAAATGCACAACCAAACAGCCAAGTCTTGAGYGCCTTTACAAAAGGTYGCAACTCCRACATTGCTCTAATGTATGGAGGCAATGAGTTCCACAGAATTGGAGCATAGGTCGAAAAAGCTCTACACCTTGTAGCTTCCAGGTGTACCTCCCTAGGGCCCGGTATGTATAGCAGATTTTTCCTGGGTGGGTCGAGGTGACYACTGATAGAGAAAAGGAATGAGGCAGTCCCTGAGATATAAAGGTCCTTGGCCATTTTGAGCTCTAAATGTCAGGATCAGTATCTTGTAAGAGATCCGACGTTCTRTTGGTAGCCAATGCAGTTGTTGCAGAATCGGTGTAATATGGGATCTTRTAGATCAGTGGTTCTCAACCTGGGGGTCCTCAGATGTTTTTGGCCTACAACTCCCAGAAATCCCAGACAGTTTTTCAGCTGTTAGGATTTCTGGGAGTTGAAGGCCAAAAACATCTGSGGATCCCAGGTTGAGAACCACTGTTATAGATGATCCCACTAGCAGCCTGGCCGCTGCATTTTGGACCATCCGAATCTTTTGGGTTGTTGACTTTGGAAGGCTGGCATATAAGGCGTTGCAATAGTCCAACCTCGTGGTGACTGTTGCGTGGATTACTGTTGCCAATGCTTCTACCGAAAGGTAGGATGCCAATTTCCTTGCCTGGCAAAGATGAAAAAAGGCCTGCTTACTTATGGCAGTGATCTGGGCCTCCATCATCAGTGATGAGTCCAACACAACCCCAAGGTTTTTAACAGTGGCAGATGGAACCAAAGCTTCCCCATCGAAATCAGGCAGAGACTGAATTAATTCTGGCGGCTGGCCGGGCTAGAGTATCAGTTTTTGCAGGATTCACTTTTAGTCTGCTCGCTTGCAGCCAACTCATCACTGCTTCCAAACACAGCTTAAAGTTCTCAAGAATCGCGGTTGTCCCAGGTTCGAGATGCAAGAGTAGCTGGGTATCATCTGCATACTGGTAGCACTCTGCCAAAGCTCAGCACTAGTCCAGCAAGTGGCCAGATGTAGATGTTAAATAACAGGGATGAGAGGATAGCACCCTGGGGAACTCCACAGCAAAGGCAGGAGCTCTCAGAGCTTTGGCCTGACCACTCCAACCTCTGTCTCCGGTCTTGAAACTGGTGTAATACAGCTTCCTCCAGTAATATCACATGTAGTAACCAATAGATACCCATAAAACTAATTTTCTTAAAAGGCCTTTATTCTAGTAGAGTTCAGGAACTCCTTATATCCGTATAAGTCGCTAGTTCAGATCTCATTCTGTATAGCAGTCTAGCTATAGACTGAGACAGAAATGCATTTTAATGAAGCTTGCTTTGAATTAACTCTTGATTGGAGTAAGCATAACACAGGCAAATTCTTTTCAGTTTCATTTCGGTTTTGTGATTCAAAGACTTTGTCATTTAGCACAAGAGTAGTCACATTGGTACTTTATTGAACACCCTCATCAGATTGGTGAAAATAAACTGAAGTATTGATATGATCTAATAAAGTGAGCTTCAGTATTTTGCTTACTTTTTTGCCTTTATTCACGCTACTACTGCTTCCAAGCAACAGCCCTGTGTTTCCATTGTCTCTCTGGTGTCCCCAAAGTACATTATTTTTTCCTGACATGTTATCATCAAAATCATTTCTATATCAAGTTCAGATTAGAAACAGACAAGAGAGGGATGGAAAGTCTCCAAATTCACAGACTGAAATAAAATTGTTGGGGAGGAACTGCATTCCATTAGTATAAGGCCAAAGGCAAACATTTGGGACCAAAAAGGCCAGCAAATTTTAATTTGAAATTCTGATTGTCAGTACTTACTGTAACTCTTAGGAACGACATTTCCGTTTTTTAGAAAGGGACAAATGAGTACAAAATCCTTTTCCATAAAAATGCTATTAGACATTAAGAAGTCCCGGTCTCCTCCCGAACACAAACACGTGGTTATAGAAATGCGTAATATTCCAAATGCAAGAGACAGCAATATGGTAATTATGATGTTGCTGCCTAAATATTCTCTCTGAATATTTAGGCAGCAACATCAGTTCACAAAAGAACATGTCCATAAAGTTTACCAACCTAACAATTTCTTTACAGTTCACATAGGGACATATTGACCAAGGTATTAGAACTCCTTTGGCAAGTCTTAATTCTGGGGCCAAGTACTTAGAATCATAGAATCAAAGAGTTGGAAGAGACCTCATGGGCCATCCAGTCCAACCCCCTGCCAAGAAGCAGGAATATTGAATTTAAATCACCCCTGACAGATGGCCATCCAGCCTCTGTTTAAAAGCTTCCAAAGAAGGAGCCTCCACCACACTCCGGGGCAGAGAGTTCCACTGCTGAACGGCTCTCACAGTCAGGAAGTTCTTCCTCATGTTCAGATGGAATCTCCTCTCTTGTAGTTTGAAGCCATTGCTTCGCGTCCTAGTCTCCAGGGAAGCAGAAAACAAGCTTGCTCCCTCCTCCCTGTGGCTTCCTCTCACATATTTATACATGGCTATCATATCTCCTCTCAGCCTTCTCTTCTTCAGGATAAACATGCCCAGCTCCTTAAGCCGTTCCTCATAGGGCTTGTTCTCCAGACCTTTGATCATTTTAGTCGCCCTCCTCTGGACACATTCCAGCTTGTCAATATCTCTCTTGCAATTGTGGTGCCCAGAATTGGACACAATATTCCAGGTGTGGTCTAACCAAAGCAGAATAGAGGGGTAGCATTACTTCCCTAGATCTAGACACTAGGCTCCTATTGATGCAGGCCAAAATCCCATTGGCTTTTTTTGCTGCCACATCACGTTGTTGGCTCATGTTTAACTTGTTGTCCACGAGGACTCCAAGATCTTTTTCACACGTACTGCTCTCGAGCCAGGCATTGTCCCCCATTCTGTATCTTTGCATTTCGTTTTTTCTGCCTAAGTGGAGTATCTTGCATTTGTCCCTGTTGAACTTCATTTTGTTAGTTTTGGCCCATCTCTCTAATCTGTCAAGATCGTTTTGAATCCTGCTCCTGTCCTCTGGAGTATTGGCTATCCTCCCAATTTGGTGTCATCTGCAAACTTGATGATCCTGCCTTCTAACCCTTCATCTAAGTCATTAATAAAGATGTTGAACAGGACCGGGCCCAGGACGGAACCCTGCGGCACTCCACTTGTCACTTCTTTCCAGGATGAAGAGGAAGCATTGGTGAGCACCCTCTGGGTTCGTCCATTTAACCAATTACAGATCCACCTCACCGTAGTTTTGCCTAGCCCACATTGGACTAGTTTCCTTGCCAGAAGGTCATGGGGGACCTTGTCGAAGGCCTTACTGAAATCCAGGTACGCTACATCCACGGCATTTCCCGCATCTACCCAGCTTGTAACTCTATCGAAAAAAGAGATCAGATTAGTCTGGCATGACTTGTTTTTGATAACCATGACTCACAACCACAATGTCAGACTACACAGAGAAGCCATTGAAATCCACAAGCATGTGGACAATTTCAACAGAAAGGAAGAAACCATGAAAATGAACAAAATCTGGCTACCAATATTAAAAAAAACTCAAAAATTACAGCAGCAAAACAACAGAGGGGAAACAAACAGGCACATGAAATCACTCTCAACAAAAGATTCCCCCCAGGCGCTTCCAAGCCATTGAATGCAAATCAAGGTGATCAGCTGAAACATTCACAGCTAGCCCCAGCAGACAAGTCCTTTGTCTCACCCTGGTCATTCCACAGATATATAAACCCATTTTTCCTACTTCCAACAGACCTCACTACCTCTGAGGATGCTTGCCATAGATGCAGGCGAAACGTCAGGAGAAAAACTGCCTCCAGAACATTTATTTTATTTATTTACTGCATTTGTTGACCGCCGTTCTCAGCTCTAGGGCGACTCACGGCGGTGTACAACACATAAAAACAGTTTACAATAGGCAATATCACAACAAAATCAACATAACAACATAACTATCAATAATACAATTACACTAAATCATCCGCGCCGTCTCATCGTAGAATCATAAACCAAACTCGTTATCCATATTCCGTTCCGATCGTCATTGCCAATTGTTGTAGCACTTAGTCAAACGCCTTCTCAAATAACCATGTCTTTAGGCTCTTACGGAATGCCATCAGGGAGGGCGCCTGTCTGATATCTACAGGGAGGGCGTTCCACAGCCGGGGGGCCACCACCGAGAAGGCCCTATCTCTCGTCCCCGCCAGGCGTGCCTGTGAGGCAGGCGGGATCGAGAGAAGGGCCTCCCCAGACGATCTCAAGGTCCTCGTGGGCTCATAGGCCGAGATGCGGTCAGAAGGTATTTTGGGCCGGAACCGTTTAGGGCTTTGTAGGCCAGCACCAGCACCTTGAATTGGGCCCGGTAGCAGATCGGCAGCCAGTGGAGCTGGAACAACAAGGGCGTTGTGTGCTCCCTGCGTCCCGCTCCTGTTAGTAACATGGCTGCCGCGCGCTGGACTAGCTGAAGCTTCCGGGCCGTTTTCAAGGGCAGCCCCACGTAGAGAGCGTTGCAGTAGTCAAGGCGGGATGTGACCAGAGCGTGTACTACCGTGGCCAAGTCAGACTTCCCGAGGTACGGGCGCAGCTGGCGCACGAGCCTGAGCTGTGCAAATGCTCCCCTGGTCACCGCTGAAACCTGGGGATCCAGGCTCAACGATGAATCCAGGATCACACCCAAGCTGCGAACCTGTGCCTTCAAGGGGAGTGCGACCCCATCCAGCACAGGCTGTAACCCTATACCCTGTTCGGCCTTGCGACTGACCAGGAGTACCTCTGTCTTGTCTGGATTTAATTTCAATTTGTTCGCCCTCATCCAGACCATTACAGCGGCCAGGCACCGGTTCAGGACCTCGACAACCTCCTTAGTAGCAGGTGGGAAGGAGTGACAGAGTTGGACATCATCTGCGTACAGATGACACCGCACCCCGAAACTCCGGATGATCTCACCCAGCGGCTTCATGGCCATATAGCCCGGAAAAACCTACAACAACCCACACCCATTAATGTTTTTGATACTAAAGGGGCTTCGGATACTTTTAGTCTTCAACTGTTGCAGTGGAAATTGAAGTTTCAAGGCCTCAAACATTAATGAACATGCCCAACTTACTTATATGTGCAGTTTTTAAAAATCCTGAGATGGGAGTTAATTCTTTTAAAATTAAATTAAAATGCAAAATTTTACTATGTTAATAGAAGAGGAGGGAAGGGCTGCATTATATTCCTACATGAATTGTGCCAAGCTGACAAAGGCAAAGAGGCTACGAGAAACGATCTGATTAGTGTCAGTGGGAAGTGCTAAGAACTCAACCGCTGGCAAATGTCCAGTAGCTATCATTGAATAATCATCGCCTCATCTTTCACCCTCCTCAACTGACATGCAAAACATCCCAATATTCATTGCACATCTGTGCTCGACAGATTACACATTAGCAATTTAAATCAGCCCAATGCACAGGCAGTTTCTGCAAAAGGTGTCGGTTTGGGGGGAGCTGCCTTGTTGTCTCGGCTGGATAATAAGGCAACTCTGTGTAATCTTGGAGAACAATCAAGCCATCTTGAGAAGGTGACTGACCACATCCGCTCCTGCCCTGACAGTGCTAGAACAATGGCCCCATAATGCACTTGACTCATCTGGTAATAAAATCTACTTTTGATTAGCAGCCCTGGCTTGTGTCAATCACTGTATGATGCGCCATTGTTCTCTGGTCCCAAACACAGTTTATTTACAGGGAAACAAAGCCCTTTTTGGATATGGCAGCCGCCCAAAGATTGCAAAATAGATTGAGCTGTCAGCCCCACACACTGGATGAAGATTAATGAGTTGTGCAGACAATAAATATGAAGCAATGACCATAAATATGCTAATAGGAATTATCCATATACTGAATAATTGGTACAAAAATTAAAACGTAGTGTGAAGAAGATGGGTCACCGGGTGACAGAGAGATAATCTTGAGTGTGGAAGAGCTGTGCCTCCATTCGATTTTCTACAGGTTTATCTTCTCCAATTAAATATTTCAAAGGACTAATTGTTTAAAAGCCACTTGTATAATCTCTTTTTAAGAAGGTTTATGAGGGAAAGTGTTTATTAAAAAAAGTGACTTCAATGGAAGTGTCATTAGAATTTTTAAAAAGTTAATTATCAAAAGCTAGACATAAAAGATTTATATTTGTGATCGACTGCCAAGTTTCATTAAAGGATAGAATTTTTGTTGAATCACACATCAATCAAAACCTTCAGCAAAACTAAGAAGTAGTAATAACTACACACATATAGGTCTTTTAACCCACTGGGAAATATACGAGACTGACAAGTTTATCATTGTAACAGTAAAAGCCTGAGATATAAAAGTTGTCAGAGGAAAATCATTAACTAACATAACTGTCCTATATTTGACGGAAGGAAATGAAGTGCAGGAGTCTCTAGAAAAGAGGAGTCTGAACCGGGGAGGGAGGGAATGAACTACCATATTTTCTGGCGTATAAGACTACTTTTTAACCGAAGAAAATCTTCTCACTTCCTGAAAGCGCTGCAACCCAGGCCTGTAGCGGGGGGGGGGGGGGGGGGGGGGGGGTTCAACCCCCCCCCCGAAATGTTTCAGATTTTTTAAAAAACCTGGTTTACTCATGAATTTTAACTGGTTAACCAAATCCCCATGCTAAGTCTATGAGATACAAAAAATTAAGAGTCCCTCCAGAACTGCAAGCACTATCTCAAGCAAATATTGACAATTTATTCACACTTGGGTAATATCAAAAAGAAAAATGGGTTCCCCTGAAACTGTGGAAACCAAAATCCACTGATAGTGGTGATATGAAAATAACTAAATTAACTCAATGTATATATTACAAATATACATATCAAAAACTGCCACATACATATAAGTAGAAACAATAGGTTCTTCTCTTGAAGTATAAAGCAAAGTCTTCGTTTGAGAAAATGTCCTTTCTTTATTACATGTGAGTAGACTCCAGTAGTCACATGAAATGACTCCAACCTGCTACCGGTTTCGACTCACAAGAGTCTTCGTCAGGCGGTTGGGTTTAAATTATCAAAAAAAAGGCTCAACTTTTAAGGTGAGAAATTCACCAACAGTCTTCTGGTGGGGTGGATCAACTATTCTTTGTTGAGCAGTGCACTCTGCAAGAGGTTTTATTCTGTGGTGAGTATACATTTTCTCAAACGAAGACTTTGCTTTATACTTCAAGAGAAGAACCTATTGTTTCTACTTATATGTATGTGGCAGTTTTTGATATGTATATTTGTAATATATACATTGAGTTAATTTAGTTATTTTCATATCACCACTATCAGTGGATTTTGGTCTCCACAATTTATTCACACTGTCATTACTTGCAGCAATAGCTGATGTAGTGAAGCAACCAAGTTGTGTGTGTGTGTGTTGAATGCTCTCATTAAGGAGGCCAGACTTGGTGGAGGTGGTTGACAGGGGCGGAGCTGCAGGCTATGGAAGGCTGCTCTGCCCCCTGCTGTGCTCTTTGCTTCAGCGTGAGCTAGGAGGCAGGTTTCAAACCCCCCCCTGCGAAATTTTCAACCCCTCCCGCAAAAATTTTCTGGCTACGGCCCTGCACATTAGCATCGCATTTCCAGTAAGACCAGCTAACATGAAAATTTCAACCCCCCGCGAAAATTTCAAACCCCCCGTGAAAATTTCAAACCCCCCGCGAAAATTTCAACCCCTCCCGAAAATTTTTTTCTGGCTACGGCCCTGCTGCAACCCACACCACTGACTTATCAAGACCTAACTTGGCACACAGAGCCCCGATGACACAATCTACATCTGGGTGGGGTAAGTGGAAGCAAAATGGCCAATTCAAAGCTAACTAGAAATAGAGGATATAAGAGTTTAAAAAGCACCCCTACACTAATTCACTCAATCAGGTTGTGCCAAGTTGAATCCCATTCTTGGAGAAAGTGGGATATAAATCCAGTAAGTAATTAAATAATATTATTCAATTTTATGAATTTACTTTGGTAATTTATGAAATATTTTTATTCAATGTTTATGCAACTTTTTCTAAAAAAGTTTTTTTTGTGATAATTTTTTCAATACCATACAAATATTCACAGAATATATCACCTTGATACAGAAATGTATACTTAGAAATATGGATAATTGTGCCGTTACACCCAAACGCTTTATAAAACAAACTATGATGTGCTGTCCCTATGTCTGGGCGAACCGCTGGGGCTTTCTGGAGAAAATCAACAATGGAGTCCACTGCGAGGTCTAAACATCAAAGGGAATATTTATTTCAACAGTTGTTCTCAATAGTTGTTCTCAATAGTCAATACAATTGTTCTCTCAATAGTCAATTAAACTTATCTCACTATACTTAACTCAATACTTCTCCATTCAATAGTTCTCAATTAAACTTATCTCAATACTCAATTGTTGTTAATTTAGCTTACCTAACTATACTATCTCAATTGTACTTATCTTCATTCTCAATAGTTTTTGCGGTGGTTTTTTCTGGGCTGCCCTATTTGGCCCTCAGCACATCCAAAAGGCTTCTTTGGAACTGAATAGGGTAGGGAGATTCTAAGAAGGAAAACTCTCCCCAGGAAGAAGGGCGGGCTCTAAGAGCTGCTCCCTAGGCCAATCACTGCAAAGAGTTTGCAGGTTGGTTCCCCTTTTTCCCGCCTTTGGCTGCAACTCCAGGACTTGCAAAGCTGCAGCAGCTTCTAAAAGAAAGGCAAAGGCAGCCGAATCAAGCAACCAAAAAAGGCAATAAACTCAGTCTCCTGGGAGATGGAACAATAATATATTCCCTTATATTTTTCATATAAAAATGAATTTTCCACATGGCTGTTTTAGTCTAGCCCTATGATTTACGGTTGTCTATAAGCAGGTTTCTAATTTTTCTTGTTAGCAAGTTTGGATGCAAGACAAGTTTAAACATTTTTGCATCCTACGGGAGCAAGTACAGAAAATGCTTTATGATTTATATTCTCTCAAGAAGCATAATAAAACATAATGTATTCTATGACCATGAATGATCAATATTCAAAAATGTATGTATATTTTGCATCCCTATGTCAGCCTAGATTATCCAATTTGAATTTTATAATCTTACTAAACATTTCATAACTTTAGTATTTGTTTAAGTCTGCCTAGCCATTTTAACACTTTGTTTATTTTTAGATGCAGTTATTCACTTGCAGTTCCCTGGGTTGTGGTAAGAACGATGCAAATAAAAACCAAAATGTCTTCTTGCAAAATGCATAGTAATCTATATATATATAAATGCTCTGTGTGTAATGAGTCCCCTAAAAACAAAAGAACCAATGAACAAAATCACACCAAATTTGGCAACAAAACGTCTCACAACACAAGGAGTGACCATCACTCAAAACATTATGATTTTGTCATTTGGGAGTTGTAGTTGCTGGGATTTATAGTTCACTTATAATCAAAGAGCATTATGGAGTCCGCCAATGATGGAATTGAACCAAACATAGCACACAGGACTCCCCTGACCAACAGAAAACACTAGAAGGGTTTGGTGGGCATTGACCTTGAGTTTGGGAGTTGTAGTTCACCTACATCCAGAGAGCACTTTGGACTCAAACAATGATGGATCTGGACCAAACTGCAGTAGGATGTAGAGTGGGTCATGGGGGTTCTGTGTGTCAAGTTTGGTCTTTATTGGTCATTGTTGCAGGCCGCAGTGGTCTGTGGGAACCGAAGGGTTTGAAAGTACTACAAATCCCATCATGCATTGTGTGCCCTCCCCCAAACCTCACCAAAATGTAACAGGGGTCATGGAGGTTATGTGTGCCAAGTTTGGTCTTGTTCAGTCTTTGGATGAGGGTTGCAGCGGTCTCGGAAAGTGAGTGGAGGTACTTCAAGTCCCATCATCCATGGTCTGCCCTCCTCCAAACCACAGTAGGATGTAGGTCATTGAGGCTCGGTGTGCCAAGATTGGTCTTCATCGGTCTTTGTTGGGGGCCACAGTGGTCCATGGGTACCAAACTGTTTGAAAGTACTACAAATCCCATAATCCGTTGTCCACCTCCCCCAAACCATATCAGGACGTAAAGGGGTTCATGGGGGTTATGTGTGCCAAGTTTGGTCCAGTTGTGTCACCTGTGTTGGTCACAGTGGCCTGTGAAAGTGGCAGCCAGTCAGAAAGCCGTCACATACACTTTCGCCCTTCCTCCCTTCCTCCCTTCTGCTCTCCACTTTACGCCCTGGTGTAGTTTGGCTGGGGATTTAACATGGATGATGGGACTTGCAGTACCTTCACTCACTTCCTGAAACCACAGCAACACTCATCCAAATACCAATAAAGACCAAACTTGGCACAGAGAGCCCCCATTGTCAACACAACATTCTGGTGATGTTTGGGGGAGAACAGACTATGGATGATGGGACTTGCAGTATATTAACTCACTTCCTGAGACCACTGTGACCCTCATCCAATGACTGATCAAGACCAAACTTGGCACACAGAGTCCCCATGACCCACTCTCCATCCTGCTGCAGTTTGGAGGAGGATGGACCACAGATGATGGGACTCGCAGTACCTTCACTAACTCTTCCTGAGACCACTGCAAGCCATATAAATAACTGATACAGACCAACCTTGATACATAATTCCTTTCTCAAATAACTGGGCAGCGCCGGGTCCCCAAGCTAGTATAACATATAATACAGTGATACCTTGACTTAAGAATGTCATTTGTTTCGTAATGAAGCTCTTGACTCAAAAAGCTTTTATCTCAAAGCGATTTTCTCATTGAAATGCTACTAATCCATTCTGGCCCCCTATAAAGTACAAACAAAGGAAGGAACACATGTACTTTATAAATAATAATCTATAAATGTATATTCACATGGAACAATAAAAAAGATAAACTTTAAAATAGTAGGAGTAAAAAGTTTTGTTAAGGAAGCACAAAGTGAAGAGGCAGAAGCACCATTTTTTTCATACTGTACTCATTCCAGCCTCCCTCCCTCTCTTGCTCTCTATCCCTATCTCTTTTCATGAAACCAAACACACCAAGAATAAAAACCACACAAAATCAAACTAATCCAAAGTTTCTCAAAGTGGACAGGAGCAAATAAAACAGCCATTTCCCACAGAGGCACGAGTCATGCAGGCTGCTCCCTTGAAGCCCTAAAGCCCTGTAGTCTCATGCTAGCTCTCCCTCTGGTGCTGGCTCTTTACTCAAAATGAAATTCTTATGTCAAAGCGAAATCCGGGCCAAGCTATGGCTCTTAACTCAAAACACTCTTAAGTTGGTTTTAAGTAGAGGTTTTACTGAACATATAATATATTTTATACAATATATATTGTATGAAATTCTTATAAGGGGTTGGTGCAACCTCCAGTTTGCTAGTAAAATTGAATTACCATGTCACAAAAGCATGCATGTTTAAAAAGCGTGTCACCAACATGAAAAGTTTAGAAAGCTCTGCTCTAGAGGAAGAAGATGTACAACTCATGTGAGTACTTAACCATGAAATGATAACATGAAAAGTCAAAAGCATGAATGTGAATAACCTGATTAGAAGGGAAAAATAGACCCTGACATTTGGGAATTGCAGTTTACCAAGCACCAAAGAACATTCTGAGCTCCACCAACAATAGAATTGAACCAAACTTGGCATACAGGACTTCCATGACTAACAGAAAATAATGGAGAGGGGGTTGGGAAAAATAGACCCTGACATTTGGGAATTGCAGTTTACCAAGCCCCAAAGAACATTCTGAGCTCCACCAACAATAGAATTGAACCAAACTTGGCATACAGGACTTCCATGACTAACAGAAAATACTGGAGAGGGGGTTGGGAAAAATAGACCCTGACATTTGGGAATTGCAGTTTACCAAGCACCAAAGAACATTCTGAGCTCCACCAACAATAGAATTGAACCAAACTTGGCATACAGGACTTCCATGACTAACAGGAAATACTGGAGAGGGGGTTGGGAAAAATAGACCCTGACATTTGGGAATTGCAGTTTACCAAGCACCAAAGAACATTCTGAGCTCCACCAACAATAGAATTGAACCAAACTTGGCATACAGGACTTCCATTACCAAATACTAGAGAGGTTTGGGGGAGGCATGTACAAAAGATGACATTTGCAGTACCTTTTGACGAGGCCTCCTTGCTGCCCTGAGAGGGGTCCAGGCTCAGCTGCAGGGAAGGGAAAGCGAAAGCGAAAGAGCCTGGCTGGCTGCCTCCTGGCAGCACGTGGAGGGAGGACTTCCCTCTCGCCTAGTGGGCGGGCCTGCGCTTCTCCATTAGAAGGCTGTTGAGGGCGCATGGGGCCTGCAGGAGGAGGCGTGGCCTAAGGACAAAACAGCGCCCCCTGGCAAAAAAAGTATTCCGCGACCGCTTACTTCGAGTAATGAAGAAAGGCAGGGAGTTTCAGAAAAACATCTATTTCTGTTTTATTGACTATTCTAAAGCCTTTGACTGTGTGGATCATAATAAATTGTGGCAAGTTCTTGGTGCTATGGGCATACCAAATAACCTTGTCTCTCTCCTGAGCAATCTGTATAAGGACCAAGTAGCAACAGTCAGAACTGACCACGGAACAACAGACTGGTTCAAGGGAAAGGAGTACGGCAGGGTTGTATACTCTCACTCCACCTATTCAACTTGTATGCAAACACATCATGCAATGTGCAGGGCTTGATGAATGCAAGGATGGGGTGAAAATTGCTGGAAGAAACATTAACAACCTTAGATATGCAGATGGCACCACTTTGCTTAGTCTGACATGGTGGTTGTGAGAGTGGTCCAGCATCTCTGTGTTCTCAAATAAAATAGCAGGACCACTCTCACAACCACCATGTCAGACTACACAGAGAAGCCATTGAAATACACAAGCATGTGGACAATTTCAACAGAAAGGAGGAAACCATGAAAATGAACAAAATCTGGCTACCAGTATTAAAAAAACTCTAAAATTACAACAGCAAAACAACAGAGAGGAAACAATCAGGGACATCTAATCACCTCTCAACAAAAGTTTGCTCCAGGCAGTCAGGCCATTGTATGCTAATCAAGGTGGTCAGTTGAAACATTCACACCTAGCTCCAGCAGACAAGAGTCCTTTGTCTCACCCTGGTCATTCCACAGATATATAAACACTTTTTCCTAGTTCCAACAGACCTCACTACCTCTGAGGATGCTTGCCATAGATGCAGGCGAAACGTCAGGAGAGAATGCCTCTAGACCATGGCCATATAGCCCGAAAAAACCTACAACAACCAGTGATTCCAGCCATGAAAGCCTTCAACAATAAATGAATAAATAAATAAATCAGCCCCTAGGAACAGGTGCCTCATTGCTCACTGGAAAGAAGGATAGGTATAGGAAAAAAAAAGAAAAAACAAAAAAAAAAAAAAAGAGGGAAGGATAGTAGAGGCAAAGATGAAGTACTTTGGCCACATCATGAGAAGACGGGAAAGCTTAGAGAAGACAATGATGATGGGGAAAATGGAAGGAAAAAGGAAGAGGAGCTGACCAAGGGCAAGATGGATGGATGGAATCCTTGAAGTGACAGGATTGACCTTGAAGGAGCTGGGGGTGGTGACGGCCGACAGGGTGCTCTGGCGTGAGCTGGTCCATGAGGTAATGAAGAGTCAGAAATGACTGAACAAATGAACAACAACAAATGCTATATTTTTGAAAAAATAATAAAACATTTTTGTTTCATTATATTTTCAATTTTTTAAAAAGGAAACGAAGTTCATCAGCAGTTGTATTGGCTAAAATGGTAATTTTCTGATTGAAGTGAAAATAGCCAGCATGATTGGCTGACGCTCATTAAATTATATTGTTTAAATTGCCATCTCTAGCCAACAACATTTCACTCTGAAAATAAGCTATTTGCCACATCTGTTTCAAATATTGTCCTTTAAAAATAAAGGACAATATTTGAAACAGATCGATCGTAAACCAGATCGGGGTATAGGGTGGCAACTTGTGTTGGACGGGGTTACACTCCCCTGAAGTCACAGGTCCGCAGTTTGGGTGTCCTCCTGGACTCATCACTGTCACTTGAAGCTCAGGCGTCGGCGGTGACCGGGAGGGACTTTGCACAATTAAGACTCATGCGCCAACTGCGACCGTACCTCGTGAAAGCGGATCTGGCCAGGGTGGTCCATGCCTTAGTCACTTCCAGATTGGACTACTGTAACGCACTCTACGTGGGGCTGCCCTTGAAAGCGGGCCGGAAATTTCAATTGGTCTAACGAGCGGTGGCCAGGTTGTTAACTGGTGCTCCTTACAGGGAGAGGTCAGCCCTCCTGTTTAAGGAGCTCCACTGGCTGCCATTCATTTTCCGGTCCCAATTCAAGGTGCAGGTGCTTACCTACAAAGCCCTAAACGGTTTGGGACCCGCCTACCTGCGTGACCGCATTTCTGTGTACGATCTCCACACGATCTGTTCGTTCATCTGCTCACATTCCCACCTGCATCGCAAGCGTGACTGGTGGGGACGAGGGATAGGGCCTTCTCTGTGGTGGCCCCTCGACTCTGGAACTCACTCCCCAGGGATATTAGACAAGCCCCGACTCTGGCAGTCTTTAGGAGGAGCCTGAAAATGTGGCTGTTTCAGTGTGCCTTCCCAGAATAGGATACTCCCTGCAATATGTCCTCAAACGCACTTTAAGAGATCTAGGATATCTGCATGCCCATCCCCCTCCAAACACTCCACCTGGTCATGCCCAGCACTTTTGATTTAATTATTACATTTGGCCCTGCCATTGTTTTTAATTGTGTCATTGTGTGTTGTCAATGTTATTGCTTTGTTTTCTGAGTTATTTTGCTGTTTGTTGTTGCTGTTGTTTTTACTATTGTATTTGGGCTCGGCCTCTTGTAAGCCGCACCGAGTCCTTCGGGAGATGGTAGCGGGGTACAAATAAAGGTTTATTATTATTATTATTATTGTTGTTGTTGTTGTTGTTGTTAAAAATACACTGCCATTCAGCCGCCCTGCGCTGGACAAGGGATTGGGTGACACTAAACAAACGAAAAATACTAGCCCTAGAGGGCTTTGACCTGGCGCAGGGCTGGCATGGATACTTATGGAGAGGAAAAGCAGAGAAAGAAAAAAACTTTAGAAATCACCCGATGAGACCCGCTCTCCTACAAGTATGGAACAGGTATCAAGATAGATTATACATTAAGACCCCCCTCTGGTTCTCACCCAATGAAGCATGCCATCTCAGGGAGATTCCTAGAGAGAAATGGTTACCATACACCCAATTACCGCAAGAGGCAAAACTTAAATCCCAAGATGAGCTAAAACAAGCAGACCAATCCATCTCTTGGTTTCAATACCAACAAACAGTAGAAAATTTTAAAATAGATACCAAAGTAGGATTCCAGCTAAAGGAAACTTTCTGGGACAAAATCATAAAAACCGAAACCAAATTAATAAAAAGGATTTACCAACAACTGCTACTATGGACAACTGAACTAGAGCAGGTAAAGGTAAATATGATTAAATGGTCCAAAGATGTAGGCAAATCAATAAACATAACTGAGTGGGAGGAAGTCTGGCATAACAAAATAAAATATACCTATGCCTCCAGGCCTGTAGCAAGGGGGTGGTTTTAGGGGTTCAAACCCCCCCCCGAAATGTTTCAGATTTTTTTAAAAAAACCTGGTTTACTCATGAATTTTAACTGGTTAACCAAATCCCCATGCTAAGTCTATGAGATGCAAAAAATTAAGAGTCCCTCCAGAACTGCAAGCACTATCTCAAGCAAATATTGACAATTTATTCACATTGTCATTACTTGCAGCAATAGCCGATGTAGCGAAGCAACCAAGTTGGGGGGGGGGGGTGTTGAATGCTCTCATTAAGGAGGCCAGACTTGGTGGAGGTGGTTGACAGGGGCGGAGCTGCAGGCTATTGGAGGCTGCTCTGCCCCCTGCTGTGCTCTTTGCTTCAGCGTGAGCTAGGAGGCAGGTTTCAACCCCCCCCCCCCGAAATTTTCAACCCTCCCCGAAATTTTTTTCTGGCTACGGCCCTGGTGCTGCCCCCCAACTCCCAAAATTGTCAACCCTCCCCGAAATTTTTTTCTGGCTACGGCCCTGTATGCCTCCGAATTGAAGGAGAATTGGTATAAAACACTTTATAGATGGTACCTTACGCCTGAAAAGATATCCAGATATAGTAAAGGTAAACTTAGTGATATCTGTTGGAAATGTGAAAAGCATAAAGGAGACTATTTTCACATGTGGTGGAAGTGTAAAATGATAAAGAATTTTTGGTACGAAGTTCATAAAAGGAAAAAATAGAATTTAAGCCAGAAACAATGGTACTAGGAATCATTGATTCCATCAAAGACAAAAATTCAGAAAAACTATTTTTCATTTCACCACAGCAGCAAGAATAGTACTAGCTAGAATCTGGAAAGCTAAGGAGTGTTCCAACAGTGGAGCACTGGCTTCTAAAGGTATGGGATATCATGAACATGGACATTCTAACACAAAAAATGTCACAGAGCATAATGAAACCACCCAAGACAGATGGGGAAATTTTCTAGAATATATCAAAGGGCTAAACAAGGAAATTTATATCAGTAATGCACAATGAAGAAACTCAAAGGACAATCAACAAGAAACTGACGAGGAATCTACTAGGAAAAGACAGTAAAGAGGTTAATTTTCTGCCCGGAAACTCCTGGAAGTATTTTAATTGAATTTCTGACTGTGTTTAATGTAGTTGTTGTTATTGGTATAGTCGTTGTTGTCATGTTACTGCTGTTTGCCTTCGTCAATGGCTCTTTGTTCTGTTTTGTATTGTCTTGTTTTGTTTCCCCCCCCCCTTTTCCCTGCGTTCCCCGAAATTTATCCTAAAATGCTTCTCTCAACTTTCTCTGCAAACATTGTTCCCACACTTTCCATGTAAGCATTGTATTTTGACCTTTCTGACCTATCTACTCTCCTTATATGTATACGTTTTTCTTTCTTTTTCTTCTCTCTCTCTTTCTCTCTCTTTTTTCTCTTTCTATCCACTCTATCTAAAGAGCAATATATTCTAAATAAAAATATATTTTAAAAAAATACACTGCCATTCAGCCAAACTTATATCCAAATAGTGCTTGTTTTAAAGATGTTGTGTTGCTCAGTTACATCTTTACTAAAAACAGCCTAAATCATAATCTAATGCATTTAGTCCCCAATACCAGTCCTTACTAATTTGAATTTGTAAGTTGATTGGATCTGTATTTAATCATGTACAGCTCTTGACTCGGGATGTCTCCCTTGGCCATCCCTTGGATGCCCTTCTAGCCCTCAATTGTGCTAATGTAGTTGTGATGCAAGAGAGAGGTGTCCTTGACAACTGGATGGAAGCAGTTTCTCTAAGTGGAGCCCTTCTGCCAGAGGACACAGACAATAAGACTTATTAGTTATTACTAACTTAAATCCCATTGATTTCAACCAGTCTACTCTAAGCATGGGTGGATCCAAGGCATTCATTCATTTAGTTTTAGAATATATTTTTCTACTATTTCTTCTTCTGAGTTTCCGAGATATTCTAACTTTACAGCATCTGAAAAATCTAAGATAGAATGTATCACATACTTAGGGGCATAAACAAACAAAGACACTGTGATTATTCAGATAATGTGTTTTGCTGACTTGGAAAGATGTTGTGAGATTAATAGCACAGAAAAACATCTAGTGGGAATAGAATTACCATTTAACATGATGTTTCAGAGAGGTTTGCTTTAGCTATGTCTCACTTCTGAGATATTAGCAATTAGTCTGTAGTGGTGTCTATTGGCAACACAAGAGAGCTGTATGTATTTGCATGCTATCAGAGTTTCTGACAACCCACTTACTTTTCTCTACTATAGGGTTCAGTGTCTGCTTTCTATATAGTTACATCTGCTTTCTGTATAGGTTATAGGCCCCGCCTATCTTTGCGATCGCATCTCCCTCTATGAACCAGTGTAAACTTTAAGATCTTCCAGGGAGACCCTCTGTGACGGCACGAGTGGCGCCACCTATGTATAGAACTGTTAGTTGTAAGATTTAAACTAGGTTCTTGTGGGTTTTTTCGGGCTATAGGGCCATGTTCTAGAGGCATTAGGAGAAATGCCTCTAGAACATGGTCCTATAGCCCGAAAAAACCCACAAGAACCTAGTGATTCCAGCCATGAAAGCCTTCGACAAGATTTAAACTGTTGTTTCATGCTAAATCCTGCCCCTTTTTACCCTGCTTATGTATAGTTGTATGGATTGGTTGCTTGTAGC
>NW_026847660.1:59843749-59927367 GCF_025583915.1 Anolis sagrei ordinatus | reverse complement strand
TTTGTCCTAGTGTGGAAAATGGTGAAACTTTAACAAGAAAGCTTCTGATTATCCTTTCTATCAGTTAAAATCTGGTTTTGTAAAAACTGGAGAAACTACAAAACTAGCCTGAAATACCTTTCTACAGGATGTCTGACCCAATGCCTGACAATAATTAGTTCAGGTTAATTACAGCAAATCTGTAGATTTGTAGCCTCAAATCATCTCTTCCTCTAAGCTGCAGCCTCCTGAGGTTCCATTGATGAGCTCTGCATCCTAAGGGTGGATTTAAAGTAATGAATTTGTCTCTAATAAGATTCATAGGTTTGTTCCCTAAGCAATGGTGTCAATTATTCAGTCTAACAGTGATGGCTTATTTTGCTGGGAAATAGAGAAAATTAGGCTTGCTGTTTTGCTTTTGCTTTGTTTTAAATCCATGCAGGATTGTACAGTCTTTCTGTTAAACATAACACACATTCGCTTGGTAGAAACATACAGAAAAATGAAGAAATAAATAGCAAAAAAACACACTTCATCCTAATATTCTGCTAAAAGGAAAAACAATAATGGATGGGAGCATGCTTTCTAAAGGAAGCCATTAAACTTGCACAAACAAAAATGTATATCTATATTAATAAAAATGTAATGTTCGTTTGTGGGATTAACAGAACTCAAAAACCAGTGGGCCAATTGACACCAAATTTGGACATCATACTGTTATAGAACTCCAGTATGCTGATGACAACGTTGTCTGTGCGCATTCAGAAGAAGATCTACAAGCCACTCTAAACACCCTTGCAGAAGCATACGAGAAGCTCGGTGTAAAGAAGACCGCTTTAATGCCACCAGTTGTGAAGGAGTGGTTAAACTGCTGCCACCAATTGTGAAGGTGTGTGTTGTAAAACACCCACTGCCACCTAATCTGTGAGGGAAGCCGGGCAACGATCAATATCAGCCTAGGAACTATTTTATAAAGGGACTGTTAATTACAGAAGGTTTTATTCAGTGGATAGCGTAGCGTTTACTGTCTCTGGCTGACTTCACTATTGCAGGCTGTTCAACTTAGAAGAAACTGTATCAGGCAAGGCTTGAGGAGAACAGTAACAAGTTTATTTTAACAGGAGTATAACATGTTTAACTGTTTCTTCAAAAGAGGCACAAATCTTGATGGTTACATTGGAAAGGTTTCATGAGTAATCTCAGGCACAGACTTCAAAACGTTTCACAGCAGGCACAGCAGGCTTAAACCCAGCCAAACCTTGATTCTTAATTTAGAATCAACAACCCCCTGTAGCTCTCTCACTACCGGGTCCTTCTCTGCAACCACTTTGGTCACCAATTGATTCCCTGAATCTCCACCCAGAGACTCAGTCCTCTCAGTAGCTCACCGGCTTACTGACTGACTTTTTAAAACAGCTGCCTCCTGAAGAGGCAGTTGGCTCCGCCCCTGTTGCTATGGCAACTCAGCTAACGCCAAGCCACCATCTCCAACAAAACATAATCTCCCATACTTACCATCCCTAAACCACTGTCCAAACTACACATAACCAAAGAAATAAAACTTACACATCGTCACACTCGGTCTGTCATTGAACATTGAAAAAACCAAAGTGCTGTTCCAACAGACACAGGCCAACCCCTTTCCAATGCCAGTGATACAGCTTAATGGTGTAACATTAGAAAATGTTGATCATTTCCGCTACCTTGGCAGCCACCTCTCCACCAAAGTCAACATCGACACCGAAATTAAACACCGCCTGAGCTCTGTGAGCGCAGCATTTTTCCGAATGAAGCAGAAAGTGTTTGAGGACCGGGACATCCGTAGGGATACCAAGGTGCTTGTTTATAGAGCTATTGTCCTCCCAACCCTGCTATATGCCTGCGAAACGTGGACTGTCTACAGACGTCACATGCAACTCCTGGAACGATTCCATCAGCGCTGCCTCCGGAAAATCCTGCAAATCTCTTGGGAAGACAAGCAGAGAAACGTCAGCATGCTGGAAGAAGAAGCAAAGACCACCAGCATTGAAGCAATGGTCCTCCGCCACCAACTCCGCTGGACCAGCCACGTTGTCCGGATGCCTGATCACCGTCTCCCAAAGCAGTTGCTCTACTCCGAACTCAAGAACGGAAAAGAATGTTGGTGGACAGGAAAAGAGATTTAAAGATGGGCTCAAAGCCAACCTTAAAAACTCTGGCATAGACACTGAGAACTGGGAAGCCCGGGCCCTTGAGCGCTCCAGCTGGAGGTCAGCTGTGACCAGCAGTGCTGCAGAATTTGAAGAGGCACGAATGGAGGGCGAAAGAGAGAAGTGCCAAGAGGAAGGCGCGTCAAGCCACCCCCGACCGAGACCGCCTTCCACCTGGAAACCAATGCCCTCACTGCGGAAGAAGATGCAGAGCAAGAATAGGGCTCCACAGCCACATAGGGACCCACAAGAATACTGGAAGACAATCCTCCTCGGATAACAACCCAATGTATGTCCTTCACTCAAAAAAAATTGCTTTTGTCATTTGGGAGTTGTAGTTGCTGGGATTTATAGTTCACCTACAATCAAAGAGCATTCTGAACTCCACCAATGATGGAATTGAACCAAATGTGGCACACACATGACCAACAGAAAACACTAGAAGGGTCTGGTGGACATTGACCTTGAGTTTGGGAGTTGTAGTTCACCTACATCCAGAGAGCACTGTGGACTCAAACAATGATGGATCTGGACCAAACTTGGCACAAATATTCCATATGCCCAAATATGAACACAGATGGAGTTTGGGGAAAATAGACCTTGACATTTGGGATTTGTAGTTACTGGGATTTATAGTTCACCTACAATCAAAGAGCATTCTAAATCCCACAAACGACAGAATTGGGCCAAATTTCCCACACAGAACCCCTATGGCCAACAGAAAATACTTAAGGCCATCCAGTCCAATTCTCTTCACCAGGGCAAGAAAATGTCAGCCCTCCTGACAAAGAGCCATCCAGTCATAAATATAGATAGATAGATATGATTCACACACACACACACACACAGATATAGTATCATAGATTTGAAAGGGATCCCTAAAGAAGGACAATGATATGTTGCATGTTCCAGAGTAGGCAAACCAGAAAATCTCCACATCAACTCTGACAAAGAAACAACCAGAAATACCGTTTACCCACAAGCATAAAGAAATTAAACTGTGCTAAAACACAAAAGAGACATGCACAAGAAGTGGAAAAAGGGAGAAATCACCAAAGAAGAATTCAAAGAAGAAGAACTGACATTTTGGTTTAGACAAAACAATGGGAAAGCGTTGAAAAAACAGACTGGAAAGATTTAGAAAACTATTTGAAAAAAGAATATTAAACAAATATGGAAGTGATAGGAAAAACAGAAAGTTGGAGGGAAAAACAGAAGATATATGTATCTCCATTCCCTTCCTTCCTTGGTGTTTTTTCCACAGTGAAAGGAAATACAGAAATAGAACAAAACAGTGAAAAAATAATGGAAGAAGAACGGAAGTCTCAAAATGTTTTTGTGGGTTTTTTTCTTTTTCTTTTTTTCTTTTTTTTAAAATGGAAGTTGATAGATATGATGATAGGTGATAGAAAGTAGATGGATTACTGATTTTGTTCTTTTCCTTTTTCTTGGATTGTGTTATGTTATTTTATGCTTCTTTGTGAAATTATTAATAAAAATCATTTTCAAAAAGAAAAGAAAAGTCGGTTTCATAAAATTTTTACCATGAGATAAAGTGGGGTATATGCTTTGTCTTCAAGAGTATGTTCTACGTGGAAAACGATTAAATGTGGTCCAAACATGTAATATCTCCTGTTGTTTAATAAGAACCCTCTCCAGTTGGAATTTGTAACCCATTAATTACCTTCTCCTCATTTATATGATAAGTGGTTCATTTTCTTTTATTGTGATTGAAGCCTCTGCCAGTCTTCCAGGAAAGGGGGGAGTTGCAGAGGATGTTTGATTGGATTTCATTGCTGTAGGCCATTTCTTAAATAGGTTACAGGCTGACAAACGTACGAGAAAGGGTCGATATCCATCCTCTGCCTCATTGACAAGCCAATCTTTTCTGTAAACATTTCATCAGTACCTGCCATTTGTATACATACCTGCCACATAGGGACTGGGGGAAAGCTTGGCTTTATATAGGGTTAGGCAACCATTAAATGAAACAAAACCAATATAACTCAGACAATTATCCAATAAATTTGCAAATCGCCTTTTATTGTTTGCTTTTCCCACTGAAAACACATAGAACTTTTAAAAATATTTCTAGATGTTAGTAGAATTGCCATCTTTTTCCTTTGCTTAATGTATAAAACACTAGCCGTCTAGGGTTGGGCGGTTTCGTTCGTTAATTTCGTAATTCGTTATTAATTCGTATTTAAATTAGCTTACGATCCGATATTGAGCCATGCAGGAGTAATTAAAAATCGAAATGAATTTTTCAATTTATTTCGTAATTGTTTCGTAATTGTTTCGTAATTGTTTCGAAATCGTTTTGAAATCGTTTCGAAATCGTTTCGTAATTATTTCCGTATGTCTGGTGCAAGTTTTAGGGTTGTTGTTTGTTTTATCAGTGATAAAAAATAAATTATCACACCAACAGTCAACAACAGAGGGAGAGGGAAGCTTCAGAAGTTCCCCCTGTCCCATTTGGAGGGTTTTTTAGCATATTGCGCAATTGCGCCCGCCATTAACGAATCGATTCGTAATTGTTTCGAAATCGTTTCGTAATTGTTTCGTAATTTTACGAAATTTCGTATATTTCGAACTTTTTTAAAGGAAAATTTCGGAATTCTTTTAAAAAACGAAACGCAAAACCCCCCTAAAAATGAATCGAGCTTAGAAACAAATTTTTCCGTGGTTACCCAGCCCTATAGCCGTCCCCTGCCATGCGTTGCTGTGGCCCAGTCTGGTGATCTAGAAAATAAAGTAATGACAAAGTGTTGGTTTCTGAAATATGTAATTTCTCTATGCTTGTGGGTAAACAATTCATGGGGTTCAGAATGCTGTTTGTAGCTGAACTACAACTCCCAAATGTCAAGGGAGTTATCTGTGTTCGTATTTGGGCATACTGAGTATTCCTGCCAAGTTTGGTCCAGATCCAGCATTGTTTGAATCCACAGTGCTCTCTGGATGTAGGTGAACTACAACTCCCAAACTCAAGGTCAATGAATCGAGTTTAGAAACAAATTTTTCCATGGTTACCCAGCCCTATAGCCGTCCCCTGCCATGCGTTGCTGTGGCCCAGTCTGGTGATCTAGAAAATAAAGTAATGATAAAGTGTTGGTTTCTGATATATGTAATTTCTCTGTGCTTGTGGGTAAACAATTAATGGGTTTCAGAATGCTGTTTGTAGATGAACTACAACTCCCAAATGTCAAGGGAGTTATCTGTGTTTATATTTGGGCATATTGAGTATTCCTGCCAAGTTTGGTCCAGATCCAGCATTGTTTGAATCCACAGTGCTCTCTGGATGTAGGTGAACTACAACTCCCAAACTCAAGGTCAATGCCCACCAAACCCTTCTAGTGTTTTCTGTTGGTCATGGGAGTCCTGTGTGCCACGTTTGGTTCAATTCTATCATTGGTGGAGTTCAAAATGCTCTTTGATTGTAGGTGTACTATAAATCCAAGCAACTACAACTCCCAAATGACAACATCATAATTTTTTGAGTGATGGTCACGCCTTGTGTTATGAGACGTATTGTTGCAAAATTTGGTGTGATTTCGTTCATTGGTTCTTTTGTTTTTAAGGTACTCATTATGCACACAACATTTTTATATATATAGATAATCCATAGGAAAAAAAACACTTAGAACTATTCAATAAGCTGTTGAAAATGCACGAGTCAAATAAAGATGAATAACTACATCTTTTAAATACGAGACACAAAGCCTTGAGTTTCCTTTTAAAAAGAAAATCAGGGTAAAACTAGACATAATTAGCATAATTAGCGTGATGATGATGATGATGATGATGATGTCAGTTTACTTTTTTAATTGATTTCCTTTGAAGGCTGCTCAAAAATTTCAAATAGTCAAACGGGCAGCAGCCTTTGTCCCACCCTGGTCATTCCACAGATATATAAACCCATTTTCCTAGTTCCAACAGACCTCACTACCTCTGAGGATGCTTGCCATAGATGCAGGCGAAACGTCAGGAGAGAATGCCTCTAGACCAGAGGTTCTCAACCTTCCTCATGCCACGACCCCTTAATACAGTTCCTCATGTTGTGGTGACCCCCAATCATAAAATTACTTTACTTGTTACGTCATAACTGTAATTTTGCTGCTGTTATGAATCACAATGTAAATATCTGATATGGAGGATCTATTTTCATTCACTGGACCAAACTGGGCACAAATATCTGATATGCCCAAATCTGAATACTGGTTTATTGAGTTTGCCATTTGGGAGTTGTAGTTGCTGGGATTTGTAGTTCACCTACAATCGGAGAGCATTCTGAACTCCACCAATGATGAAATTGAACCAAACTTGGCACACAGAACTTCCATGTCCAACTGAAAATACTGGGAGGGTTTGGTGGGCATTGACCTTGAGTTTGGGAGTTGTAGTTCACCTACATCCAGAGATCACTGTGGAGTCAAACAATGATGGCTCTGGACCAAACTTGGCTCAATATGCCCAAATGTGAACACTGGTGGAGTTTGGGGAAAATAGACCTTGACCTTTGGGAGTTGTAGTTACTGGGATTTATAGTCCACCTACAATCAAAGAGTATTCTGAACTTCACCAACGATAGAATTGGGCCAAACTTGGCACACAGAACCCCCATGAACAACAGAAAATACTGTGTTTTCTGATGGTCTTTGGTGACCCCTCTGATGCCCCCTCGCGACCCCTCCTGGGGTCCCGACCCCCAGGTTGAGAAACACTGCTCTAGACCATGGCCATACAGCCCGAAAAAAAACCTACAACAACCCAGTGATTCTGGCCATGAAAGCCTTCGACAATACATTATTATGGTCAACAGACGTTGTCCTTTTCACTTGCTCCCAAATGGCGTTTTGCCTTCTCCAACATTTTGCTTTTTTAAATGTGCATAACATCCAGTTCAAAAAGTTTTGATTCAAAAACAAGCTCTCCTTTTTCACCCTTTATTAGTCTTAACAAAAATATGACTCTGTTCTCTTCTTTTAGTTGTACAAAAGGAGCACACGCTTTCATCTATTGGTATCACTCTGGTCCTAAAGGACTCAAGATGGTAGGTGAAATTCATTATCATTATAGAAGCCCCCAATGGTGCAGTGGGTTGAACCCCTGTGCTGGCAGGACTGAAGACCAACAGGTCAGAGGTTCAAATCTGGGGAGAGTGTGGATGAGCTCCCTCTCTCAGCTCCAGCTCCCCATGCGGGGACATGAGAAAAGCCTCCCACATGGATGGTAAAACATCAAAACATCCAGGCATCCTCTGGGCAACGTCCTTGCAGACAGCCAATTCTCTCACACCAGAAGCGACTTGCAGTTTCTCAAGTCGCCTCTGACACAACAAAAAAGTTGTACAAAACCAATTAGTGAAATCTCCTTGTTAGCCAATTATTCATTGCCCAACAAGGGCAAAGAATCAGGGCATTTCCACCAGTCATATAACCCAGAATATCAAGACAGATAATCCACAATATTTGCTTTGTACTGGATTATCTGACTCCACACTGCCATATAATCCAGTTCAATGTAGACTTTATATAGATGTGTGGAAGGAGCTCTAGACTCAAGAATCCACATTTTCATTGTGGGAAAGGGATTTGGAATTTATTTTTCACCCATGAACAAATGATGGTTGTCTGATAAGAAAACTAATTACAGCTACTATCAGTGAAAACCTTCCCTAATGATACATACTGTATATACTCGAGTATAAGCCTAGCTTTTCAGCCCCTTTTTTAGGCTGAAAAAGTTCCCCTCGGCTTATACTCGAGTCAAGGTTATTTATTATTTTACTCTGTTATTATTATTATTATTATTATTATTATTATTATTATTTTAATTTCATTTATTATTATTACATTATCATTTTACTCATTATTATATTATTATTATATTTACATAATCAGATCCTGTCTGATTGTAGAAGCTAATTAGGGTCAGCCCTGGTTAGTATTTGAATGGGAGTCTACCAATGTACACCTATAGGCTATAAATTCATAGGAAGTTGCCATAATCAAATCAAATCAAATCATTTATTTCGATCACTGACCAGCACAGGAAATAGTCACATTTTCATACAAACTTGGTATGTTTGGTACATTAAAAATATAAATATAACTACTGAAGCACAGTATGGGTGAGGGAGCGGAAAGGAAGGGGAAACAGGGTAAAAACATACAATGCCCAGATCCATCACCAAATTGTAGATTCAGAGAAGATTACTGGACACATAGTTAACTTTTGGGACTAGTCATTCCCTGACGGATTTTGTATGCTGCTGCACAGAACTTTGCGACATTGTAGGTTGTAGCTGAATTAATATCTGCAAGTAGCATGGAGGTATAAAATTGTCCTGAATGGCCTGGGTGCTTGTATATCAGAGGTAAGATAAGCCTGGCACGGATATCCCTGTAGAACGGGCACTGAAGGAGCACATGTTCTATTGTTTCTACATGACCCGAGTCACAGGGGCAGAGTCTCTCTGGGAAAGGGATCTTCCGGTAGCAGCCTTCGAGTACAGCTGATGGGAGAGCGTGGCATCGGGCCAGGGTGAAAGCCCTTCGATGAATAGGAACCTCTAAGTATGTTAAATATGCCATAGGGGAGGCAAGATATCTGCTGTCTTCACTGATAAGGAAGGTTGGAACCAAGGCCAGATCTAGTTGTCGCTCTGTGTCTGTGATACGTTGTTTAATAAGTGCTTTGGCTTGATTGTAATCCATAGCGAATAGTAGACCTGGAGAAAATCCCAATGAGGAGATTTTTGATGCTACCGCCTGCTTCCATGTGGATTGGAAGTCATCCTTCATGGTTAGTGGGGCAAGACCAAAGGGTGCATGGGATAGTCTGAGCCAGAGGTTGAGTATGGCCACCCACACCCTGGCCTCCACTCTCATAAAGCCCGTCTCTAGTCGCAGGGTGGCATTAGAAACGCATTTAGGGACCTGCAAGGCCGATCTCAGAAACTTGGACTGGACCAGCTCTAATGGGGCAAAACTGGGGAAGGGGCCCAGCTGAGCACCATACAAGAGTTGGGCTAATGACTTGGCTTCAAACAGCTAATGATTGTGGCCTCACAACTCCAGGCATTCTTGGTAGACACGGATTATCTGGACCCGGCACAGTCTGGCTTTAGACCGGGGCATGGTACCGAGACAGCCTTGGTCGCCTTAGTGGATGATCTGCGTCGGGAGCTCGACAGGGGGAGTGTGTCCCTGTTGGTGCTGCTCTGACCTCTCAGCGGCCTTCGATACCGTCGACCACGGTATCCTTCTGGGACACCTCGCGGGGATGGGTCTTGGAGGTACTGTTCTGCAGTGGCTCCGCTCATTCCTCGAGGGTCGGTCTCAGAAGGTGTTACTGGGAGACTTTTTTTTCCTAGGTCTTTATGATATTTCTTTTTTGGTGTACTGGGAGGTACTCCGTGTTTCAAACCCAAGCAACCTTTGGTCTCGTCTGTGGGGTTGTCAGGGTGTTGTCAAGATGCGAGGATTGCATGACTAGTTCAGCGCCCATCGGATGTAGGTAAACATCATACCAGAAGCCGTGGCGCCAAGATTCACGCCGGAGTTTGGAATGCGATGTCATCTCCGTACGCAGTGATGTCCAACGACACTTACGTGTCACTCGCTTTTCTCAGCTGCTACTAAGGAGGGTTGAGGCTCACGAAAATCCGGGTGCTTATAGCCGCGCCGTGACGGGGTATGGCTTGTGTGGGACTGATAATGGTGGGCCGAACCCAAAGTGAAAGGTGAATCGAGAAAAGACAGATGTACCTCCTGGTTGAGTTTGCGGAAGGTCCGAACAGGGGTATAGGGGTGTAGCAGCCTGTGTTAGACGGGCGGTCGCACTCCCCGCTAGGAAAGAGCACGGTTCGCAGTTTGGGTTGTGATTTACCAGGATATATAAATTCGCTGAGACTGGAAACCCAGGTTGTCGGCGCGCTTGTGAGCCAAGGGGAGAGGCATGGTCGCACAAGGTTGTAAAAGCTGTGATGCGCGCAACTGGCGACCGTACCCTTGGGAAGTCTGACTAGGCCACGGTAGTCCACGCTCTGGTTACATCCCGTTTAGACTACTGCAACGCTCTCTACGTGGGGTTGCCTTTGAAGACGGCTCGGAAGCTCCAATTAGTCCAACGCTCGGCAGCCATGATACTAACAGGAGCGGAGCGCAGGGAGCATACAACTCCTCTGCTGCACCAGCTCCACTGGCTGCCGATCTGCTACCGGGCTCAATTCAAAGTGCTGGCGTTGGCCTTTAAAGCCCTAAACGGTTCTGGCCCAATTTACCTATCCGAACGTATCTCGGCCTATCAGCCCACCAGGACCCTAAGATCTTCTGGGGAGACCCTGCTCTCTATCCTGCCGGCTTCACAAATGCGGCTGGCGGGAACGAGAGACAGGGCCTTTTCTGTGGTGGCCCCTCGGCTTTGGAACACCCTCCCCATAGAGGTACAGATCAGCCCCCTCACTGATGGTGTTTCGGAATAGATTGAAGACATGGATGTTTAAACAAGCATTCGATTAATCTGGTGCAACGAAACTGATGAACAAGGATTGGTTAATCACAGACGACGAAATTGGATTGCGACTACAATTAAGAGATGCATTGGATTATTATTGGTGGCCCAATAATATTGTGTATTGTGTATGTGTTTTTATGCTTTTTAATGGAATATTGCTGCTTGTCGTTGTGTTGTAAACCGCGTTGAGTCGCCGATTTAGGCTGAGAAACGGCGGTATATAAGCACAGTAATAAATAAATAAATAAATAATAAACAGCTTGAGCGCTGCCAGTGTGAAGTGGCCCCCTCTTGTCTTGAGATATTTAAGAATGGCAATTGAGCTCCCCTGCGCGGTGTTGGATACTTGATCCCCATGAGCTCTTCTGCTACCATTAGATTGGAAAACTACACCTAGATATTTGAAGGATGTAACTTGTTCAATTTTATGACCATCTATGCTCCAAGAGTAAGTCCTGGGCCTATTAGCGAAAGCCATGATTTTGGTTTTATTGTAATTGAGTTGGAGCTGATCTGTGTTGCAATGTTGTATTAATGCTCTCAGAGCTCTTTTGAGCCCAATGGGTGTTCTAGAGAGTACAGCAGCAGCATCTGCATAAAGCAGGATGGAGATGTGTCTTCCCGCCAGCTTTGGGGGGTGGAAGTCCATATTTTGAAGCTGGTCCACTATGGAGTTTATATAAAAGTTGAACAGCAAAGGGGCCAGGATGCAGCCTTGCTTGACACCCTTGCCTGTTTCAACAGCCTCAGTGAGGTGGCCCTGTGGGCAGCCCCGCCCCCCCCCCGAAATTCTCATGGTGGTCCACAAGAAGGCCTTACTGGTACATTATTTAAACTGTTATGTTATTCATATCATGAACTGATCACCATGCTCAATATATCCCATATGCCTGGGGTAGTGGGGTAATGATACAAAAGGTTTGCTAGGGTAGACCCTCTTTCACTCAGACTCAGCCCCCCCCGAAACTCAGCCCCCCCGAAACCCCCCCTGAAAAAAATTCAGCCCCCCCCCCAAAACGAAATCCTGGCTACGGGCCTGTTGACACCCTTGCCTGTTTCAACAGCCTCAGTGAGGTGGCCCTGTGGGTTGCATCTTACTTTGAGTGTGGTCTTTTCGTGAAGTTGGCGTATTAGATATAATAGACGGCGATCAATTGTAGAACTCTCCAGTTTTTCCCAAAGTTTAACTCGCGAGATGGAATCAAATGCTGCTTTAAAGTCAATAAAAGCAGCATATAGTGAGGTTATGTTTTGGGAGGAATATTTTTCCACAAGGTGTTGCAGCACTAGGCACTGATCTATGGTGGATCGACCTTCCCTGAATCCAGCTTGCTCCTCAGCTAATATGCTTTCTTGTTCCAACCAATCTTGGAGTTTCCATTGGAGATGTCTAGCATATAGCTTGCTGATAGTGTTAAGGAGGCTGATTGGTCGATAGTTCGCAGGATCATCCTTTTTCCCTTTCTTTTTATAGATGGGAACAATGATTGCAAGCCCCCAATCCTTGGGGATTTGGCCATGGTTGTCAATACATGTAAAAAGTGAGGCTAGGATGGGGGTCCAGAAATCCAGGTTGTTCTTGATGGCCTCTGCTGGGATAAGATCTTCTCCTGGGGCCTTGCCTGATCGTAGTTGGGCAACCAGGTTCTTAATTTCTGTAGCTGATACAGGTGGCCATGGTGGAAATAATAATAATAATAATAATAATAATAATAATAATAAAACTTTATTTGTACCCCGCTACCATCTCCCCAAGGGACTCGGTGCAGCTTACATGAGGCCAAGCCAACAGCACATCAATAAACAAAGGCAATAACAAATAATCAATACAAAACAGTTAAAATAAATTAAAATAAAATAAAATTGACACTGAAGAATGGTTTAATCAGAGTTGGACAGTTTTATCTTAAATTAGTTTTATGTAAACATTCATAAACATTCATTGAACCTACTGATGCCTCAATCAATGTAATTTTATGGGTTTCTATTTTTATTTTGAAATGTACCAGTAGCTGCTGGATTTTTCACCCTCGGCTTATACTCGAGTAAATATGTTTTCCCAGTTTTTTGTGGTAAAATTAGGTGCCTCAACTTACATTCGGATCAGCTTATACTCGAGTATATACAGTATATGGTATACATACAGTCCCACTGAAGTTGCCTTGCAGAGATGGGGACTAAATAGCAAGATGCTGTAGTAGGTATGAGCTATGCCATCGTATTTAGTGGACTTGTGCTCTGGTGAGAACTTTTAAAATAATGTTGTTCAGAGTAATGTGGTGTCAAGTCTGTTCAGGCAACTGCCCTGAGATTTGATAATATGGAATCTTTTTACTGGGGCCCATGAAAACATGTCTTCAAGGAACTGAATATATCTATGCTGGTGTCAGCCTGCCTACCAGTCAACGTTGGAAATATCTGGAGAACATGGCCCTATAACCCGAAAAAACCTACAAGAACCTAATATCTGGAGAACTGGCCATAAATTTATGATATAAATAGTTACAAAGAGTAGCAGTTCTGGAAAAGTGAGCACATCACATTTGCCTGTTAAAAGGGCAAATCCAGCCATGCACCTTTAATCCAGAAGTTGTTATATAAACACAGAATGCTATCTCCATCTTGTGATCATTTCTGGAAGGGCTTCTCGTAGTGCCATGTGCATCAGAGAAACTAAAAGCCTAGACTTTTTTTCCCAAATGCTCTTTATCATTTTATTGTAAACTAGCCGTCCCCGCCACGCGTTGCTGTGGCCCAGTCTGGTGATCTGGAAAAGTAATGAGATTTCTAATATATGTAATTTATTTATGCTTTTGGGTAAACAGTGTTTCTTGTTTTTTCTTTGTCAGTGTTGATGAGGAGATTGTCTGGTTTGCTACTCCGGAACATGCAACATATAACTGTCCTTCTTTAGGGGTCCCTTTCAAATCTATGATACTATATCTCTCTCTGTGTGTGAATCATATCTATCTATCTATATCTATGGCTAGAGCCACTGCGAGGAGGTGATCAGAGTGGAGAGAAAGCACACGCTGCTGTCGTGTGACAGGAGAGTAGAGGGAGATTTATTGTTTATTTCTCTGAATTCTGCCACCAACTGGTATAGTGGAGGCCAATTGTTATATGTAATCTATGGTAACTGCCACCAACGTGAGATATGAGGTATTACTGTGAGATATGGCAATACAGACGCAGAATGGATGGAGATGAGACTGTCTTCAACAAAAGATAACTGGTTTATTGAGTACAAAGCGTGTGGTTGCAAGATTGTAACTTATTTTATAGAACTTTGAATAATACTTGGTTAGTTAAACATTTCACTCTTCCAGGTTACACAGTATCTTACTGAGGTGAAGCTCTTATTACTAAACAATGTTTCAGTACAGGAATATCTTCCCTATTTGATCTTTCCTTGATCAAATAAATTACCAAGCTTATCCTTTAGCCTTTCCCTTGACTAAAGAAAACTGGCTATGTTTCTCCTTTCAGCCTCCTTAGACTGAGAAACCTCCAGTAGCTATTCAGGCTTCCCAAAGCCACAATTCTTTGCTTCACACTTCACTCTGCCACTCTACTCTTCACTTCCACTCTTTTTCTCCTCTCAGATACAAAATCAACTCCTAACTGACTCTCAAACTGTCTGTTTTTTCAAAACTCTCTTCACTTGGCTCCTCCCACTTCTCCTTCTGCCAGCTTGCCTTGGTCTCCATGGCAACGCTGACTGAGGATCTCTGAAATAGGCTGCTCCAGTGTTACTGTAGCTAACCCAAACACATATATATACAGTTTAAAACATGCAAAGTATTAATAACTTCTGCACAGTATATATCTCTCTATATCTATGGCTGGATATAGGAGGGCTTTGATTTGTCAGGAGGGCTTTGATTATGTTTTCTTGTCCTGGTAAAGGGAGTTGGACTGGATGGCCTGAAGTATTTTCTGTTGTTCATGGGGGTTCTGTGTGAGAAGTTTGCCCCAATTCTGTTGTTGGTGGGGTTCAGAATGCTCTTTAATTGTAGGTGAACTATAAATCCCAGTAACTACAACTACCAAATATCAAGGTCTATTTTTCCCAAACTCCATCTCTGTTCATATTTGGGCAAATGGAATATTTGTGGCAAGTTGGGGCCAGATCCATCATTGATTGAGTCCACAGCGCTCTCTGGATGTGGGTGAACTATAACTCCCAAACTCAAGGTCACTGCCCACAAAACCCTTCCAGTATTTCCTGTTGGTCATGGGAGTTCTTTGTGCCAAGTTTGGTTCAATTCCAACCTTGGTGGAGTTCAGAATGCTCTTTGATTGTAGGTGAACTATAAATCCCAGCAACTACAACTTCCAAATGGAAAAATCTTAATTTTTTGAGTGATGGTCACTCCTTGTGTTGTGAGACGTATTGTTGCCAAATTTGGTGCGATTTGGTTCATTGGTTCTTTTGTTTTTAAGGTACTCATTATGCACAGAGCATTTTTATATAGATATAGATGATAGATAGATAGATAGATAGATAGATAGATAGATAGATAGATAGATAGATAGATAGATAATGTTTTTACAAAAAATGTAATTTTTCAGAGTGCTTTGATTGGAATATTTCCATCTACATTCAGAATCATCTTTCCATGCCAGTAGTTTGGAGACAGATTTAATATGAAACGGTTCTCTCTTAATTAGTGGACTTCTTTCAGATTATTAAGCTAAGACATGCAGGTCTAAGAACTTTCATTTTAAACCTTTTATTTTTGCAGCTATGAGCATTTAGACTAATTGGGTGAGCAAATTATAATGAGCTAATCCAGGAGGGGAAAATGGTTCCCTTAACTGTAGGTTAATTGATGGTAAATGTTGCACTGACATCTTGGGTTATGTTGATTAATGGCCTCAATGGACAGCTCGGGGAAAATCACTAGTGCTGTTGGAAAAAGATCATTAACATAGAATCATAGAATCAAAGAGTTGGAAGAGACCTCATGGGCCATCCAGTCCAACCCCCTGCCAAGAAGCAGGAATATTGCATTCAAAGCACCCCTGACAGATGGCCATCCAGCCTCTGTTTAAAAGCTTCCAAAGAAGGAGCCTCCACCACATCCGGGGCAGAGAGTTCCACTGCTGAACGGCTCTCACAGTCAGGAAGTTCTTCCTCGTGTTCAGATGGAATCTCCTCTCTTGTAGTTTGAAGCCATTGTTCCACGTCCTAGTCTCCAGGGAAGCAGAAAACAAGCTTGCTCCCTCCTCCCTGTGGCTTCCTCTCACATATTTATACATGGCTATCATATCTCCTCTCAGCCTTCTCTTCTTCAGGCTAAACATGCCCAGCTCCTTAAGCCGCTCCTCATAGGCTTGTTCTCCAGACCCTTGATCATTTTAGTCGCCCTCCTCTGGACACATTCCAGTTGTCAATATCTCTCTTGAATTGTGGTGCCCAGAATTGGACACAATATTCCAGGTGTGGTCTAACCAAAGCAGAATAGAGGGGTAGCATTACTTCCCTAGATCTAGATACTATGGATCTTTAGGGCTGTTTCCCTGGAAAGTCTTTGGAGACTCTTAAGACTGTTCTTCCCCGGAAATTCTTAAGAGTAAAAGCTTTTGTACAGGGGAAGTTTGCACACGTCCTGTACATTAGCTTTCCTTGCTGAGACTAACTAAAAAATGGCTTTCCCTTCCCAATTGCCCTGAGCAAGGGGTGGGACCAAAACTTAACGATGATGGACAGGTGACTTGCCCTATGACTGCAACCAAAGGAAGCCACCTTCTGCAGAATCCCAGGAACCTTGGACTGCAAGCAAACATTTAATACAAAGCAAATAAATTTGGAGCTCCTGGTACAGCCGTACAAGCACATAAACACTACTGTAACTCCATCTGTGCCAACACCACACTTTCTCAGCAACTGCAGCCCCAACCCCACAAACCACCTATGAAGGAGGAAAATCAGAAATTTACCTTTAGACATAAATGATGTAGAGTTATGTTAAGGAAAATGGTTTGCTAAGACATAAATGGTGTAGATCAGGGATGCCCAACCTTTTATCTTCTCTGGGCTACATTAAAGGAAGAATTGTATTGGGCCACACATAAAATATGCTAGCATTAATTATTATTATTATTATTATTATTATTATTATTATTATCTTTATTTATACCCCGCAAAATCTCCCGAAGGACTCAATGTGGCTTACAAAGGCCAAGGCCGCCAACAATACAAAATACAATACACAGTAAACTCAAAAGCAAATAATAAAACATCAAGCAAAACAGTAAAGCAGTAACAATGACACCATGATGCAATTAAAATCTGTGCAGTCCAAATGTAATGAACACAATTTAAAAGTGCTGGACTTGACAGGTAATATGAGGAGGTAGTTGGAGGTAGGTGCAATGTGCAGACAATCCTAAATCTCTAAACAAAGTGCATTTGGGACATAATGCTAGGAGTTTCCTATTCTGGAAAGGCACACTGGAACAGCCAGGTCTTCAAGCTCTTCCTAAAGACTGCCAACGTTGGGGCTAGTCTGATGTCCTTGGGGAGAGAGTTCCAGAGTCGGGGGGCTACCACAGAGAAGGCCCTGTCCCTCGTACCCACCAAACGCACTTGCAACGCAGGTGGGATCGTGAGCAGGCTCTTTCCAGATGAACGAAGGGATCATGTGGGTTCACGGAGATGCGGTCGCACAGGTAGGCAGGTCCCAAACCATTTAGGGCTTTGTAGGTAAGCCTCATTGGAGGGAAGGATACTAGAGACAAAGTTGAAGTACTTTGGCCACATCATGTGGAGACAGCAAAGCCTAGAGAAGACAATTATGCTGGGGGAAAGTGGAAGGCAAAAGGAAGAGGGGCTGACCAAGGGCAAGATGAATGGATAGCATCCTTGAAGTGACTGGACTGACCTTGAAGGAGCTGGGGGTGGTGACGGCCGACAGGGAGCTCTGGCATGGGCTGATCCATGAGGTCACGAAGAGTTGGAGACGACTGAACGAATGAACAACAGGTAAGCACCTGCACCTTGAATTGGGACCGGAAAATGAACGCCAATCAATGGAGCTCCTTGAACAGGAGGGTTGACCTCTCTCTGTAAGGAGCAGCAGTTAACATCCTGGCCGCCGCCCGCTGAACTAGCTGAAATTTCCAGGCCGTTTTCAAGGGCAGCCCCACGTAGAGCAATTACAGTAGTCCAATCTAGAGGTGACCAAGGCATGGACCACACCGGCCAGATCAGCCTTTTCGAGGTAAGGTCGCAGTTGGTGCACGAGTCTCAATTGTGCAAAAATTGTGATAATTGATGAGCAAAAAAAGAAGAAAAAAACATGTTTCATGTATGATTTTTGTAATATTCGTCACCACAGATAAACAAAAAAAAAGTTGTTGTGGAATAATCCTAATTATGTACCGCCCTGTTCAGAGGATCTTTTAAAATTATTCAGCTGGTCTTCTGGCTGAACTATTTGCAATTATAATGCAAATTGTGGATAATACTTTTTGCAAACATAACATACTTTGATTATTCCATTCCATTCTGTTGTCATCCATAAAGTTTGTGCTCCAGAACTTCACAATTGAGTTACAAAAAAATTAAATAAATCCATACGCGGTTCATGGGTCACAAGTTGGAGAAGCCTTGTGTAGATGATTCCAAGTTAAGTAAAACATGTACAAAACATTCTGAGTCATATTCCAAAACATCTTGATGTGTTCTGTGAATATATCAGCAAAAAAACAGAAATACGATATAAAGAGCAGAACAAAAATGTACTAGTTTCTAGCTTGACACTCCAACACACTGAAAAAAATAGTTCATGGGTGTGTATGCGAAAAAGGGGGGGACAAATCATTTTTGCTTCCACATTTCCCCATGATTCTGCTGTTCTTTCACAAGTAGTATAACTGAAACAATATATTTGCTTGATTTTAATACGTCTTTATTATAAACAGGAGACATTATTAGCATAATGCATTAAGGCACATATGTTGGACTCTCCGCCAGTAGCAGTAATAGCTTGCAGGTACCTGTCCACATGTCATTGTCCTATTCAGGCTAAAGAGCAACAGTGCCATCTACTGAAACAGAGTTATATGGCCTTAATAAATAAGATCCTCGTATTGTCGAAGGCTTTCATGGCTGGAATCACTAGGTTCTTGTGGGGTTTTTCGGGCTATAGAGCCATGTTCTAGAGGCATTTCTCCTGACGTTTCGCCTGCATCTATGGCAAGCATCCTCAGAGGTAGTGAGGCCTCTAGAACATGACTCTATAGCCCGAAAAACCCCACAAGAACCTAATAAGATCCTCGATTTTAAGGTAGCATACATGCTTGTTTATCCTTTTTGTGCTAAACAGAATTGTGTTGTTTTGCTATAACTGATAAAGGCTATGTAAAGGCCTATGTTTCACACTACCAAGGAGTATCCATATACTGTAAAGTGTTAAAACCTAAGGAAATAAATTCAAGAAAGAAAGAAGCAATGAAATGTCATGCATGAAAAAAATGCAGAGTCAACATATTCTATGACATGTTTATATCTATATTTACAACTAGCCGTCCCTTCCAAGCATTGCTGTGGCCCAGTATGGTGATCTGGAAAATAATATATATAATTTTTTATGCTTGTGGGTAAACAGTATTTCTTGCTGTTTCTTTGTCAGTGTTGATGTGGAGATTGTCTGGTTTGCCTACTCTGGAACATACAACATATCATTATCCTTCTTTAGGGGTCCCTTTCAAATCTATATCTCTCTGTCTGTATCTATGGCTGGATGGCTCTTTGTCAAAAGGGCTTTGATTACATTTTCTTGCCCTGATGAAGAGAGTTGGAATGGATGGCCTTAAGTATTTTCTTTTGGTCATGGGGGTTTTGTGTGGGAAGTTTGGCCCAATTATTTATTTATTTATTATTTATTTACTTTATTTGTATACCGCACTCTCTCAGCCCGTAGGCGACTCAGTGCGGTTTACAGCCAGGTCAATATACAAAGTGCACAACATTAGCATTTAAAACAGTAACTAAGGCAACTACATCAATATAACAATACATCAGTACATCAATATAACATCAATACATCCATATAACTAATCCATCACGTCTCATCAGTAAAGTCATAATCCGATCTCCTCATCCATTATTCCAAGTTCCAAGATCAATCAATTAATTGCACTGCTTAATTAAATGCCTGTTCAAAGAGCCAGGTCTTCACTCTTCTCCTGAACGCCAGCAGGGAGGGGGCTGATCTAATATCTGCGGGAAGGGCGTTCCACAGCCGAGGGGCCACCACTGAGAAGGCCCTGTCTCTCGTCCCCGCCAGCCGTGCTTGTGAGGCTGGCGGGATCGAGAGCAGGGCCTCCCCGGACGATCTTAATGTCCTAACTGGTTCATAGGGGGTGATGCGTTCGGACAGATAGGTCGGGCCAGAACCGTTTAGGGCTTTAAAGGCTAAAGCCAGCACTTTGAATTGTGCCCGGTAGCAAATTGGCAGCCAGTGGAGCTGGCGCAACAGAGGAGTGGTGTGCTCCCTGAGTGCCGCTCCTGTTAGCATCCTGGCTGCCGATCGTTGGACCATTTGAAGCTTCCGAGCAGTCTTCATAGGCAACCCCACGTAGAGAGCGTTGCAGTAGTCTATACGGGATGTAACCAGTGCGTGTCGTTGGTGGGGTTCAGAATTCTCTTTGATTGTAGGTGAACTATAAATCCCAGCAACTTCAACTCCCAAATGTCAAGGTCTATTTCCCCCAAACTCCATTTGTGTGCATATTTGGGCATATGGAATATTCATGCCAAGTTTGGTCCAGATCCATCATTGTTTGAGTCCAAAGTGTTCTCCAGATGTTGGTGAACTACAACTCCCAAACTCAAGGTAAATGCCCACCAAACCCTTCTAGTGTTTTCTGTTGATCATGGGAGTTCTATGTCCCAAGATTGGTTCAATTCCATCATTGCTGGAGTTCAGAATGCTCTTTGATTGTGGGTGTAATAATTTTTTTTATCGTGTCAGGAGCGACTTGAGAAACTGCAAGTCGCTTCTGGTGTGAGAGAATTAGCCGTCTTGAAGGACGTTGCCCAGGGGACGCATGGATGATTTGATGTTTTTATCATCCTTGTGGGAGGCTTCTCTCATGTCCCTGCATGAGGAGCTGGAGCTGAGAAGGAGCTCATCCGCCTCTCCCCAAATTCGAACCTGCGGCCTATCAGTCTTCAGTCCTGCTGGCACAGGGGTTTAACCCACTGCGCCACCAGGGGGTGTAATATAAATCCTAGCAACTACAACTCCCAAATTACAAAATCATTTTTTTTTTGAGTGAAGGACATACATTGGGTTGTTAGGTGTATTGTGTCCAAATTTGGTATCAATTTGTCCAGTGGTTTTTGAGTTCTGATAATCCCACAAACGAACATTACATTTTTATTTATATAGATATGTGATCATTATTTTAGTTTTTTCATGTTCAGCCATAAACCCACATTCACATTTTCTTCCTTGATTTTCTTCAGTAGTTATTCCAAGTGTTTACTATTTTCTGCTAGTAATATGGTGTCATCAGTATATCTTACATTTCTGCTATTCCTTCTTTCAATTTTCACACCTTTTTTCTTGGAGTCTAACCCAGTTTTTCACATGATATGTTCAGCATAGAAATTACACAGACTGCTGATGGCTGAGAGGGGACATGGCTGAGAGTTGACTTGCTGATTCATCGATTGGCTATGTCTGGTGTACGAGGTTTAGCCCTTAAATGGTTCAGTTCGTTCCTCTGGGACCGGAGACAGAGGGTGGAGTGGTTAGGCCAAAGCTCTGAGAGCTCCTGCCTTTACTGTGGAGTTCCCCAGGGTGCTATCCTCTCACCCCTGTTATTTAACATCTACGTCCAGCCACTTGCTGGACTGGTGCGGAGCTTTGGCATAGAGTGCTACCAGTATGCAGTGATACCCAGCTACTCTTGCGTCTCGAACCTGGGACAACCGCGATTCCTGAGAACTTTAAGCTGTGTTTGGAAGCAGTGATGAGTTGGCTGCGAGCGAGCAGAGTAAAAGTGAATTCTGCAAAAACTGAGATACTCTGGCCCGGCCAGCTGCCAGAATTAATCCAGTCTCTGCCTGATTTCGATGGGGAAGTTCTGGTTCCGTCTGCTACTGTTAAAAGCCTTGGGGTTGTGTTGGACTCATCACTGACGATGGAGGCCCAGATCACTGCCATAAGTAAGCAGGCCTTTTCTCATCTTCGCCAGGCAAGGAAATTGGCATCCTACCTTTTGGTAGAAGCATTGGCAACGGTAATCCACGCAGCAGTCACCACTAGGTTGGACTATTGCAACGCCTTATATGCCGGCCTTCCGAAGTCAACAACCCGGAAGATTTGGATGGTCCAAAATGTGGTGGCTAGACTGCTAGCGGGATCATCTATAAGATCCCATATTACACCGATTCTGCAACAACTGCATTGGCTACCAATAGAACATCGGATCTCTTACAAGATACTGATCCTGACATTTAGAGCTCAAAATAGCCAAGGACCTTTATATCTTAGGGACCGCCTCATTCCATTTTTCCATCAGTGGTTACCTTGATCCACCCAAGAAAATCTGCTATACATACCGGGCCCTAGGGAGGTACACCTGGAAGCTACAAGGCGTAGAGCTTTTTCGACCTATGCTCCAATTCTGTGGAACTCATTGCCTCCATACATTAGAGCAATGTTGGAGTTGCGACCTTTTGCAAAGGCACTCAAGACTTGGCTGTTTGGTTGTGCATTTAAGTAAAGAGATCAGATCAAATTTGCCAAATAGTCACTGTTGAATGTTTTTATGTGGAATGTTTTTATATTATGTAAATGCTATTTTAAATTGTAAGTCACTCGGAGCACCTTGGTGGAGAGCGACTAATTAAGAAATAAAGTGAAGTAATCAAGATGATTAATTGCAACATTCACACTTGCCTCCAATAGACAAGAGTTCTTTCTCCCTCCCTGGACCTTCAACAGATACATAACCCTCCTTTGTCTAGTTTCCAATATACCTCACAATCTCTGTGGATGCCTGCCATAGATGTGGGAGAAATGTCAGGAGAAAATACTTCTGGAACATGCCCAGACAGCCCAGAAAACTCACAGCAACCCAATTATGACAATTCCACAGGCATGGGAAACATGATACAGGAAACCACAAACACACATTGAAAGTTCTCCAACATTGTACCTATGTATGTATATGTATTGTCCTGGTATAATCTGTACTACATTGCAATCCCTATAGGTATTCGATCCTAGTGAATGCAAAGGCCTACATCCAATGACAACCTGCCAACTGTGAAGTCGAGCATGTCCCCCACCCCAATAAGGGATGGTAACTTATAGTTCTGCAAAGGGCAAGGGTACCAGATTGCACAAAGGGGTTAAGTTTTGGTCAATTTGCCAAGACACTAGCAACAACAAGGACCCCATGAGGCTTTCAGGGAAGAGCCTGGCCTTGGGGTCCCAGTCCTTGGAGGAAGTTATAGTTTCCTAAGGACTAAGGACCAGCTTGATCTTGGCACTGCAAGAATCCATTCCTTGGCTCAGTGGAGATCATCAAGCACCCTTTTGTGACTGTTGGACTTTTTTCAATTTCTTTTTGGCTCTAAAGAACTCATTTTCACATCTGAACTTCCCCAGTATGAACTATTGACACATGCTTTATTAAAATTATTATTTTAATCAATTTCTCTGGTGGGCAGGGGGTGGGAAGGGATGCTTGATATGAATTTATTTGGATTCCTATATTTCCCCATATATTTTTCCTTATTTTTGCCCTGGCACCCAACCCCTTCCCCCTTCCCCTCTTCGAGAAGGGGGAGCCAATGAGGAAGTTGCCCTTTGACGCTGAAAAGGGCAATCAGCGACCACAAAAAACCCATATCCTGGAACTCTTGCATGGACAATAGAACTTGAAATTCCTATTTGATTTCGGAGGTGGGAACATCAAACTGGAATTTCCTTTGGCAAACTTTCTGATCATTTCACAATGGGAGCGAGACGACTCTCGGGAGGTCGCCTTCCCCAACTTTGTTTACTTCATTCAAAACTCTTCATAGCAAACATCCACCCCATCCTTTCTCATTGTGTCTTATCTGATGGCAACAGGAAAACTCGGATTAAGTAATCACTATTTATCGCCCACCCATCTAAGGACAATAGACGGGGCATCCTTTGCAAGCTGCTTTTTGTGGACTCAGGATCCCTGAGGCATGAAATCCATTTAATCCATTCATACACGCATTGTTTCTACTTCATCCCGCCTCCCCTCTCCTGATTCGCCAGAGCGCTGGGGTGGTAGGAGCTCTCCCATTGGTTCCTGCACAGCGGAGGAGCTCTGTGATTGGCTCTGACGCAGGGTGGGCGGCTGAGCCTCCTCCTAGCTGTTATCGCGTCAGCCAATCACCTGTAAGCCAGATGGAGGGCGGGGATTTTGAAACTTCTAAGCCTGTAAACCCTATAAGAATGTCTCTGATCTTTGTACTGGCATGCTTTGTAGGCAAATGATTGCTACATTGCATCCTTTTCAGCTGAATTGCTAATAAATATCTCGGTGCTTCTTCTTCAACTTTGGTGAGGATTATTTTGAATTATTTTAAACTCAATAAAATTGCTGAAATCAGGCTTCTCTAGCTCGCCAAAGTAGCGATCCCTCTTTGGTGGGGTCTCAGGGTCCCTCCTCCCGGGGTTGTTGTTGTTGTTCATTCGTTCAGTCGTCTCCGACTCTTCGTGACCTCATGGACCAGCCCACGCCAGAGCTCCCTGTCGGCCGTCACCACCCCCAGCTCCTTCAAGGTCAGTCCAGTCACTTCAAGGATGCCATCCATCCATCTTGCCCTTGGTCGGCCCCTCTTCCTTTTGCCTTCCACTTTTTCCCCAGCATGATTGTCTTCTCTAAGCTTTCCTTTCTTCTCATGATGTGGCCAAAGTACTTCAACTTTTTCTCTAATATCCTTCCCTCCAATGAGCAGTCGGGCTTTATTTCCTGGAGGATGGACTGGTTAGATCTTCTCGCAGTCCAAGGCACTCTCAGAACTTTCCTCCAACACCACAGTTCAAAAGCATCTATCTTCCTTCACTCGGCCTTCTCTAAGGTCCAGCTCTCACATCTGTAGGTTACTACAGGGAATACCATGGCTTTGACTAGGCGGATCTTTTTTGCCAGTGTGATGTCTCTACTCTTTACTATTTTATCGAGACTGGACATTGCTCTCCTCCCAAGAAGAAGCGTCTTCTGATTTCCTGGCCACAGTCTGCATCTGCAGTAATCTTTGCGCCTAGAAATACAAAGTCTGTCACGGCCTCCACATTTTCTCCCTCTATTTTCCAGTTGTCATTCATTCTTGTTGCCATAATCTTGGTTTTTTTGATGTTTAGCTGCAACCCAGCTTTTGCGCTTTCTTTTTTCACCTTGATAAGAAGGCTCCTCAGCTCCTCCTCGCTTTCGGCCATCAGAGTGGTGTCATCTGCATATCTGAGGTTGTTAATGTTTCTTCCAGCAATTTTCACCCCAGCCTTGCATTCATCAAGCCCCGCACATCGCATGATGTGTTCTGCATACAAGTTAAAAAGGTTGGGTGAGAGTATGCAGCCTTGCCGTACGCCTTTCCCAATCTTGAACCAGTCTGTTTTTCCGTGGTCAGTTCTTACTGTTGCTACTTGGTCCTTGTACAGATTCCTCAGGAGAGAGACAAGGTGGCTTGGGATGCCCATCCCACCAAGAACTTGCCACAATTTGTTATGATCCACACAGTCAAAGGCTTTAGAATAGTCAATGAAGCAGAAATAGATGTTTTTCTGAAACTCCCTGCCTTTCTCCATTATCCAGCGGATATTGGCAATCTGGTCTCTCATTCCTCTGCCTCTTCTAAACCCAGCTTGAACATCTGGCAACTCTCACTCCATGTATTGCTGGAGTCTTCCTTGCAGGATCTTGAGCATTACCTTACTGGCATGAGAAATAAGGGCCACTGTACGGAAGTTTGAGCAGTCTTTCACATTTCCCTTTTTTGGTATGGGGATATAAGTTGATTTTTTCCAGTCTGATGGCCATTCTTGTGTTTTCCATATTTGCTGGCATATGGCATGCATCACCTTGACAGCATCATCTCCCGGGGACGACCCTCATAAAGTTCCTATCGACTTCAACTGCATCAATGGGAACTTGACAAATCAACACTAATGTAAGATCCATTCACTTCATGGATCTACTTCAGTTTGAATCTAAACACATGCAGTTTAATTTAGTTAAAATGAACTGTGTGGAACGGTGGTGGGAGACTTGCAGCAGAGATTCCATTTCGTAATTCCTGATTTCAAACAAGCATTCTCAATTTTGCTTATGGATTTTAAACAAAACAGACCAGAAAACAAAACAAACTATTATTTCAGATTTATGAAAGTACAAAATGAAGCCATTTAGTTTCAAATGTAAAAGCAGGATTTCTATCAATGACCAGGCTAGAAATAATCTTGGGCCAAACAGTAACTATGACTGGTCATGTAACACTGGGAGAAGAAATTCCATCGATTCTCTGGTCTCATAGGTTTCAAGGAAGCCTACCTCTGGCGTTGGCTATGGCTGATGAGGACTCTTTCCCCCACTTCTGCACTCTGTCTAGGGTCAGTATACTCAGTAGGCATGGTTCTAAAGTACTTACAAAACTGAAGTTCTGGTTGTGAAAATTAGGGGGTGCTTGTGCTTTGCTTCTACAGCAGAGGTTCTCAACCTGGGGACCCCAGATGTTTTTGGCCTTCAACTCCCAGAGATCCTAACAGCTGGTAAACTGGCTGGGATTTCTGGGAGTTGTAGCCCAAAAAACATCTGGAGACCCCAGGTTGAGAACCACTGTTCTAGGAGAATGAATTGGCTTTGAATATTTCAAAATTAACAAAACTTTCAAATTTTCATTATTATTTCATTATTGGTGATTTTTATGACAGAACCAGTTAGGAACTGCCATTTATAATGAAATTTTGAAAGTTGTGTTAGAGTTCTGAAATTTTCACCACCAGAACTTGAGCAACACTGTAGAAGCAAAGCACCAGCGCCCACCTAGTCTTCACCACCAGAACTTTAGTTTAGGCCTACTATAAAGCCCTTAGCCAGGGGTCCCCAAACTACGGCCCGCGGGCCACTTCCGGCCCACCAAGGGCACTTATCCAGCCCGCGGAGGAGGAGCGCCCCCCCACACACACAGTGCCCCTCCCTTGGCTGGCTCACGCTATCCGTCAGGCCCGATGGGCAGCATGAGTCAGCCAAGGGCAGCTGCTCCGTGTGGCCTACTGCGTAAAGCACCTCGCAAGGTGCTTTACGCATGAGTAGGCCGCACGGGGCTGCTCCTCCCTTGGCAGGCTCACGTTATCCGTCAGGCCCGATGGGCAGCGTGAGCCAGCCAAGGGCAGCTGCTCCGCGTGGCCTACTCACGCGTAAAGCACCTCGCGAGGTGCTTTACGCGCGAGTAGGCCGCGCGGGGCTGCTCCTCCCTTGGCAGGCTCACGCTGCCCATCAGGCCCGATGGGCAGCGTGAGCCAGCCAAGGGAGGCTGCCCCGGCGCTCCATGCAGTCATGCCATCTGTCAGGGGTGATTTGAATGCAATATTCCTGCTGGACTGCTCCTCCCTTGGCAGGCTCACACTGCCCATCAGGCCTGATGGGCAGCATGAGCCAGCCAAGGGAGGCTGCCCCGGTGCTCCATGCAGTCATGCCGGCCACATGACCTTGGAGGTGTCTACGGACAACGCCGGCTCTTCGACTTAGAAATGCAGATGAGCACCACACCCCAGAGTCAGACACGACTGGACTTCATGTCAGAGGAAAACCTTTAACTAGGAAAATTGTGGAAGATCCAGGGTGGGGGAAAGAACTCTTGTCTGTTGGAGGTAGGTATGAATGTTTCAATTGGCCACCTTGATTACCATTTCATAGCCTGACAGTTTTTAGAGAGAATCCTTTGTTGAGAGGTGATTAGCTGGCCCTGATTGTTTCTTGTCTGGAATTCCCCTGTGTTTGAGTGTTGTTCTTTATTTACAGTTATAATTTTAGAGTTTTTTAAATACTGGTAGCCAGATTTTGTTCAGACTAGAAATAGGAAGATTTCCCATTCTCTGCTCCTGGAATTACTGCCTAAAGAGGCTAGAAAGAACCCCCTCTAAGGGCCCTTCCACACAGCAAAATAAGATATGTGCAATGTGCATAGGAATTTTTTAATTGATTTTTTTAAAAAAAACTATAGTCCGGCCCTCCAACGGTCTGAGGGACAGTGAACTGGCCCCCGGTTTAAAAAGTTTGAGGACCCCTGATTTAGAACCATGGATTGCACATGCCTAATGCTCAACATTGCTAATGACTTCTAAGATTCCTGGTTAATGGCACTGGTGGAAATGTTACTTCGAACAACAAATGGATTTGTTTTGATGAGGTTTTCAGTCTTTATAGCAACTGCCATCTGACTTAAGATGGCTTTAAATGTTCATGTGTTGTTTTCAGAAACACAGTGATTGAATATTCACAAAGGCATAAGGTGTGGAATTTGTGGGATTCATTTCCACAAAGGCTTAAAGGCTCATGGTGTGATCCACATCCTGGTAGTGGAAGGTAAACCTTAAAGATCCCAATGTGCTCTTTCTTACCCCAGCAGTCAGAATTCAGGCTGCACAAGACTTGGATACTGATCTATCTCCTAAATATGTTGTATATGGGTTGTTACTGCCCCACCAGAGTTGTGGGCACTACCAAAGCTATGCTTGATTTGGTTTGATGTGGAGACCCTCAGGAACCTGGATTCTTTATCTGCATTTTATTATTTCTTTGTACTCCCATAGAAAATGTTCTGAGAGTACAAAGAAAACCTCTAGCATACATGCGTTGAGTGACTATAGTAAAGGTAAAGGTTTTCCCCTGACATTAAGTCCAGTAGTGTCCGACTCTGGGGTGTGGTGCTCATCTCCATTTCTATAATGAACTAGCTATCCCCTGCCACGTGTTGCTGTGGCCCAGTCTAGTGATCTGGAATATAAAGTAATGAGAAAGTGTTGGTTTCTAATCTATGTAATGTCTTTATGCTTGTGTTGTTGTGTTGATGTAGAGATTGTCTGGTTTGCCTACTCTGGAACATGCAACGTATCATTGTCCTTCTTTAGAGGTCCCTTTCAAATCTTTGATACTGCATCTGTCATATACATATGTGTGTGTGTGTGTGTGTGTGTGTGTGAGCCATCTAGTTCAACTCCTTTTCATAGAATCATAGAATCAAAGAGTTGGAAGAGACCTCATGGACCATCCAGTCCAACCCCCTGCCAAGAAGCAGGAATATTGCATTCAAATCACCCCTGACAGATGGCCATCCAGCCTCTGTTTAAAAGCTTCCAAAGAAGGAGCCTCCACCACACTCTGGGGCAGAGAGTTCCACTGCTGAACGGCTCTCACAGTCAGGAAGTTCTTCCTCATGTTCAGATGGAATCTCCTCTCTTGTAGTTTGAAGCCATTGTTCCGCGTCCTAGTCTCCAGGGAAGCAGAAAACAAGCTTGCTCCCTCCTCCCTGTGGCTTCCTCTCACATATTTATACATGACTATCATATCTCCTCTCAGCCTTCTCTTCTTCAGGCTAAACATGCCCAGCTCCTTAAGCCGCTCCTCACAGGGCTTGTTCTCCAGACCCTTGATCGTTTTAGTCGCCCTCCTCTGGACACATTCCAGCTTGTCAATATCTCATTATGTCTTTGATTATGTTTTCTTGCCCTGGTGAAGGGAGTTGGACTGGGTGGCTTTAAGGCAGCATTTCTCAACCTGGGAAGTCAAGACCCGGAAGGGGGGGGGGTCACCAAGGGTTTATCAGAAGGGTCACCAAAGACCACCAGCAAACACAGTATTTTCTGTTGGCCATGGGGGTTCTGTGTGGGATGTTTGGCCCAATTCTATTGTTGGTGGGATTCAGAATGCTCTTTGATTGTAGGTGAACTATACATCCCCGTAACTACAACTCCCAAATGTCAAGGTCTATTTTCCCCCAAACTCCTTCTTTGTTCACATTTGGGCATATTGAGTATTCCTGTCAAGTTTGGTCCAGATCCATCATTGTTTTGAGTCCACAGTGTTCTCTGGATGGAGGTGAACTACAATTCCAAAACTCAACTCAATACCCACCAAACCCTTCTAGTGTTTTCTGTTGGTCAGGGGAGTCCTGTCTGCCAAGTTTGGTTCAATTCCATCGTTGGTGGAGTTCAGAATGCTTTTTGATTATAGGTGAACTATAAATCCCAGCAACTACAACTCCCAAATGACAAAATCATAATTTTTCAGTGATGGCCACTCCTTGTGTTGTGAGACGTTTTGTTGCCAAATTTGGTGTGATTTTGTTCATTTGTTCTCTTGTTTTTAAGGTACTCATTACGCACAGAGCATTTATATATATATAGATATAAAATTGTGTACTAAAATGTTGTCAAGTACTATTGATATATTATACGAATCCTAGATTGAATTCAGATTCCAACTAACTGGAAAATGTTTCATGATGACAGCATACCATGGCTGATGAGACTCTTTTACTGTTTTAACCAGGGCCGTAGCCAGAAAAAAATTTCGGGGAGGGTTGAAAATTGGGGGGGGTTTGAAAATTTGGGGGGGGGGTGTTGAAAATTTCGGGGGGGGGGAGGTTGAACCCTGCCTTCTAGCTCACGCTGAAGCAAAGAGCACAGCAGGGGCAGAGCAGCCTTCAATAGCCTGCAGCTCCGCCCCTGTCAACCACCTCCACCAAGTCTGGCCTCCTTAATGAGAGCATTCACCACCCCCCCCCCCCCACTTGGTTGCTTCACTACATCGGCTATTGCTGCAAGTAATGACAGTGTGAATAAATTGTCAATATTTGCTTGAGATAGTGCTTGCAGTTCTGGAGGGACTCTTAATTTTTTTTGCGTCTCATAGACTTAGCATGGGGATTTGGTTAACCAGTTAAAATTCATGAGTAAACCAGGTTTATTTTTAAAACCTGAAAATTTTCGGGGGGGGGGGTTGAACCCCTAGCCCCCTCCCCTCGCTACAGGCCTGGTTTTAACAATGCCTTATGTATTGTTAATTATGCTTTTATGTCTAACTAGCCATCCCCTGCCACGTGTTGCTGTGGCCCACATAGGGGTTCTGTGTGGGAGCTTTGGCCCTATTCTATCGTTGGTGGGGTTCAGAGTGCTCTGTGATTGTAGGTGAACTATAAATCCCAGCAACGGCAACTCCCAAATGTCAAGATTCTATTTTCCCCAAACTCCACCAGTGTTCACATTTGGGCATATTGAGTATTCGTGTCGAGTCTGGTCCAGATCCATCATTGTTGGAGTCCACAGTGCTCTCTGGATGTAGGTGAACTATCACTCCAAAACCAAAGGACACTGTCCACCAAACCCTTTCAGTATTTTCTGTTGGTCATGGGGGAACTGTGTGCCAAGTTTGGTTCAATTCCATCGTTGGTGGGGTTCAGAATGCTCTTTGATTGTAGGTGAACTGTAAATCCCAGCAACTACAACTCCCAAATGACAAAATCATTTTTTTTAGTGAAGAACATACATTGGGTTGTTAGGTGTATCGTGTCCAAATTTGGTGCCAATTGCGCCAGTGGTTTTTGAGTTCTGTGAATACCACAAACTAACATTACATTTTTATTTATATAGATAGTGGTTTTAATTTGTAATTTGTTATGTAGTGGCTTCGGAATGGGGCCCATTGTAAGCCGATCTGAGTCTCCCTTCGGGGGCTGAGAAGGACAGGATAGAATTGCGAGAAATAATAATAATAATGTTAATGTCGTTTCCGCTTACTGTTCTCTCCAGTGCTATGTAAAATGTCCACTATTTTTTCCACGTGGAATATATGTCACACAATGGCAGAGTTTGAAAGAGAATCCTTAAAGTTAAGACTTCACTGCAAAAAAACATTAGTCCCACATTGGTGGCTTAGTTTAAAATGTTGGAACATCTAAACAGATTAAAATAATAATCTTAAAATTACAACATTTTGGTATAACTCGAATGTTACAAATGGATTTTGAAAATGAACCCTGCAGAAATGCAGAACTTTAAAAACATTTATATAAACTTTTTGCACATTCCCCATTTTGCTTGAAGCAGCTCCTCTGTACCTTAGCACTGGTTCCATACAAAAAGTGCATTTTGATGGTGCAGATGGGGTTGCTTCTGACGTAAGCATGTCTGAAGTTGCTTTCTCTGTAGAAAGTGATAGAAATCCACTAGCCATTCCCTGTGAAGCCCCTGTTCAATTTCCCCTGATCAACTTGGCTGTAATAAAAAAAAATCCAAGACATCCTCAGAGGATCTCACAACCTCTGAGGATGCTTGCCATAGTTGCAGGTGAAACGTCAGGAGAGAATGTTTCTAGAACATGGCCATATAGCCCGAAAAAACCTACAACAACCCAGAAACCGAAGACAAATTCCCTTGCTTTAGAGACTGCTTAGTTTTCAGCTGCTATCATAAGGAGAAAAATAGTGATCTCAGTGGAGATGGATGGAAGGCTGTTGGAAACAAGTAGTCTACAGCACAAGAGAGGGGATATTTGTAACCATATAGGCTTAGGTTCTTGTGGGTTTTTTCGGGCAATAGAGCCATGTTCTAGAGGCATTTCTCCTGACGTTTCGCCTGCATCTATGGCAAGCATCCTCAGAGGTAGTGAGGTCTGTTGGAATTAGGACAATGGGTTTATATATCTGTGGAATGGCTGGGGTGGGGCAAAGAGCTCTTCCCTGCTGCAGCTAGGTGTGAATGTTTCAACTGATCACCTTCATTAGCATTTGAAGGCCTGCCTGAGCCTGGGAAAATCTCTTGCTGGGAGGTGTTAATCTGTGCCTGGTTGTTTCTCTCTGTTGTTTTGCTGTTGTAATTTTAGAGTTTTTTAATACTGTTAGCCAGATTTTGTTCATTTTCATGGCTTCCTCTTTTCTGTTGAAATTGTCCACATGCTTGTGGATTTCAATGGCTTCTCTGTGTAGTCTGACATGGTGGTTGTTGGAGTGGTCCAGCATTTCTGTGTTCTCAAATAATATGCTGTGTCCAGGCTGGTTCATCAGGTGCTCTGCTATGGCTGACTTCTCTGGTTGAAGGAGTCTGCCGTGCCTTTCATGTTCCTTGATTCGTGTCTGGCGCTGCGTTTGGTGGTCCCTATGTAGACTTGTCCACAGCTGCATGGTATACGGTAGACTCCTGCAGAGGTGAGAGATCCCTCTTGTCCTTTGCTGAACGTAGCATTTGTTGGATTTTCTTGGTGGGTTTGTAGATTGTTTGTATGTTGTGTTTCCTCATCAGCTTCCCTATGTGGTCAGTGGTTCCCTTGATGTATGGCAGGAACACTTTTCCTCTGGGTGGATCTTCATCTTTACTCTCGTGGCTTGTTCTTGGTCTTGCAGCTCTTCTGATGTCTGAGGTGGAGTATCCATTGGCCTGGAGAGCCCAGTTGAGGTGGTTCAGTTCATCTTGGAGGAGGTGGGGTTCGCAGATTCTTTTTGCACGATCTGCCAAGGCTTTAATGGTGCTTCTTTTTTGACTTGGGTGATGGTTGGAGTTTTTATGTAGATATCTATCTGTGTGTGTGGGTTTTCTGTAGATGGTGTGACCCAATTGTTGATCTGGTTTGCGGATGACTAGGACATCTAGAAAAGGCAGTCTTCCTTCATTTTCTTTTTCCATGGTGAACTGGATGTTTGGGTGGATGCTGTTAAGATGGTCCAGGAACCTGTTGAGTTCTTCTTCTCCATGGAGAAGAAGAACTCATGAGCCATGGAGAAGAAGAACCTAGTGATTCCAGCCATGAAAGCCTTCGACAATACATACAGGCTTATTTGTGGGTTGGGGAGAAGAAGCAAACACCTCCCCTCAACCAAAACCAGATGCACTCCTCAGGGCAAAAAAAAAAGTTGTGCAATTCTCTTCTAAATATTGTTTGCAAGCACAGGATACCATCTGACTTCATTTCAACTTAAAGGTCTGTCCAATCTAATGCAATCAGTTCCCCAGTTTTGCTTTTTCTTGGTTGTTGAAAGTAGTCCTCTGTTCTGTCACATGACTGAGTTATTTCTTTGGAGGAAGAACATTTTGTTCATACTGGCCAGGGTTTACAATATTGCCAGCAGGTACATATCTGGCCACCACAAAGGTGGAGCCGTCACTCGCTGCTGCTTTTCCAACTCCCATCTTTTTGGTGCTCTTCCAAACCATTGCTGTGAAGTGTCCTGAAAGAAAAGGCCCAAATCAAATGTATTAATTTCACACAAGGGTTTGGAAATAGCCCGAGCATCATGAAAGAGATGTCAAATTATTAGATTTCAGGAGAAGAGATACAATAGAATCATAGAATCATAGAATCAAAGAGTTGGAAGAGACCTCATGGGCCATCCAGTCCAACCCCCTGCCAAGAAGCAGGAATATTGCATTCAAATCACCCCTGACAGATGGCCATCCAGCCTCTGCTTAAAAGCTTCTAAAGAAGGAGTTCCACTGCCGAATGGCTCTCACAGTCAGGAAGTTCTTCCTAATGTTCAGATGGAATCTCCTCTCTTGTAGTTTGAAGCAAGAGAATGAATTAAAGCAAGGCTTAGCAACTGTGGAAGGTTAAGGAACCACATTAATCCTACAGGAAACCTTGAAGGAATGCAGCTGCCCGCCCCCGGTGGCACAATGTTTTTTTTAATTATTATGGTATAAACACAAATCAGCAAACCATATTCCAAGTGTTACAAGCATAAATCCCGAGTGTGGGGCATAACATTGCACATAACTGAATACGTAATGCCACACCACATATGTAGTTTTCTGTCGCCACTTTAATACCTGGGACGTACTCTGTTTCTGTCCTGTTACAAGTGCCTTTCTTCTTGACTCAGTGAGGGGAAAAGAATTTCCTTTCTAAATCCCTTTACCACCTTGTACTGCTGCAGTTTCCTTTTTAAATTGGCTGGGGCTTTCTTGTGAGCTGTTAAACCTTTGTGCTTTATATCACATGCTTGAGACACTCCGGTAAGCAACAAAGTAACAAAGTTTATTTATAGCTTCTGGTTCCAATGCTTTATGGTTACATTTGTGTTTTGTTACAGTCTCAAGTCTTACATTCAGTATCATTCACTCAGTTAACTTTTCTTATGAAACCCTCACTATCTCACATCAACAAATATGTTACTTTCTTCATATACCCTTGGCTGAACTATTTTCTGACTTAGGCCACACTGACGCCTTCTTATTTTTCCTTAAACCTTGAGCTCTATTTTCCTGACTGCTTCTCTCTAACCGAGGTTTCTAACTGCTCCCCACTTCTCTTTTTTAACTGACAAACTCTAACTGCTTCTTTCAAACTTGACTCCGCCCCTTTAGAATGTTCAGTTCTGTAACTGCCATTCTGGCTCAGCGGCCTTTTCAAATCCTGGCATACTCTCATCTGCATACGACCAATCGGCTTCACATATGCAAATTAATCCTGCCTTCACTGTTGCTACCCTATTTGAGCCAATTCTTCCCTATCAGCCATATTGTAACCTAGAGCTACACACCAAAAATACAACATAGATCATAAAATTTACTACACCGAGTAATTCAACAAACAATTTTATTTACCGTGCCAGGAGCGAACCAATATTACAAATATTAATGGCATTATGCTAGTTTACACTGATTTTTCCCTACCTCTCCCTCCCTCCTCAACCACAGTATATTTCTACTAATCTTGCAGATCCAGCCACTGGTGAAGTATTTGTATTTTTTCTTTGATGTAATCGTTGGCTCCTCCATTTTTCACCCAGTTGAAGTAGACTTTCCATCTATTTGTAATGTCATTTCGTTTATCTGTTCTTGTTGCTTGCTTAGTCATAATTCCCATAATATCTAACAACACTTGATCATACATATAATCATTCCAATTATTTAATGTCCATTTCAATTTGTCTTTCCATCCTCTAGCGATCACCGCATGTGCTGCTCTTATTGTTACTTTAAATAACTCCTGGTAATTGATTGATATATTCTAGGGCTGGGCGGTTTCGTTTCGTAATTTTGTAATTCGTTAAAAAATTGTTATTTTTTATAATAACGAAGCGATAACGAACCATTCAGGAGCAATTAAAAAACGAAACGAATTTTTAAATTCGTTCCGTAATTGTTTCGAATTCGTTTTGTATTCGTTTCGTTATCGTTTTGAAATCGTTTCGTTATTATTTCCGCATGTCTGGGGCAAGTTTTATAGTTGTTGTTTGTTTAATCAGTGAAAAAAGATTATAAATATCACACCAACAGTCAACAACAGAGGGAGAGGGAAGCTTCAGAAGTTCCCCCTGTCCCATTTGGAGGTTTTTTAGCGTATTGCGCGGTCGCGTCCGCCATTAACGAATCGATTCGTAATTGTTTCGTAATTGTTTCGTATTGTTTCGTAATTTACTAAATTTTGTAAATATCGAACTTTTTAAAAGAAAAATTTCGGAATTCTTTTAAAAATTGAAACGCAAAAACCCCCAAAAAACGAATCGATTTTAGAAACAAATTTTTCCGTGGTTGCCCAGCCCTAACATATTCGGGTGATCCAACACTCCCCATAGTAGCAAATCATTATTAATTTGAATTTTTATCTGCAATATCTCCTACATTTTTGCTTGTATCATTTGCCAGAATTGTTTTATTTCAGACCACTCCCACCACATATGTGAATAAGTACCTTTTTCTTTATTATAGTGCCAACACTTTGAATTCATCCCTTTTACCATATAAGCCAGGGGTTCTATACCATCTTAATACCATCTTTTTTCTAATTCATTATATATTTCCGTTTTTATTTTATTCATGTTCCTAAATATTTCCTCTTTTTCTTGTGTCCTTAATGATTTAATCCCATTCCATTTGTTACGTATTGCTCTAATCATAAATTCCTTATCTTCTACCATTAAATTGTATATTTTTGCCACTGTTACTTTACTTGCTTTTTCTCTTGTGTTTAGCCATTTATCTATCTTTAATTCTTCAGTGGGCTGTGCAGCCTTTTTTTTTTTTTTTACCTTTTCCCAAATCCCTCTTAATTTTAACCAATTCTCTTTCCCCCCCTTTTTGAACTCATTTCTCTCCAGGGAAACCCCATGCTAATTTTAACTTACTTTTCCCAAGGAATCTCCCATTTTTAAACACACTTCTTCCCAGGGAAATACCATGCTTTTTTATTCTCTTCCATTCAAGGGAGCACAACACTTTTTAACCCACTTATTTCTAGGGAAGAGTATGCAGCCGACAAATCCAGGGTGAGGCGGAGGTACTGGCTGGACAAAGGAGAAAGTGACCTCACCATCTACAGATGGGAGCTTCACTTCTGATGATACAGTCCAGGAAATACTCTCTCTGCAGCGACCAAACCTCCAGTGACCTTCCTCGAAAGGTCTCCTTTGTGGGCTGCCAAATAAGGAAAGTGTAGCTCATACTCACCTGTCCCAGAGGAAAATCCTGGGTTCTGGAAGTTGTAATTGTTTATTTCATTGTACCATCTTTCAGCTACTTCACTCCCTGCATGATAAAAGAAGAGATGCTGTGGGACTGTATTGAACAAGACAGACTGTCCAAAAAATTTACCTTTGCGTTATAAAAACTATTTCTAACCACAGCAGAATTAACATTTAGAAGAGAGAAGCTATCACACATTTCCAGGCAGCAAATGATGGCCTTTTAAAAAGTGAAGTAAACTAGAGAAATAATTTTTTACCACATTATCTGACCATCTTGTCTCCTGCATATGTCATCAGTCAGGGACACCCTCCCCCCAGCACCAACTGCCGCTCTGGGCCAGAGTGAAGAGAGAGGGGGCTAGGGGACAGTTCCATCTTGTCTCCTGCATATGTCATCAGTCAGGGCCCTCTCCCCAGCACCAACTGCTGCTCTGGGCCAGAGTGAAGAGAGAGGGGGCCAGGGGACAGTTCCATCTTGTCTCCTGCATATGTTATCAGTCAGGGACCCCCTTCCCCCAGCACCAACTGCTGCTCTGGGCCAGAGTGAAGAGAGAGGGAGCCAGGGGACAGTTCCATCTTGTCTCCTGCATATGTCATCAGTCAGGGACCCCCTTCTCCCCAGCACCAACTGCCGCTCTGGGCCAGAGTGAAGAGAGAGGGGCCAGGGGACAGTTCCATCTTGTCTCCTGCATATGTCATCAGTCAGGGACCCCTCCCCCAGCACCAACTGCTGCTCTGGGCCAGAGTGAAGAGAGAGGGGATCAGGGGACAGTTCCTTCTTGTCTCCTGCATATGTCATCAAGTCAGGGACCCACTCCCCCCAGCACCAACTGCCGCTCTGGGCCAGAGTGAAGAGAGAGGGGGTCAGGGGACAGTTCCTTCTTGTCTCCTGCATATGTCATCAGTCAGGGACCCCCTCCCACAGCACCAACTGCCGCTCTGGGCCAGAGTGAAGAGAGAGGGAGCCAGGGGACAGTTCCATCTTGTCTCCTGCATATGTCATCTGTCAGGGACCCCCTCCCTCCAGCACCAACTGCTGCTCTGGGCCAGAGTGAAGAGAGAGGGGGTCAGGGGACAGTTCCATCTTGTCTCCTGCATATGTCATCAGTTGGGGACCCCTCCCCCCAACACCAATTGCCGCTCTGGGCCAGAGTGAAGAGAGAGGGGCCAGGGGACAGTTCCTCTCCTGCATATGTCATCAGTTGGGGACCCCCTCCCCAGCACCAACTGGCTCTGGGCCAGAGTGAAGAGAGAGGGAGCAAGGGGACAGTTCCATCTTGTCTCATGCATATGTCATCAGTCGGGGACCCCCTCCCCCCAGCACCAACTGCCGCTCTGGGCCAGAGTGAAGAGAGAGGGAGCCAGGGGACAGTTCCATCTTGTCTCCTGCATATGTCATCAGTCAGGGACCCCCTCCCTCCAGCACCAACTGCTTCTCTGTGCCAGAGTGAAGAGAGGGGGAACCAGGGGACACTTCCATCTTGTCTCCTGCAAATCATCAGTTGGGGACCTCTCCCCCAGCACCAACTACCGCTCTGGGCCAGAGTGAAGAGAGGGGGCCAGGGGACAGTTCCATCTTGTCTCCTGCATATGTCATCAGTCGGGGACCCCTCCCCCCAGCACCAACTGCCGCTCTGGGCCAGAGTGAAGAGAGAGGGAGCCAGGGGATAGTTCCATCTTGTCTCCTGCATATGTCATCAGTTGGGGACCCCTCCCCCCAGCACCAACTGCCGCTCTGGGCCAGAGTGAAGAGAGAGGGGGCCAGGGGACAGTTCCATCTTGTCTCCTGCATATGCCATCAGTTGGGGACCCTTCCCTTCAGCACCAACTGCTGCTCTGGGCCAGAGTGAAGAGAGAGGGGGCCAGGGGACAGTTCCATCTTGTCTCCTGCATATGCCATCAGTTGGGGACCCCTCCCCCCAGCACCAACCCGCTCTGGGCCAGAGTGAAGAGAGAGGGGGCCAGGGGACAGTTCCATCTTGTCTCCTGCATATGTTATCAGTTGGGGACCCCCTTCCCCCAGCACCAACTGCTGCTCTGGGCCAGAGTGAAGAGAGAGGGAGCCAGGGGACAGTTCCATCTTGTCTCCTTGCATATGTCATCAGTCAGGGACCCCCTTCCCCCAGCACCAACTGCCGCTCTGGGCCAGAGTGAAGAGAGAGGGAGCCAGGGTACAGTTCCATCTTGTCTCCTGCATATGTCATCAGTTGGGGACCCCTCCCTCCAGCACCAACTGCCGCTCTGGGCCAGAGTGAAGAGAGAGGGGGGCAGGGGACAGTTCCATCTTGTCTCCTGCATATGTCATCAGTCAGGGACCCCCTCCCCCCAGCACCAACTGCCGCTCTGGGCCAGAGTGAAGAGAGAGGGAGCCAGGGGACAGTTCCATCTTGTCTCCTGCATATGTCATCAGTCAGGGACCCCCTCCCCCAGCACCAACTGCCGCTCTGGGCCAGAGTGAAGAGAGAGGGAGCCAGGGGACAGTTCCATCTTGTCTCCTGCATATGTCATCAGTCAGGGACCCCCTCCCTCCAGCACCAACTGCTGCTCTGTGCCAGAGTGAAGAGAGGGGGAGCCAGGGGACAGTTCCATCTTGTCTCCTGCAAATGTCATCAGTCAGGGACCCCTTCCCTCCAGCACCAACTGCCACTCTGGGCCAGAGTGAAGAGAGAGGGGGCCAGGGGACAGTTCCATCTTGTCTCCTGCATATGTCATCAGTCGGGCCCCTCCCCCCAGCACCAACTGCCGCTCTGGGCCAGAGTGAAGAGAGAGGGAGCAAGGGGACAGTTCCATCTTGTCTCATGCATATGTCATCAGTCGGGGACCCCCTTCCCCCAGCACCAACTGCCGCTCTGGGCCAGAGTGAAGAGAGAGGGAGCCAGGGGACAGTTCCATCTTGTCTCCTGCATATGTCATCAGTCAGGGACCCCCTCCCTCCAGCACCAACTGCTTCTCTGTGCCAGAGTGAAGAGAGGGGGAACCAGGGGACACTTCCATCTTGTCTCCTGCAAATGTCATCAGTCAGGGACCCCCTCCCTCCAGCACCAACTGCCACTCTGGGCCAGAGTGAAGAGGAACTACAACTCCAAAAATTCAAGGTCAATGCCCACCAGATCCTCCTAGTATTTTCTCTTGGGCATGGGAGTTCTGTGTGCCAAGTTTGGTTCAATTTAATCATTGGTGGTGTTCAGAATGTCTTTGATTGGAGGTGGACTATAAATCCCAGCCACTACAGCTCCCAAATGACAAAATCAATCCTCCGTCCCCAACCCCACCAATATTCAAATTTGGGCATATTGGGTATCTGGAATTTGAAAATACATCCTGCATATCAGATATTTCCATTAGCAAAATTACAGTTACGAAGTAGCAATGAAAATGTTATGGTTGGGGGTCACCACAACGTGAGGAACTGTACTAAGGGGTCGCGGCATTAGGAAGGTTGAGAACCACTGCCTTACTGGTTATGTTTCCCTTATCAGCCTCTCTAGCCTAAGAAACTTCCAGTAGCTTAATCTGGCTTTCCAAAGCCTCGAAACTTTGCTTCACAATTCACTCTCTTTCAGCTACAACCTCCTAATCTTTCCTCTACCAACTCCTCACCCTCAAATCTTAACTCCTGACTGCTCACTCCTCTATACCTAAACCCTAACTGATTTTTAACTGTCGTTTTTCAAACTCTCCCCTCTAAGCTCCTCCTCCCACTTCGCTCTCTCCTGCATCGTCTCCATGGCAACGCACTCCTCTGACTTAGGCCGCTCCCGCATTACTGCAGCCAATCTAAACACAAATACAGTTAAAATCATACAATTTATAGGTTCTTGTGGGTTTTTTCGGGCTATAGAGCCATGTTCTAGAGCAGTGGTTCTCAACCTTCCTAATGCCACGACCCCTGAATACAGTTCCTCATGTTGTGGTGACCCCCAACCATAACATTATTTTTGTTGCTACTTAACAACTGTTATTTTGCTACTGTTACGAATTGTCATGTAAATATCATATGCAGGATGTATTTTCATTCAATTGACCAAATTTGGCAGAAATACCCAATTTGTATACTGGCAGGGTTGGGAGGGGGTTGATTTTGTGATTTGGAAGTTGTAGTTGCTGGGATTTATAGTTCGCCTACAATCAAAGAGCATTCTGAATTCCACCAATGATAGAATTGAACCAAACTTGGCAAACAGAACTTCCATGACCCACAGAAAATACTGGAAGGGTTTGGTGGGCATTGATCTTGAGTTTTGGACTTGTAGTTCACCTATATCCTGAGAGCACTGTGGACTCAAACAATGAAGGATCTGGACCAAACTTGGTATGAATACTCAATATGTCCAAATGTGAATATTGGTAGAGTTTTGGGAAAATAGACCTTGACATTTGGGAGTTGTAGTTGATGGGATTTATAGTTAATCTACAATCGAAGAGCATTCTGAACACCACCAACGATAGAATTGGGCCAAACTTCCTACACAGAACCCCTCATGACCAACAGAAAATACTGTGTTTTCTGCTGGTCTTTGGCGACCCCACTGACTTCCCTTCGCGACCCCCACAGGGGTCCCGACCCCCAGTTGAGAAACCCTGATCTATATCTATGGCTGGATGGCTCTTTGTCAGTAGGGCATTGATTATGTTTTCTTGCCCTAGTGAAGTGAGTTGGACTGGGTGGCCTTAAATATTTTCTATTGATCATGGGGTTTCTGTGTGGGAAGTTTGTCCCAATTCTGTCATTCATGGGGTTCAGAATGTTCTTTGATTGTAGGTGAACTATAAATCCTAGTAACTACAACTCCCAAATGTCAAGGACTATTTCCCCTAAACTCCATCTGTGTTCATATTTGGGCATATGGAAAATTTGTACCAAGTTTAGATCCATCATTGAGTCCACAGTGCCCTCTGGATGCAGATGAACTATAACTCCCAAACTCAAGGTCAATGCCCACTAAACCCTTCCAGTATATTCTGTTGGTCATGTGAGTRCTGTGTGACACGTTTGGTTCAATTCCATCATTGGTGGAGTTCAGAATGTTCTTTGATTGTAGGTMAACTATAKATCCCAGCAATTACAACTCCCAAATGACAAAATCAATTTTTTGAGTGATGGTCACTCTTTGGGTTAGTAGGTGTCTTGTGGCCAAATTTGGTGGCAAATCGTCCAGTGGTTTTTGAGTTATGTTWATCCCACAAACGAACATTACATTTTTATTTATATAGATAATGTGTCATCCAGCCCCTGGGACTCTGGGTCCCTCCAGGCGATTCCAATGCACATCAGATCTAATGTCCACCTCAATTTTGGTGATGTAATTTAGACAAAAAAAGGTGAGCATCAGAGTAGATATGGTATGCCAAACACATAAAGAATTTTGTAAAAAATAAAAAAGGATGAATTGTGCAGTAGTCTTTCAGCCAACTATATCAATTATAACAGTGCAGCCTAATCAAGGTCTCTGGTCCCTCTTTCAACCCTGCTTGATTTTCTCTCCCTTGATCCCAGAATATAAAGGGAAAGAGTTATTTCCTTGGCTGAACCGTTTCCTTAGAACTGCACTCGACTATAGATCTCGAATATCCCTACAGTCTGTCCATGTACTCCAGCACCAACTCCAGAGTTTGGACTTAAGTACTCAAATATATGATTCCTTAACTACAGCATTTACTGGTCGGACAAGCTGCAACTGTTAGTAATATAACTTGGATATTCTAATGGAGTATCAACAATTCATATTACCCTAAAAGCAGATTTTTTTGCCTCTATCCAGAAGTATTTTGATAGAAGTTACCTTCTCAAAAGGTCATTACTCCTCTAAAAAGCAATGGTACGACTGCAAAAAAACCCCAATCAGTATGGTGATTTGGAAATCAACTTTAAAGGCATGTCACTTGCTATTTGAAGAAATAGGGAGGAGGGAGGGAGGAGGGAGCAAGCTTGTTTTCTGCTTCCCTGGAGACTAGGACGCGGAACAATGGCTTCAAACTACAAGAGAGGAGATTCCATCTGAACATGAGGAAGAACTTCCTGACTGTGAGAGCCGTTCAGCAGTGGAACTCTCTGCCCCGGAGTGTGGTGGAGGCTCCTTCTTTGGAAGCTTTTAAACAGGGGCTGGATGGCCATCTGTCAGGGGTGATTTGAATGCAATATTCCTGCTTCTTGGCAGGGGGTTGGACTGGATGGCCCATGAGGTCTCTTCCAACTCTTTGATTCTATGATTCTATGAAATAGATCCATGAGAGTGGACTATTCAACCTAAGTACTGCAATAAGAACTAAAGAAATAGATGTACTCACTGCTGTGCTTCCCTGCTTAACTTTTTGCAGAGTTTTAAAGAAGGAACGCCATGCTTCTTCCTGTAGTCATTGTGGGCCTTCAAAACTTCATCTGAAAATTGTTTAGAAGCTGAAACAGAATAAAAATATTACCATGGCGTGAAAATGTCTGCTGTTGATATTTTGACAAAAAAGGATCAAAATTGGCACTGCAAAATCCAATATTTATCTGATGATTTGAAGAATAAAATCAGTTTTACTAATTCATGGAAACCTCATTCTAAAATATCTGTGCTTGAGATCAGTAAGACTAGTTCTCTAATTAGATGATTTAGATTAGATATGGATGGAAAGATGTATTTTGACATTTAACATTGCAAATAATAATAATAATAATAATAATAATAATAATAATAATAATAATTGTTCTGTCGCCGCTGGGCCTGTAATTAATTGCTTTTAAAACAGGACGTGCAACTTTAGCCCAGCGGGAAGCCAGGGGGCCCAAAGAGAAATTCGTAAGGATTTTCACCATAAACAGTCTCTAGAGGGCTTGTAAAATATAACAAAGTCTTTTATTGGTGAACAATCAGGAGAAACTTATTTTGTTTCCAAAAGGATAAGCAAATGCTTCCAGGCTTTGTGCAACTGGTGGCTTCTAACTATTACTTTTACTCTAAAGGAAAATCTCTTTCCAAACTTCTCCCAGGCTAACTGTGATCCTAAACCTAACTGATGTGGATCCACTACCGGGCTGAACTGTGTCTCAAAACCGAGTGGACTTAGGCCTGTAGTCACTTAGCTGGAGTTCTTGATGTTTAAAGCTGTTATTCCCTCCAAAATTCCTCGGGGCTGTAAGGCTGTTTCCCTGGGAACCTTTGGGAATCTTTAGATGCTCTTAAGACTGTTCTCCCCCGGGAGGTCTTAAGGGTTGAAGCCTTTGTACAGGAGAAAGTCTGTACACGTCCTGTACATTGACTTTCCTTGCTGAGACTAACTGAAAATGGCTCCCTTCCCTTCACAATTGTCCTGAACAGGGGGCGGAACCAAACTTAACGGTGATGGACATGGGGCCTGCCCTATAACTGCAAACTTTAACAGGAAGCCACCCTTCTGCAGAATCCCAAGCCTCGGGCTGCAAGCAAACACTTAATACAAGGCAAATAAAGTGGGAGCTTCTGGTACAGCTGTACCAGCACAATAATAATAAATCACACAGTCCTAGACGCTTGGGAAGTGTTTGACTTGTGATTTTGTGATATGAAATCCAGCATATAGATCGCGTTTGCTGTGACATACTGTGGTTTTGTGTCAGCATAATGTAATAATAATAATAATAATAATAATAATAATAATAATAATGAACTCTCTTCTCTTTGAGCATTTCTTGTCTAGAACGTGTCCACAGAATGGCGACCAAAATAATCAAAGCTTTGGAAGCCAAACTTGGTGGTGGGAAAAGGGTGAGAGGAGACACGATAGCCATGTTTAACTATTTGAAAGGATGCCACATTGAAGAGGGGACAGGTTGTTTTCTGCTGCTTTGAAGACTAAACACAGAACAATGGGTTCAAATTGCAGGAAAAGCAATTTCAACTAAATATTAGGACGAATTTCCTGTGGATAAGCTCTATTCGGCAGTGGAATAGTGGAGTCTCCTTCTCTGGAGGCTTTTAAACAGAGACTGGATGGCCATCTGTTGGGAGTGCTTTGATTGTATTTGTAACTGTATTTGTCAATGAAACTGAAGCTTCATATCTGAACATCTCATATTTTATTATAAAATATTTATGAACATCTTTTAAATATGGTAAGATATACATATAATCCTCCAGCAAAGGATCGCTGCCTTGTCATGGCACTGGAGCTTGAGCACTTCAATGATGTCACAAGCGGAACCGTGAAGGGACACTCAAGATGGGACGGTCGTGGCAGAGAGGTCAGACCAAGCACGATCCCTGGGGACGGCAATGGCAAAACACCCCAGAATTCTTGCGAAGAAAACTAAATGGACCAGTACAACCAGAGATATGTCGGTATGCCATCAGAAGATGGGACTCCCAGGTCGGAAGGTGGTCAAAATGCTACTGGGGAGGAGCAGAGGATAAGTTCAACTAGCCATAAATGTGATGACACAGCTAGCTCAAAGGTGGAGCAAACTGAAATGGACTGGAATGAGCCACTTCACATCAGATGACCACCAGATCTACTACTGCGGAAAAGAGGAACACCAAATAAATTGAGTAGCCTAGAAAGTCGCTAAAGCAGTGCTTGGATACAATTGAAAGTGAGGAGGAGCTGAGGAGCCTTCTAATCAAGGTGAAAGAAGAAATTACAAAAGCTGGGTTGCAGCTAAACATAAAAAACCCAAGATTATGGCAGCAAGAATGATAACTGGCAAATAGAGGGAGAAAACGTGGAGGCAGTGACAGACTTTGTATTTCTAGGTGCAAAGATTACTGCAGATGCAGACTGCAGCCAAGAAATCAGAAGACACTTACTTCTTGGGAGGAGAGCAATCACCAATCTCGATAAAATACTGAAGAGTAGAGATATCACACTGACAACAAAGATCTGCATAGTTAAAGCAATGGTATTCCCCGTAGTCACCTATGGATGTGAGAGCTGGACCATAGGGAAGGCTGAAGATAGATGCTTTTGAATTGTGGTGTTGAAGGAAAGTTCTGAGAGTGCCTTGGACCGCGAGAAGATCCAACCAGTCCATACTTCAGGAAATAAAGCCCGACTGCTCATTGGAGGGAAGGATATTAGAGGCAAAGATGAAGAATTTTGGCCACATCATTCATTCATTCATTCATTCATTCATTCATTCATTCATTCATTTATTTATTTATTTATTTGTCATGTCAGGGCAACCAGTCAATTATATTACATTTCTAACAGAAACAAAGCAAACAAACAGACAAAATACAAAATTTGTGAGTTTGGTAGTTGATTAAATGTCCTTTGACCAGTATCTGGCCACTTGGAGTGCTTCTGGTGTTGCTGCAAGAAGGTCCTCCATTGTGCATATGGCAGGGCTCAGGTTGCATTGCAGCAGGTGGTCAGTGGTTTGCTCTTCTCCACACTCGCATGTCGAGGATTCCACTTTGTAGCCCCATTTCTTAAGGTTGGCTCTGCATCTCGTGGTGCCAGAGCGCAGTCTGTTCAGCGCCTTCCAAGTCGCCCAGTCTTCTGTGTGCCCAGGAGGGAGTCTCTCATTTGGTATCAGCCATTGATTGAGGTTCTGGGTTTGAGCCTGCCACTTTTGGACTCTCGCTTGCTGAGGTGTTCCAGCGAGTGTCTCTGTAGATCTTAGAAAACTATTTCTAGATTTAAGTCGTTGACGTGCTGGCTGATACCAAAACAGGGGATGGGCTGGAGATGTCTCTGCCTTGGTCCTTTCACTATTGGCTGCTACTTCCCAGCGGATGTCAGGTGGTGCAATACCGGCTAAGCAGTGTAATTTCTCCAGTGGTGTAGGGCGCAGGCACCCCATGATAATGCGGCATGTCTCATTAAGAGCCACATCCACTGTTTTAGTGTGGCGAGATGTGTTCCACACTGGGCATGCATACTCAGCAGCAGAGTAGCACGGCAGATGTCTTCACTGTATCTGGTTGTGATCCCCAGGTTGTGCCAGTCAGCTTTCGTATGATATTGTTTCTGCACCCACTTTTTGCTTGATGTTCAGGCAGTGCTTCTTGTAGGTCAGAGCACGGTCCAGAGTGACTCCCAGGCCACATCATGAGATGACAGGAAAGTTTAGAGAAGACAATGAAGCTGTGGGGAAATGGAAGGAAAAAGGGAAGTGGGGCCGACTAAGGTCAAGATGGATGGATGACATCCTTGAAATGACTGACTTGACCTTGAAGGAGCGGGGGGGGTGACGGCCAACAGGGAATTCTGGTGTGGGCTGGTTCATAAGATCATGAAGAGTCAGAAGCAACTGAACGAATGAACAACCTACATATAATCTAGATAAAATACTTTAATGCACAAATACAGTATATTTTCATTTAGACTACCATAAACACATTCATTGGCTTTAATGGTGTATATATTGTCTCATATTAAACTTTTCACATCTAAGACTTGATCTGTAGATCTGCCACCAACACAGCCTTGTATTAACACAACCTAACTGTACAAAAAGAAAAGTACATTGGCATATACATGTATGTATGCGAATATTTCAGATAAGAAGTGATTATCCCTCCCTCCCTCCTACAGCAGAGACAAGGAGAAACTCTTCTAACACATGGTAACTATCAAAACATCAGACCAACAGTCAAGGGGTGTTAACATTCCTTAAAGCTGCAACTGTCCTGGTCTTAAGAAGCTTGAGCATGACTAATTCACTTCCTCTCTTTGTAGCCTCTAGAGCCTTAGAGACATCCAAACAAAGCAAGTATTTTTTTACTTTCATAGTCTCAGCATGACAGCTTTCTCAGGCGATGGGGAAGAGAAGGGAACAGCTGGACTTTCCACCAAACTTGGAAGCAGAAAAAGTGAACATTGCTTGAAAAGCAAACTTTACAGGAAAACATTAAGTAAATTTGAGGCCAGCCATTTACTGAAGATTTCTTCAGGAACAATCTCAACAAGACCACTCAATTCAGCTATTTCAAACAATCAAGAAGTTTACAAGCTGGATGAAAAACCTTTGTGGAGAGCATCCAAGCATCTAAAGCCCATTTTGCCAGATAATACGCCTGAATATGACAATGAGTCATTTTGATTCCTACAGTTTCTAGACCAGCTCTTCCCATCCTGTGAATCTAGTCAAGTGTGTGTCCTGACTTTTGTACTGGACCACTGGCTACTTAAAATTTATTTATTTATTTATTTATTTATGATATTGCTATCCTGCCTTTCTCAGCCCGAAGGCAGATCAAGGTGGCTTACAAATTGGTATGCCAGAACAGTCATAAAATATAATTAAAAAACATTTAGCACATTATAAAAATCCATACAAAAAAACCATTAAAAACATATAATCACCAATGTCTCCCTGTTAAACTTGTGACGGTGCGAGTCGTGCCACCTATTGTAGAACTGTTAGTTGCAAGATTTAAATGCTTAAGTCTGCATTTTTACCCTGTTTATGTATAGTTGGATTGGTTATTTATAGCTGTCAATCAGTACTGTTTGGCTCCATCTCTTCCTGCAGGAGGGGAGTGCTTCCTTTCTTTCATTCTGCCATCAGAGTTTTTACCAGATGGACGTGAGTAAGAGACTTGACTCTAAAAGACCCTAACTTAAATTACCTCTCAGCACCAGTTCTGAGGTTTTTTACCCTTGAGACTTATGCTTCATGTTCAGACCAACCTGAACGACGTTGGAAGTCTCAAGCGCCTTCAAACCGGTTCTTTTGGCACCAGAAGAAGATCCTGAGTCTTCAAACATAGGCCATTTGTACTGGGGTTGTGGTTTGCTCCGGCATTCACAGCCATTGAGGAAAGAGGAAACAGGAAAAGCTTCTCAGCTACAAACTCCTTGGACCCAGGACTAACTGAGACTGTAACGTATATTTTCCTTCACCCCTCTGAAGTTTCCAGCTCATTGCTTTAAAAAGATAACTCATTGTGAACAATAAATACCATTTCGAGTTATCTGTTGTGTTTTGGTCTTTGGGAATTCCAGTTTCCTATAGGAGGGCAAGAAGCAATCCCCTGGGGCAGGCATGTAGCCGGGGGGGGGGGGGCTTGGGGGGCTTCAGCCCCCCCCCCCGAAATTCTCATGGTGGTTCGCGAAAAGGCCTTACTGGTGCATTATTTAAACTGTTATGTTTATTCATATCATGATCTGATCACCATACTCAATATATCCCATATGCATGGGGGTATTGGGGTAATGATACAAAAGGTTTGCTAGGCTAGACCCTCTTTCACTCAGACTCAGCCCCCCCCCGAAACTCAGCCCCCCCCAAACCCCCCCTGAAAAAAAATTCAGCCCCCCCCCCCCGAAACGAAATCCTGGCTACGGGCCTGGCCCTGGGGAAAGATGCCATGTCCATGCCTCTCTCATTAAGAGTTATAGCCCCCAGGCGCGACGGCACAAAATTCATTTTCCAGTAGCAACATCTAGCTCATTCCTGCAAGGCGTCCCAGAAGGATACTGTGGTCAATGGTATTGAAGGCCACTGAGAGGTCCATCAGAACCAACAGGGACACACTCCCCCTGTCTAGCTTCTGGCATAGATCATCCACTAAGGCAACCAAGGCTGACTCAGTTCCATGTCCCGATCTAAAGGCAGACTGTGCCAGATTCAGATAATCTGTGTCTTTCAAGAATACCTGGAGTTGCGAGGCCACCACACGTTCCAGGACTTTGCCCAAAAAGGGGAGATTGGAAACTGGCCAATAGTTGATGAATTGAGTGGGGTCCAGTGATGGTTTTTTCAACAGCGGTTTTATTATAGCTTGTTTTAAGCTGGCTGGAATATTGCCTTCTTGTAGGGAAGCATTAACTACCACCTTCACCCCCTTTGCCAAACTCCCTCTGGCTTCCTTTATCAGCCAGAATGGGTAAGGGTGCATGTGATCGCTCTCACCTCTCCAAGTAACTTGTCCACATCCTCAGGTTGCACCAACTGAAACTGGACTCACAAGGGCCATCCATTTTGGCATTTCTTCCCAGCTCAGCTCAGAGATTTATTTACTAGAAGTATCAGTCAGTCCTCCTCTTTGCAGATTCAACAATTTATGGGAATTCTGGCTCGCTGCTGCTAAGGAGGGAAAATATTTCTCCCCATCATTAGGAGGTGGCCAACCTGATATCCTTAGGGAGATAACCCCAGCATCAACGGCCACTCTGGGGCCAGAATAAAGAAGGGGAGCCAGGAGGACATTGCCATCTTGTCCCCTGTGACATCAGCGCCCCTCCCCCAACACCAACGCCATTCTGGGGCCAGAATTGTTTTTATACTATGTCTTGAACTTTGTTGTTCCTATGTTGTACACCGCTGTGAGTCACCCCTGGGCTGAGAACAGCGGTATATAAGCAAAGTAAATAAATAAATAAATAAATAAATAGGGAGAAAGTTCCACAGGCAGGGGCCACTGCCGAGAAGGCCCTGTCTCTCGTCCCCACCAACCGCATTTGCAAGAGTGGTGGGATCGAGAGCAGGGCCTCTCCTGATGATCTTAAGCTTCATGATGGTTCATAGCAGGAGATACGTTTGGACTCGCTCAGGGTCAACCTAAGTCTGAAACGACTTGGAAGCACACAACATCAACGACAATCCTATCTCATCAGCCAAAAGCAGGTCCACACACCCACTGAAATACTAATAAGTTTATATTTGTTAAAATCGTTCTTCATTTTAATTATTGCATTGTTTTAAAGTGTTTTCTTTTTTGCACTACAAATAAGATATGTGCAGTGTGCATAGGAATTCATTTGTGTTTTTTTTCCCCAAAATTATAATCCCGCCCTCCAACAGGTTGAGGGACTGTGACCTGGCCCTCTGTTTAAAAAGTTTGAGGACCTCTGCTGTACACAAATGGAAGTTACAACATCAGAAGAATGCAACCAGTATTTCCCATCCTTGCAAAGGGATGACAGCAAGGAGCAGAGGGGTGGCACAGAAGTAGACAGAGGGCGAGAAAGCAATGTCCTAGTTTGTTTCTGGGCTGTGTTTCCAGGTCTACTGCACAACAGCTCCAAGAAAAATGCAGGAAACAAAATAACCCTCTGTACATGGCATATCTGTTTCGACAGGCCTTTGACTTTTAATATTGCTGTTTTTAAATTGTTTTTAAATTGTGTTAGATTTTAGCCTGTTCTTGTAAGCCGCTCTGAGCCCCAGGGGAGTGGTGGCATATAAGTTCAAATAATAAATAAATAAATAAAAATTTATGTACATGAACATTCATGTATTATCTCCATGAACCAGCCTGAACTCTTATAGTCTATGATTATCTATTCATGTTATAGACAGGCGATATAAAGGACCACCTTGTGCCATAGTAAGCTGACTGTATGCAAAGAATTTAAGTATGACTGCTTAGGAAACAGGACACAGTCTTGTCTGACACAATGCTGCAGTTGTGGAATTCCTTCCCAAAGGAGATTGGATTACCTCTATCTAGGGAAGACATAAAAGCATTATTATTTCACTGGCATTTAGAGTGTGTAAATTTGAAATCTAAGGATTGAACAGGATTTTGGCAAGGAGTCAGACTAAACAGTCCAGGCAGCTAGTGGGTGGGAGCAGTGGGACAAGAGTGTATGAGTGCATGTGACCAGGGGCGGCTCGTCCATTACGCGAAGTAAGCGGTCGCAGAACACTTTTTTTTTTGCTAGGGGTGCAGAGGTGCCTCTGTAAATGCCCCTCAACTGCCACTTGAGGAGCGCCCCCTCAGCTTACAACAGCCCTAGCAGTCCGGGGGGAGCCTCAGCTTTCTTGCCTCGCTGCCGGGCAATCCTCTTCCCAAAGGGGCCGGGCCCTCGAGCCTCGCCTAGCCCCTCTGGTTCCTGCTCCACCTGGCCACCGGGTGCGCGAGCAGAGCTGACGCTCAATCGTTCTCTGTGTTCGATCTCTTCCCCATGACCTTTCCTGATCCCTGGCGCTCCACCCGCCTCCTCTCCTCTCCCCAATCCGCGGGTGGGCCAAGGGGCGGAGCCGCCATGCCTGGCCCGCTTTGGGTCCGGAGGCGTGTCTGAAGACCCCAGTGTGCGCACCAAAAGTCACCTCTTCTCCTGACTTTCTCTTCAGCCATTGGGACCAAGAGAGAGAGAGCGAGAGAGCCCCTCCGCTCCCTCCTTTGTTTTTGCGCCTACCTTCAGGAAAGGTGGGCATCTCCACCTCTCTCTTTCTCTCTCTCTTTCGGTCCCAATGGCTGAGGAGAAAGTCAGGAGAAGAGGTGACTTTTGGTGCACACACCGGGGTCTTCAGGCACGCCTCTGGACCCAAAGCGGGCCAGGCAAGGGAGCAAGTGCGGCAAGTGTAGTTACTGGGATGTATAGTTCACCTACAATCAAAGAGCATTCTGAACTCCACCAATGATGGAATTGAACCAAATATGGCACACAGAACTCCCACAACAAACAGAAAATATATATCAATGATTGGTTTGGGGGGGGGGCGCCAAAATACTGTTTGCTTACCGTTGAAAATTTCCTAGGGCCGCCTCTGCATGTGACACTGGTGGAGAAGATCTCAGTGATAACAGCAATGGCATTTTTGCTAAATATGATTGGTATTGTGCTGAAGCAGGTACTATTTAACCACCTCTGGAAGAGTTTTACCACAAAAAAAAAAAACTCTACAACAAAACAACTCAAAAGAAAGTTAGAAATTTTGTTAGATAATCTTAAATCAGAAGGAACTCAATCAGCAGCTGAAAAGAGGACAAGTACAAACAACACAGTTTCTAATCATGTACTGTAACTAGACTCTGTTCAGCTGTGAAAGGAAAGTCCAAAGCTATATAGTGTACACAACAGAAAGACTGTGGAGCCGTTCAGCAGTGGAACTCTCTGCCCCGGAGTGTGGTGGAGGCTCCTTCTTTGGAAGCTTTTAAGCAGAGGCTGGATGGCCATTTGTCAGGGGTGATTTGAATGCAATATTCCTGCTTCTTGGCAGGGGGTTAGACTGGATGGCCCATGAGGTCTCTTCCAACTCTTTGATTCTATGATTCTATGATTCTATGAATGACCTGCCAGAATACATCCAACAGCTAAATGAGCTGTTGGAATTTAAAACTAATCTAAAGACCTATCCCTTTCAGCAGGCCTACCAAGCCAGTTTTAATCATGAATTTTAAACTTGTGTCCTGTGTTTCAATATTTGTTCTGTGTATTTTAATATGTATTTTGTAGAAATATGTTTAATATGTGTATTTTATCAAATGTTTTAGATGATTATGGATTTTAGCGATGTTGTAACCCACTTCAAGCCATGAGGAGAGGTGAGTGAGAAATAAAATCATCATCATCATCATCATCATCATCATCATCATCATCATCATCATGTGAATCAGAGGAAGCTAGACATTGTAAGAATAAGATATGGAATAGATAAACACTAGATCTGTGTGATCAATGAAAAAAATGTTTTAATACTCATTATGAAATTGGGGAGGGGGTGAATTGTTTTTGAAGGTGTTTATGAAATTATGGACCTAAAAAAAGTGTAACTATAACAAAGTAACACATTTTTCATTACTTTTTTGATTAAGTAATTGAGCAAATGGGGAAACTCCAGGGGCTCATTTCTCCCTCATTTTTATAAATATCATGATGAAACTTGCTATAATTGTACCACACATTTACCACTGTTAGCCCATCAAATTTCAGAACATTATACTCATCCACTAATTTTGGGATAATTTTTTTATTCTTTACAATATTTTTTTAAAAAAACTACAAGAGCTATCTACTTGAATTTTATATACAACTAGCTTGGGGACCCGGCACTGCCCAGGTTATTTGAGATAAACATTGTGTATCAAGTTTGGTCTTTATTGGTTATTTATATGGCTCGCAGTGGTCTTAGAAAGTTAGTGAATGTACTGCGAGTCCCATCATCTGTGGTCCATCCTTCTCCAAACAGCACCGGGATATAGAGTGGGTCAAGGGGGCTCTGTGTGCCAAGTTTGGTCTTGATCGGTCATTAGATGAGGGTTGCAGCAGTCTTGGGTAGGGAGTGGAGGTACCTGAAGTCCCATTATCCATGGTCTGTCCTCCTCAAAAGTGCACCAGGATATAGAATGGGTCATGGGGGCTCTGTGTGCCAAGTTTGGTCTTTATCGGTCTTTTTGGGGGGCCACAGTAGTCTGTGGGAATCGAAGGGTTGGAAAGTACTACAAATCCCATCCATTGTCCAGCCTCCCTCAAACTTCGGGGGCACATACAGGGGGTCATGGGGGTTATGTTTGCAAAGTTTGGTCTTGATCAGTCATTGGATGAAAATCACAGCAGTCTTGGCAAGTGAGTGGAGCTACTTCAAGTCCCATCATCCATGGTCCACCCTCCAGTAGGACGTATAGTGGGTCATGGGGGCTCTGTGTGCCAAGTTTGGTCTTTATCAGTCTTTGTTGGGGACCACAGTGGTCTGTGGGAACCGAAGCGTTTGAAAGTACTACAAATCCCATCATCCTTTCTCTGTCCACTCCCAAACCGGAGCAGGACGTAAAATCCATCATGGGGGTTATGTGTGCTAAGTTTGGTCCAGGTCTGTCGCTCGTGCAAGTCTCTGTGGCCTGTGAAAGTGAGAGCCAATCAGAAAGCTGCCACATACACTTCTGCCCTCCGCATACATACGTACATACATACAAACAAACATTCACTTTTATTAGATAGATAGATAGATAGATAGATAGATAGATAGATATGTACAAGATATCCAGGGCATCAATCTCTAGAAGTCTCAGAAAGAATCACACATCTACTGATTTTCGAGGATTGTTCAAAATTTAGAGGAAAAAAAAACACTTATGCCCCAAAAAACTACAACAGCAATCCCCTTGAATGCTTGTGTAACAGTGTATCTATGTGACACACAGCTAACCACAGAACTTCAACTTAGCAGAGATTTATACTAGGGCTGGGCGGTTTCGTTTCGTTAATTCGTAATTCGTTAAAAATTCGTTATTTTTTTTATAACGAAGCGATAACGAACCATTCTGGAGCAACTTAAAAACGAAACGAATTTTTAAATTCGTTTCGTAAATGCTTCGGATTCGTTATGTATTCGTTTCGTTATCGGTTTGAGGTCGTTTCGTTATTATTTCCGCATGTCTGGGGCAAGTTTTATAGTTGTTTTTTGTTTAATTAGTGAAAAAAAATTATAATATCACACCAACAGTCAACAACAGAGGGAGAGGGAAGCTTCAGAAGTTCCCCCTGTCCCATTTGGAGGTTTTTTAGCGTATTGCGCAGTCGTGTCTGCCATTAACGAATCGATTCGTTATTGTTTCGTATTTGTTTCGTTAATGTTTCGTAATTTTTTTTACATTTACGAAATTTCGTAAATATCGAACTTTTTAAAAGAAAAATTTCGGAATTCTTTTAAATATCGAAACGCAAAAACCCCCAAAAAACGAATCGATTTTAGAAACAAATTTTTCCGTTGTTACCCAGGCCTAATTTATACTATTACTTACTTACTTTAGTCCTCTTTGCAGATTCAATGATTTTATTTATTATTAGACTAACTGTAAACAGTTGGCTACTGCAGCCCTCATTGGGGCTTTCCGATGCTGAGTACTGAATTGTCTGCCACAGAGGGCCTTCCTTCCCAAACTACATTTCCCAGCATGCTGTGTTCTGAGTCTGCCATCCAGCCAAGCTAACTGCCCTTCCATATGGCAACCAGCAAGCAGCCTCAGTCTAGCAATGGCTTCTTTGGCTTTATCAAAGTTGCTTAATGCTTATACTAAAAATGAAACTGACTTACAGAATTTTAACTAAAATTATTGATGAATGTTCCGATTCCGAAATTTTTCTCCCCCCCCCCCACCTTTTGCATGATTCTTAATAGCAATTTGTTTGTACGAATCTAACGAGTTAGTGATGACTTACGGGACTGACAATAATTTTGCACAGCCCTAATAAACACTGTAGTTCTTGGGGAAAATGAGAGAAACTGGACAGGAATGGGAGGGACATTATCAGTTAAATAATTACACAACATTACTCAAGAAATGAGACTCTAAAAAAGGGGGATGGGGTGGCATTAATTGCAGTCAAGGATTGTAAAGTAAAGTCTAAATGAACAATACCAATAAGACTTCAGGAAAAATCTATTAACATAGCCATAATACAAGTTTAACATTCCAACTACAGAAACAGAAGAGGAAGAAATTGAAAGATTCCATGCCAGCTGCTTTGCGATTTTTACATTTATTGAGAGCTATGTCCAATTCAGTAGATGTAAAGGGTTCATGAAGGTTGTTGTTCTCAATCTCTGGTTGTCTGGCTATTGGTTTCTTTTCTACTTTGGTGGCAAAGTTATCAAAGTTGCTTTATCAAAGTTGCTTAATGCTTATACTAAAAATTAGGCTTGGCCGGTTTCGTTTGTTAATTTCGTAATTCGTTATTAATTCGTATTTAAATTAGCTTCCTGAGCCATGCAGGAATAGTGTGAGGAGTAAATTAGATTCGAAACAATTTTTTCAATTTATTTCGTAATTATTTCGTTATTATTTCGAAATTATTTCGAAATTATTTCGAAATTATTTCGTAATTATTTTCGCATGTCTGGTGCAAGTTTTATAGTTGTTGTTTGTTTTATCACACCAACAGTCAACAACAGAGGGAGAGGGAAGCTTCAGAAGTTCCCCCTGTCCCATTTGGAGGTTTTTTTAGCATATTGCGCAATCGCGCCCGCCATTAACGAATCGATTCGTAATTATACGAAATTTTGTAAATTTCAAAATTTTTAAAAGGAAAATTTCGGAATTCTTTAAAAAAACGAAATGCGATGGACCCCTAAAAACGAAACGAGTTTAGAAACAAATTTTTCCGTTGTTACCCAAGCCTACTAAAAATATAACTGACTTTGGGAGGTTTCCAAATGTAACAGAATTTTAACTAAAATTATTGGTGAATGTTCCAGGAAGCAATCGATCATACAAAAACCTGGACATGTTGGTAACCATAAGTGACAATACTAAAATAGCAAACAAGGCAGAACCAAACATAGGGAAATTTGGCCTAATATCAAGCAATGAAACAGTAAAGCAATCTATAACATTTGGAAGCAATACCCTGAAGCACCATATTAAAGAAATGAAAGAATGCAAATTCATCCAAGGATTTTTTTAAATTTATTTTTTTGCTGCTGAACCACAATTTTAGAAATTAGAAAGTAGAAGTCACTTTCATGCAATAGAAGAAATAAGTCACCAGGGACAGACAGCATATCAATAAAACTGCTTCAAGCTGTACAGACAGAATCCATTCAAATTCTAACTTAAATCTGCAACAAACAAAACGGTGTCCCACAAATTGGAAATGCTGGATTTGCATTCTAGTCTCAAGAAATGGGGCACCAGGATTGCAGCAACCACTGGGTCATTGAATTAATCTCCCATGCAAGCAAAGTGATGCTCAAAATTTTACAATGTGTGGAGCGAGAAATACCAGATGTCTCAGCTGGGTTCAAAAAAGTAAGAGGCACTAAGGATAATATTGCAAACATACAATGAATAATGAAGCAAACCAAAGAATTTCAGAAGAATATCAGGCTGTGTTTTATAGATTATAGCAAAGCCTTTGATTGTGTAAATTATGAAATATTATAGTGCACACTAAAAGAAATTACTGCACCGCAACATTTGGTTGTCCTGATGTGTAATCTCTACACCAGAATATGGAGAAAGAGAATGATTTCCATTTGGCAAGGCAATCAGACAAGGCTATCACCCTATCTGATAATATCAAATACAGTTCATACAGAATACATAATCTATAAACTGAATTGCATTCGGAGGAAAGAGGGGTGACAACGGGAGGAAGGAACACCATAGTTTAAGATATGCAGATGACATCACATTGCTAACCAGAAATAACGAAGGTTTGGAACAACTATTGAGGAAGGCCAAGGAAGAAATTACAAAGGCAAAACTACAATAAAACAAAACAAAACAAAAGATCACAGAGGGTTCCCATAACATTAAAATAAATGCTGAAATAGTCAAAAGACATTATTTCATTTGGCACAAACATAAATCCAAATGGAGACTGTTGTTAATTCTATTATATAAAACTAAGGCAGAGAGAAGGGACACTATCTGGAAATGCCACTCCCATTTTGGTGCTAAGTTAGCAAAACTACACAAAAATAGTTAACTATACGGTTTACCTGCTTATTTTTAAAAAAACATATGCCACCTTCCCACCAAATTAAGATCTACCCCACCCTTCTCACCCCCGAGGGGGGACTCAGGGCGGCTAACATAGGCAGCAATTCAATGCCACAATATCAGTAACACAATGTAAAAACATAATATATAGCCAATTAAAAACAGTAACATTAATTATAATCACATCATCACATAGCCATATAATCACATAATCACATAGCCGTTTCCAATTGTCGTAACAGTCCTGGTTCAGTGTCTAAAGTGCTGCTGTGCCCACCAGCCAAAGGCCTGGCTCCACAACCACGATTTTAGTTTTTTTCTAAAAGAAAGGAGGGAGGACGCCGATCTGATCTCGCTGGGGAGCGAATTCCACAAGGGGGGCACCACTGAGAAGGCCCTGTCCCTCATCCCCACCAGACGTGTTTGCAAAGCCAGTGGGACCAAGAGCAGGGTCTCCCCAGTAGATCTTAAATTATGAGGTGGAACGTAGAGGGAGATACGAGGGGTATTTTTAAGTAAGGTCCATTGGAACATAAGTACACAACGAAAGTTTATTTCAAAAAAGTAAATTTATTTTCAGAAAGTACATACTTCACTCTATTTTTCGACATAGTTGCCAAGTTTGTTCAAACACTTATCATACCTCTGAACCAATTTTGAAATACCCTCTTCATAAAAACTTGCCGCCTGCTGAAGCCACCAAATTGTCTGTAATCAAAGAAGGGCGACCGGAGCGGTCCTCATCATGGACGTTGTCACGGCCATCTTTGAATTGTCGTACCCACTTACGCACTTTGCTTTCACTCATAACAGTATCACTGTACACTTCACAAATCTGTCGATGAATTTCTGCAGCAGGCAGGTTCCTTGCTGACAAAAACCGTATCACTGAGCGAACCTCACATGCGGCGGGTGAGTTGATAGTCTTAAACATTTTTAAAGCACAGAACAGAACCGTACAGGTTAGCTGCAGAGCGGAAACTGAGCACAATTGTTCCCGAGGCATGCCGGTACACGACGCGGTATGCGCGCGAACTACTAGTGTCTACAACAAAATGGACCTTACTTAAAAAATACCCCTCATACATTCGGACAAGTAAGCTGGGCCGGAGCCGTATATCACAAATAATTTTAATATTTTTTTTCAGCAGACACAAGTTGTCTATAAACTGACGAAAGAAACAGTAGCTATCTTCTGATAATATTAAACAGCCGGGAGTATAGCTCTGAGACGGTTCACATGATCAAACCATACCAAGTAGTGTAAAACTGAAATATTACCTGGCGACGGGACTTAAGGGATGCCACCTTCATTTCTGGCAGAGCTTCTATGCTTTTAAAATCTGTATAACTAATAGAAACACAGTATGCCCAGCATGTGCTTGTTTTGCATCATTGGAATGCTAATGAAAGTAACAACTGTTACATTCTTCTTTATTGCACTGATGTAAAAACACATGGCCAAGAGGCCAAGGAGCAGTATAAAACTGTAGAAGCTTTGCCAGAAAATAAAGCTTTTCCACAGAGCTCTTCTCATCACTTTAGGGCTGCCACGTAATCTTGATTCTGATTCAGAACAACATTATTTCCAGGAATGCCTTGTTCCTGAGCAGACTTTAGGGCAGGAATACTAAATGCACAGACACCATCACTATGAAAATAAGAGCAGCGATTTCAGTTATGAGCCAATGCAATACAGATGAAAGAGGGGTTTTGCAAGTTCCGTTTAGTGATACGAACAGAGTGAAAGCAAGAAAGATTTCCTTCCGTTCCCCCTCCTTGTCTGCACAGACCCAACATACCATGAGAACTCTTTGAATTCTTGCCAAATACTCTGCAAGTACCCGTTAATCACATCCTGCCGGGAAACCGTTGTTTAAATAAAAACAGTCTTTTAGATTACTATCGTATATTGACATATAAATAACATACCTAAAACGAGTCCTTTTGTAAAATAAGAAATCATACACAGAATTACTAGGTTTCACTACTACACAGGAACTCCTCTCATGCTGTTGAACTGATAATGCTGAGCCATCGAGATCTACAGAAAGTAATAAAGCATAAATCATCCTTTTAGCAAAAATAATAAAAATAAAAAGTTGGTTCACTAACCTGTCTTTCCCATGGTCACGCTCTTGAAGCTTAGCTACAGAGGCAGCTTCTCTCAATGTTGTTGCTTCTGCTTTGCTAGAAATGGTTTGCAATTTCCTGGTACAGCTCCGAGCTCTTTGCCTGCACAAAAAAAGAATGTGAACAATAAAAGTGCAACCACCCATTCACAGTATTCAAGTAGCCTGGCAATGCCTTATAAGGACTACAGTCATTTTTTCCTTCTTCTTAACTAGATGTTTCCTTGTGGTCAGAAATTATTTATCTTCCAGATAAACTCTGCAATAGAGTAGCCCACTGTACAGTTTTGCATACCAATTTAGTTAAGCAATAGGCCATGCACGGACTGTGGAAAAAAACGGTAAAATAATATAATTTGAAATTGTGCCCAATACATTTTAAAGAGACAGCTGTGGTCAATTTTAGCGAGAGACACGCCATTCCTTGGAAGTGGAGTTCTCTCATTGTGCTTTATGATGTTTACTATTCTAGACAATTTACTGAGCAACCTATTGTTAACTGTGGCTACACACACTGCATAACTTGTGTCCAATTCTGGGCACCACCATTCAAGAGAGATATTGACAAGTTGGAATGTGTCCAGAGGAGGGTGACTAAAATGATCAAGGGTTTGGAGAACAAGCCCTATGAGGAGCGGCTTAAGGAGCTGGGCATGTTTAGCCTGAAGAAGAGAAGGCTGAGAGGAGATATGATAGCCATGTATAAATATGTGAGAGGAAGCCACAGGGAGGAGGGAGCAAGCTTGTTTTCTGCTTCCCTGGAGACTAGGGCACGAAACAATGGCTTCAAACTACAAGAAAGGAGATTCCATCTGAACATGAGGAAGAACTTCCTGACTGTGAGAGCCATTCAACAGTGGAACTCTCTGCCCCGGAGTGTGGTGGAGGCTCCTTCTTTGGAAGCTTTTAAACAGAGGCTGGATGGCCATCTGTCAGAGGTGATTTGAATGCAATATTCCTGCTTCTTGGCAGGGGGTTGGATTGGATGGCCCATGAGGTCTCTTCCAACTTTTTGATTCTATGATTCTATAACTTGATTTCTTATCCTCTTGTTGCTGATAGTTGTACGTGTGACCTGAATCCATGGGAGGGTCTTGCTATTCATAATGCAACATAAACAATATGTTCAGATGTTACTCTACCACAGTGTTTCTCAACCTGGGGGTCGGGACCCATGGGGGGGGGGGTCATGGGGGGATGTCAGGGAGATCACCAAAGACCATCAGAAAACACAATATTTTCTGTTGGTTATGGGGGTTCTGTGTGGAAAGTTTGGCCCAACTCTGTCGTTGGTGGGGTTCAGAATGCTTTTTAGTTTTAGGTGAACTATAAATACCAGCAACTACAACTCCCAAATGTCAAGATCTATTTTCCCCAACCTCCACCAACGTTCAAATTTGGGCATATTGAATATTCGTGCCAAGTTTGGTCCAGATCCATCATTGAGTCCACAGTGCTCTCTGGATGTAGGTGAACTACAACTCCAAAACTAAAGGTCAATGCCCACCAAACCCTTCCAGTATTTTCTGTTGGTCATGGGAGTTCTGTGTGCCAAGTTTGGTTCAGTTCCATTGTTGGTGGAGTTCAGAATGCTCTTTGATTGTAGGTGAACTGTAAATTCAACAATTACAACTCCCAAATGACAAAATCAATCTCCTTCAATCCCACCAGTATTCAAATTTGGGCATATTGGGTATTTCTGCCAAATTTGGTCCAGTGAATGAAAATGCATACTGAATATCAGATATTTACATTACGACTCCTAACAGTAGCAAAATTACAGTTATGAAGTAGCAATGAAAATAATGTTATGAATCCATGAAGGACTGGATTAAGGGGTTATGGCATTAGGAAGGCTGAGAAACACTGCTCTACCATTTTCTTGAAGTCAGGAGCAGGGGAGATCCTTGCCTGTACCATTTTCCTATTTTGGTAGAATCCTGCTCAATAAAGCTTGATGACAAATCCCTAGAAAGGCCTACAATTTTATCTGCTTTGTCTCATTCTTGTAAACAAATATCTCTTAATGTTAAAGCATTAAGCAAATCTGATCAATGAGCAATGGTTCCCAATCTGTGGTCCACAGACCATTATTGGTCCATGGGAACTAAAATATGGAAAGACCTTGTAAAATACAACTCCCAGGATGCCATTGCACTGAACCAGGATAGTTCAATTTTGTTTGTTGTTGTTTATTCATTCAGTCGTTTCCGACTCTTCGTGACCTCATGGATCAGCCCAGGCCAGAGCTCCCTGTCGACTGTCATCACCCCCAGCTCCTTCAGAGTCAAGCCAAGGATACAATCCACACATGGTATCCTTAGCTATCCAATAAAATTTACATGACGATTCATATTCAGGTTTCGGCAGTGACCAGGGGAGCATTTGCACAGCTAAAGCTTGTGCGCCAGCTGCGCCCGTACCTTGGGAAGTCTGACTTGGCCACGGTAGTCCATGCTCTGGTTACATCCCGTTTAGACTACTGCAACGCTCTCTACGTGGGGTTGCCTTTGAAGACGGCCCGGAAGCTCCAATTAGTCCAACGCTCGGCAGCCATGATACTAACAGGAGCGGAGCGCAGGGAGCATACAACTCCTCTGCTGCACCAGCTCCACTGGCTGCCGATTTGCTACCGGGCTCAATTCAAAGTGCTGGCGTTGGCCTATAAAGCCCTAAACGGTTCTGGCCCAAGCTACCTATCCGAACGTATCTCTGCCTATGAACCCACCAGGACTCTAAGATCTTCTGGGGAGGCCCTGCTCTCGATCCCGCCTGCTTCACAGGTGCGGCTGGCGGGGACGAGAGACAGGGCCTTCTCTGTGGTGGCCCCTCGGCTGTGGAACGCCCTTCCCATGGACATTAGATCAGCCCCTTCGTTAATGGTGTTTCGAAGAAAACTAAAAACCTGGCTGTTTGAACAGGCGTTCGGATAAATAGTGCAATGAACGATGAATATAGGAAACGGAATTATGGATGACGAATTGGATCACGATTTTAGTTACGAGACGTTGATGTGTTGTTATTGATGTGTCATTATTTTGTATATTATGCTGTTAATGGTTTTAAATATTGTTGTTCAATTGACTTTTGTTCTTGTTGTGAACCGCGTTGAGTCGCCTACGGGCTGAGAAACTGCGGTATACAAGCAAAGTAAATAAATAAATAAATAAATAAATCTTGCCCTTGGTCGGGCCCTCTTCCTTTTTCCTTCCATTTTCCCAAGCATCATTGTCCCACAAGGGAGAGGTTCGAGAGGGCCCGGCAAGAGTGCCATAGGCAACGCGGATCGAGGAGTAGGAAATGTGCTAATCTCCGCACATACTGCCGACCCAGCTCACTTTTAATTCCGAGAAGAACCACAGAGAAGATGTGCGCTGAGGCAACCTGTAAGTCTATTTCAAACACAATCAACTTTTCGACGGTGTGATGGCTCGGGAAGATAATAATCAAAGGAAAATTAATGAAGCAATTGTTCTGCATCCAGTCTCCAGGGCAGCAGAAAACAAGCTTGCTCCCTCCTCCCACGTATTTATACATGGCTATCATGTCTCCTCTCAGCCTTCTCTTCTTCAGGCTAAACATGCCCAGCTCCTTAAGCCGCTTCCTCATAGGGCTTGTTCTCCAGACCCTTGATCATTTTTAGTCACCTCCTCTGGACACATTCCAGCTTGTCAATATCTCTCTTGAATTGTGGTGCCCAGAATTGGACACAATATTCCAGGTGTGGTCTAACCAAGGAAGCTTTTAAACAGAGGCTGGATGGCCATCTGTCAGGGGTGATTTGAATGCAATATTCCTGCTTCTTGGCAGGGGGTTGGACTGGATGGCCCATGAGGTCTCTTCCAACTCTTTGATTCTATGATTCTATGAATAGAGGGGTAGTATGACTTCCCTGGATCTAGACACTAGACTCCTATTGACGCAGGCCAAAATCCCATTGGCTTTTTTTTTGCTGCAGCATCATATTGTTGGCTCATGTTTAATATGGCAATATACACTCATATAATCCAGTTGAAAGTACAGGGTGAGGCAGCATAACTTCCTTTTTAAAAATGCGCACCATTCAGTCGGTTGAAGAAGACGTAGTGGAGCGCTAGTGGTCTCGTTCGAGAGGCGGGAGTATAAAGTTTTGTCCTGACACAGTTCAATCGCCATCATGCATTGGAACAGTGAGGAGCGTGCTTTTGCCGTTGAGGCCTACTTTTCGAGCGGATTGGGAGTGGCCGGCCCGCTCTCCAGATTTGGCCCCTTGTGATTTTTTTCTATGGGTTTTTTGAAATCCCGTGTTTATGTGAACCGTCCAAGGACCCTACAAGATTTGAAGACCAACATCCAGGAAGAAATGGCCAACATAACGCCTGCTATGCTGGCAAGAGTCATGACAAATGCCAGAAATCGGTTACTCAGTGTATTTATTTATTTTATTTATTTGACTTGTATACCGCCACTCCCAATTTGGCTCGGAGCGGTTTACAGCAGTAGATTAAAACAATACAATTAACTTTAAAATACAATAAAAACAAGAACAGACATAGTCCCGAGTTATTCACCCATCGAAAGCTTGTCGGAAGAGAAAGGTTTTACAGGCTTTCCAAAAAGCAAGTAGGTCTCGGATAGATCAGGTTTCAGCTGGCAAGGCATTCCATAAATAAGGGTTTTATGGAGAATGGGGGACATCACCTACCTAATTTGATCTTCAAAACTACGTAAAACAAAACTTTATGTGTCTACATTATAACATTAGAAAAAAAAATTCTGATTCATACAATGGCTTTTATTAAGTTTTGAAAAAAGGAAGTTATGCTGCCTCACCCTGTAGATCAGTGGTTCTCAACCTAATGCTGCGAACCCTTAATACAGTTCCTTATGTTGTGGTGACCCCCAACCATAACATTATTTTCATTGCTACTTCACAACTGTAATTTTGCTCCTGTGATGAATCATCTTGTAAATACCCGATATGCAGGACGTATTTTCATTCATTTGGCACAAATACTCGATATGCCCAAATTTGAATACTGGTGGGGTTGGGGGAGGATTGATTTTGTCATTTGGGAGTTGTAGTTGCTGGGATTTATATTACAATCAAAGAGCGTTCTGAACCCAACCAGAAAATTGTATTACATTTCTAACAGAACAAAGCAAACAAACAGACAAAATACAAAATTTTTGAGTTTGGTAGTGGATTAAATGTCCTTTGACCAGTATCTGGCCACTTGGAGTGCTTCTGGTGTAGCCGCAAGAAGGTCCTCCATTGTGCATGTGGCAGGGCTCAGGTTGCATTGCAGCAGGTGGTCAGTGGTTTGCTCTTCTCCACACTCGCATGTCGTGGATTCCACTTTGTAGCCCCATTTCTTAAGATTGGCTCTGCATCTCGTGGTGCCAGAGCGCAGTCTTTTCAGCGCCTTCCAAGTCACCCAGTCTTCTGTGTGCCCAGGGGGGAGTCTCTCATCTGGTATCACCCACGGATTGAGATGCTGGGTTTGAGCCTGCCACTTTTGAACTCTTGCTTGCTGAGGTGTTCCAGTGAGTGTCTCTGTAGATCTAAGAAAACTATTTCTTGATTTAAGTCGTTGACGTGCTGGCTGATACCCAAACAAGGGATGAGCTGGAGATGTCTCTGCCTTGGTCTTTCACTATTGGCTGCAACTTCCCGGCGGATGTCAGGTGGTGCAATACCGGCTAAGCAGTGTAATTTCTCCAGTGGTGTAGGGCGCAGACACCCCTGATAATGCGGCATGTCTCATTAAGAGCCACATCCACTGTTTTAGTGTGGTGAGATGTGTTCCACACTGGGCATGCGTACTCAGCAGCAGAGTAGCATAGCACAAGGGCAGATGTCTTCACTGTGTCTGGTTGTGATCCCCAGGTTGTGCCAGTCAGCTTTCGTATGATATTGTTTCTAGCACCCACTTTTTGCTTGATGTTCAGGCAGTGCTTCTTGTAGGTCAGAGCACGGTCCAGAGTGACTCCCAGGTATTTGGGTGCGCTGCAATGCTCCAGTGGGATTCCTTCCCAGGTAATCCTCAGAGCTCGGGATGCTTGTCTGTTCTTAAGGTGAAAGGCACATGTCTGTGTTTTAGATGGATTAGGAATCAGTTGGTTTTCCCTGTAATAGGCAGTAAGAGCACCTAGAGCTTCGGAGAGCTTCTGTTCAACCATCTCAAAGCTCCCTGCTTGAGCGGTAATGGCACGATCATCAGCATAGATGAAGCTCTCTGTCCCTTCTGGCAGTGGCTGGTCATTTGTGTAGATGTTGAACATGGATGGGGCAAGCACGCTCCCCTGAGGCAGGCCGTTCTTCTGTTTCCGCCATCTGCTTCTCTGGCCCTGGAACTCAACAAAAAAGCTCCTGTTTTGTAGCAGGTTTCCTATGAGGCGGGTGAGATGGTAGTCCTTTGTGATATTATACATTTTTCTCAGGAGGAGGTGGTGGTTCACAGTATCATAAGCTGCTGACAGGTCTATGAAGACAGCTCCTGTGATCTGCTGCTTTTCAAAGCCATCTTCTATGTGCTGAGTCAGGTTCAGCACTTGTAGTTGCTGGGATTTATAGGTCACCTACAGTATTAAAGGGCATTCTGAATTCCACCAATGACAGAATTGAACCAAACTTGGGACACAGAGCTACCATGACCAACCCAGAAAATACCAGAAGGGTTTGGTGGGCATTGACCTTGGATTTTGGAGTTGTAGTTCACCTACATCCAGAGAGCACATGATGCATCTGGACCAAACTTGGTATGAATAAATACTCAATATGCCCAAATGTGGACACTAGTGGGGTTTGGGGAAGATAGACCTTGACATTTGGGAGTTGTTTGTTATTGTTCATTCATTCAGTCGTCTCCGACTCTTCGTGACCTCACGGACCAGCGCACGCCAGAGCTCCCTGTCGGCCATCACCACCCCCAGCTCCTTCAAGGTCAGTCCAGTCACTTCAAGGATGCCATCCATCCATCTTGTCCTTGGTCAGCCCCTCTTCCTTTTGCCTTCCACTTTCCCCAGCATAATTGTCTTCTCTAGGCTTTGCTGTCTCCTCATGATGTGGCCAAAGTACTTCAACTTTGTCTCTAGTATCCTTCCCTCCAATGAGCAGTCAGGCTTTATTTCCTGGAGGATGGACTGGTTGGATCTTCTCGCAGTCCAAGGCACTCTCAGAATTTTCCTCCAACACAACAGCTCAAAAGCATCGATCTTCCTTCACCTATAATCAAAGAGCAAGCCCCTGGTGGCGCAGTGGGTTAAACCCCTGTGCCGGCAGGACTGAAGACCAACAGGTTGCAGGTTCGAATCCGGGGAGAGGTGGACGAGCTCCCTCTATCAGCTCCAGCTCCTCATGTGGGGACATGAGAGAAGCCTCCCACAAGGATGATAAAACATCAAATCATCCGGGCGTCCCTGGGCAACGTCCTTGCAGACGGCCAATTCTCTCACACCAGAAGCGACTTGCAGTTTCTCAGGTCACTCCTGACACGACCAAAAATCAAAGAGCATTCTGAACTCCACCAATGATAGAACTGGGCCAAACTTCTCACATGGAACCCCCACGACCGACAGAAAATATTGTGTTTTCTAATTATCTTTGGCGACCCCTCTGACACCCCCTCACACCCCCAGGCAACCCCCCCCAGGTTGAGAAACACTGCTGTAGATCCAGGAACTGGATTATAGGGGTCCTCAGTCAACAGCCTGAGAATTGCTGGGATACACACTGTGGAGAAGAGACAACCAAAAGGAAGGAGGAGGAAATAGCCACCAGAGGGAAAATAATGATAAACTCAGGCAAAAAGAAAAGGGTTTTGGGAGGGCGGGAAACTCCGTTCTCAGCTCATAGAGCCGATCTTCATGAGAATGCCTGGTTCTGTTTGTTTTCCAGATGATGGGTGTCCATGACAGGAGACTTACGTGGGGTTCTCTTCCCGCATGCGCAGAGAGAGCGAGGTCTTCGCCTGCTTCGCGGGGTAAAGGGCGTTGAGATAAGGAAGGGGAGCCCTCTCGCCTCAGCCTGCCTTCCCGTCCTGCTGCTGAGGCTGCTGAGGCGCGGAAGGTGGAGCCTCCGAAGGGGCTATTGATCTTGGGGGAAGGAAGATTTGGACTGGTCGGTTCACAGCCACGGCACACAGGCACACCCCAGGGCTCTCCTGCCACGCCTCTTCCCTGTGGTTATCATATTTATACTAGCTGTCCCCTGCCACGCGTTGCTGTGGCCCAGTCTGGTGATCTGGAAAATAAAGTAATGAGAAAGTGTTGGTTTCTAATATATGTAATGTCTTTATGCTTGTGGGTAAACAGTATTTCTTGTTGTTTCTTTGTCAGTGTTGATGTGGAGATTGTCTGGTTTGCCTACTCTGGAACATGCAACATATCATTGTCCTTCTTTAGGGGTCCCTTTCAAATCTATGATACTATATCTCTCTGTGTGTGAATCATATCTATAAATAAAAATGTAATGTTCGTTTGTGGGATTTACAGAACTCAAAAACCACTGGACAAATTGACACCAAATTTGGACACAAGACACCTAACAACCCAATGTATGTCATTCACTCAAAAAAAATTGATTTTGTCATTTGGGAGTTGTAGTAGCTGGGATTTATAGTTCACCTACAATCAAAGAGCATTCTGAAGGACGGGTAAGATGGTCTTCCATTATGCGTTTCCTTGTGAGTTCGTAGGTGGCTGTGGAGTCCTATTCTTGATCGCATCTTCTTCCGCAGTGAGGGCATTGGTTTCCAGTTGGAAGGTGGTCCCGGTTGGGGTTGGCTTGACGCACCTCCCTCCTTGGCGCATTTCTCTCTTTCACCCTCCACTCGTGCCTCCTCAAATTCTGCAGCACTGCTGGTCACAGCCAGGCATGTAGCCGGTGTGGGGGGGGGCTTGAGGGGCTTCATCCCCCCCCCTGAAATTCTCATGGTGGTCCACGAGAAGGCCTTACTGGTGCATTATTTAAACTGTTATGTTTATTCATATCATGATCTGATCACCATGCTCAATATATCCCATATGCATGGGGGTATTGGGGTAATGATACAAAAGGTTTGCTAGGTAGACCCTCTTTCACTCAGACTCAGCCCCCCCCCCCCGAAACTCACCCCCCCCCAAACCCCCCCTGAAAATTTTTTAGCCCCCCCCCCCCCCCCGAAACGAAATCCTGGCTACGGGCCTGCTGGTCACAGCTGACCTCCAGCTGGAGCGCACAAGGGCCAGGGCTTCCCAGTTCTCAGTGTCTATGCCAGAGTTTTTAAGGTTGGCTTTGACCCCATCTTTAAATCTCTTTTCCTGCCCACTAACATTCCATTTTCCATCCTTGAGTTCGGAATAGAGCAACTGCTTTGGGAGATGGTGGTCAGGCATCCGGACAACATGGCCGGTCCAGCGGAGTTGATGGCGGAGGACCATCGCTTCAATGCTGGTGGTCTTTGCTTCTTCCAGCACGCTGACATTTGTCCGCTTGTCTTCCCAAGAGATTTGCAGGATTTTCCGGAGGCAGCGCTGATGGAATTGTTCCAGGAGTTGCATGTGACGTCTGTAGACAGTCCACGTCTCACAGGCATAGAGCAGGGTTGGGAGGACAATAGCTTTATAAACAAGCACCTTGGTATCCCTACGGATGTCCCGGTCCTCAAACACTCTCTGCTTCATTCGGAAAAATGCTGCACTTGCAGAGCTCAGGCGGTGTTGTATTTCAGTGTCGATGTTGACTTTGGTGGAGAGGTGGCTGCCAAGGTAGCAGAAATGGTCAACATTTTCTAATGTTACACCATTAAGCTGTATCTCTGGCATTGGAGAGGGATTGGCTGGTGACTGCTGGAAAAGCACCTTGGTTTTTTCAATGTTCAATGACAGGCCGAGCTTCTCGTATGCTTCTGCGAAGGTGTTGAGAGTGGCTTGTAGATCTTCCTCTGACTGCGCACAGATGACGTTGTCATCAGCATACTGCAGTTCTATAACAGATGTTCTTGTAACCTTGGTTTTGGCTTTCAGTCTGCTGAGGTTGAATAGCTTGCCATCTGTCCGATAGATGATTTCCACTCCGGTGGGAAGCTTCCCATCAACAAGGTGAAGTATCATAGCGATGAAGATGGAGAATAGAGTTGGGGGCAATAACACATCCCTGTTTGACACCTGATTCCACCTTAAATGGGTCACTTTGGGAGCCACTGCTGTCCAAAACTGTTGCCATCATGTCATCATGGAGGAGCCACAGGATGTGAACATCCTGTGGCTCCTCTATGATGACATGATGGCAACAGTTTTGGACAGCAATGGCTCCCAAAGTGACCCATTTAAGGTGGAATCGGGTGTCAAACAGGGATGTGTTATTGCCCCAACTCTATTCTCCATCTTCATCGCTATGATATATATATAGCTGTCCCCTGCCACGCGTTGCTGTGGCCCAGTCTCCTGAGCTGGAAAATCAAGTAATGAGAAAGTGTTGGCTTCTAATATATGTAATGTCTTTATGCTTGTGGGTAATCAGTATTTCCTGCTGATTCTTTGTCAGTGTTGATGTGGAGATTGTCTGGTTTGCCTAGTCTGGAACATGCAACATATCATACTTCTTCTTTAGGGATCCCTTTCAAATTTATGAAACTATATCTCTCTCTGTGTGAATCTATCAATATAAATAAAAATGTATTGTTTGTTTGTGGGATTAACATAATTCAAAAACCACTGGATGAATTGACACCAAATTTGGACACAAGACACCTAACTACCCAATGTATGTCCTTCACTCAAAAAAATGATTTTGTCATTGTAGTTGCTGGGATTTATAGTTCACCTGCAATCAGAGAGCATTCTGAACTCCACCAATGATGGAATTCAACCAAACATGGCACACAGAACTCCCATGAACAACAGAAAATACTAAAAGGATTTGGTGGGCATTGACCTTGAGTTTGGGAGTTGTAGTTCACCTACATCCAGAGAGCACTGTGGACTCAAATAATGATAGATCTGGACCAAACTTGGCACGAATACTCCATATGCCCAAATATGAAGACAGATGGAACGTGGGGGAAATAGACCTTGACATTTGCGAGTTGTAGTTACTGGGATTTATAGTTCATCTACAATCAAAGAGCATTCTGAACTCCACCAATGATGGAATTCAACCACACATGGCACACAGGACTTCCATGACCAACAGAACACACTGGAAGGGTTTGGTGGGCATTGACCTTGAGTTTGGGAGTTGTAGTTCACCTACATCCAGAGAGCACTGGGGACTCAAACAATGATGGATCTGGACCAAACTTGACACAAATATTCCATATGCCTAAATATGAACACAGATGGAGTTTGGAGGAAATAGACCTTTACATTTGGGATTTGTAGTTACTGGGATTTATAGTTCACTACAATTAAAGAGCATTCTGAAACCCACAAACGACAGAAATGGGGCAAACTTCCCACACAGAACCCCCATGACCACCAGAAAATACTTAAGGCCACGCAGTCCAACTCCCTTCACCACGGCAAGAAAATGTAATCAAATACAGTTTACCCACAAACAGAAAGAAATTACACATATTAGAAATCAACACTTTCTCATTTCTTTATTTTCCAGATTACCAGACTGGGCCACAGCAACGCGTGGCAGGAGATGCCTAGTCTATATAAATAAAAATGTAATGTTCGTTTGTGGTATTAGCATAACTCAAAAACCACTGGACAAATTGCCGCCAAATTTGGCCACAAGACACCTACTAACCCAAGGAGTGACCATCACTTAAAAAATAATAATTTTGTAATTTGAGATTTGTAGTTGCTGGGATTTATAGTTCACCTACAATCAAAGAGCATTCTGAACTGCACCAATGATGGAATTGAACCAAACTTGGCACACAGTTCTCCCATGACCAACAGAAAATACTGGAAGGGTTTGGTGGGCAGTGTCCTTTGGTTTTGGAGTTGTAGTTCACCTACATCCAGAGATCACTGCGGACTCAAACAATGATGGATCTGGACCAAACTCTACACGAATACTCAATATGCCCAAATGTGAACACTGGTGGAGTTTGGGGAAAATAGATCTTGACATTTGGGAGTTGTAGTTGCTGGGATTTATAGTTCACCTACAATCACAGAGCATTCTGAACACTCCACCAACGATGGAATTGGGGCAAACCTCCCACACAGAACCCCCATGTGGGCCACAGCAGCGCATGGCAGGGGATGGCTAGTCATATATATCTATCTATATCTATAGCTGGATGGCTCTTTGTCAGGAGGGCTCTGATTACATATTCTTGCCCTGGTGAAGAGAGTTGGACTGCATGGCCTTAAGTATTTTCTGTTGGTCATGGGGGTTCTGTGTGGGAAGTTTACCCCAATTCTGTCGTTCGTGGGGTTTAGAATGCTCTTTGATTGTAGGTGAACTATAAATCCCTGTAACTACAACTCCCAAATTTCAAGGTCTATGTTCTCCAAACTCCATCCATATTCATATTTGGACATATAGAGTACTCATGCCAAGTTTGGTCCAGATCCGTCATTGTTTGAGTCCACAGTGCTCTCTGGACGTAGGTGAACTACGAAATTTTTCAGTTTAAAAAAAACCTGGTTTACTCATGAATTTTAACTGGTTAACCAAATCCCCATGCTAAGTCTATGAGATGCAAAAAATTAAGAGTCCCTCCAGAACTGCAAGCACTATCTCAAGCAAATATTGACAATTTATTCACACTGTCATTACTTGCAGCAATAGCCGATGTAGCGAAGCAACCAAGTTGGGTGTGTGTGTGTTGAATGCTCTCATTAAGGAGGCCAGACTTGGTGGAGGTGGTTGACAGGGGCGGAGCTGCAGGCTATTGAAGGCTGCTCTGCCCCCTGCTGTGCTCTTTGCTTCAGCGTGACCCTACCCCCCCCCCTGAAATTTTCAAAAAACCCCCCTCAAAATTTTCAACCTTCCCCGAATTTTTTTCTGGCTACGGCCCTGCCTCACCATATTGTTGACACACTTTCCATTACCCATCAGATTCATGTTTTAGTATATTGTTGCTAATGCTTCACCTAATTTTCTACAGTTGTCCACCTTGATCGCTAATGTTTCTATTACTGATTTGTTGTTGCTTTTCTTCCTGGTTGTGGATTTAGATCAGGGGTCCTCAAACTAAGGCCTGCGGGCCAAATACAGCCCTCCAAGGTCCAGACAAGACAGAGGTCCTACTGGTCAGTCATAAGGCCGAACAGGGCATAAGGTTACAGCCTGTGTTAGATGGGGTTACACTCCCCCTGAAGACGCAGGTTTGCAGCTTTGGGAGTGATCCTGAACTCATCACTGAGCCTGGAACCCCAGGTCTCGGCGGTGGCCGGGAGAGCTTTGCACAATTAAAACTTGTGCGCCAGCTGCGCCCGTACCTTGGGAAGTCAGATCTGGCCACAGTGGTCCACGCTCTTGTTACATCCCGAATAGATTACTGCAACGCACTCTACGTGGGGTTGCCTTTAAAGACTGTTTGGAAACTTCAACTAGTCCAACGGGCGGCAGCCAGATTACTCACCGGAGCATCATACAGGGAACATACCACCCCTCTGTTATGTCAGCTCCACTGGCTGCCGATCCAGTTCCAAGCACAATTCAAAGTGCTGGTTTTGACCTACAAAACCCTATACGGCTCCGGCCCAGCGTACCTGTCCGAACGCATCTCCTTCTACGTCCCACCTCGGAGTTTAAGATCTTCTGGGGAGGCCCTGCTCTCGGCCCCACCTCTATCACAAGTGAGATTGGAGGGGACGAGGAGCAGGGCCTTCTCGGTGGTGGCCCCTCGCCTGTGGAACTCGCTTCCCGGGGAAATTAGGTCATTGACATCCCTCCTCTCGTTTAGAAGGAAACTAAAAACATGGATATGGGACCAGGCCTTTGGGTAATCTGGCAGATAGACAAAGAACAATGACGACTAGAATTGGATAGGATTATGACAATGCGGAATGAACTTACGGATTTTGAGCTTGGCGAACGTTGATCATTAGATTGGTTTTTATTAGCTATGATGTATAACTGGATTGTTTTGTTTTTAATTGTTGCTGATATATATTTTATCTTACTATTGTATTGCTGGCATCGAATTGTGCCTTCTGTAAGCCGCCCTGAGTCCCCCCTCGGGGGTTGAGAAGGGCGGAGTAGAAATGCGCGAAATAAATAAATAATAAGGTAATTTACCCGGCCCTCGCTCAGGGTCAACCTAAGTCTGAAACTACTTGAAAGCACACAACAACAATCCTATCTCATCAACCAAAAGCAGGCCCACACTTCCCATTGAAATACTATTTAGTTTATATTTGTTAGAATTGTTCTTCATTTTAATTACTGTATTGTTTTGTTTTTTGCACTACAAATAAGATATGTGCATTGTGCATTTATTCAAATTATAATCTGGCCCTCAAACAGTTTGAGGGATTGTGACCTGGCCCTCTGTTTAAAAAGTTTGAGGACCCCTGATATAGATGATGATCCTACTTTGTAAGTGAACTGTTGAGTGTTGTGCTTTTACATTTAGTTGGGCGGTTCTAACTCTCTGTCCTCCATACCTGCATACATTCCAATTCTTGTTGCTTGTAGCCTTGCCAAAGTATCTCAGGGCAGGTTTACCAAAGTGTGGTTTGATTACTTAGTTGATCTGAATCCTTGCCCATCCTATCTCTTGATCTCAACTTCAAACTTCTGCTCCTGCAGACAATGGCTGTGTGTGCGGACTAGTTTTTCTGGTTTGGAGACCAAAGCCTGTGACTCTTAAGTATCTGCTCAGCCATGAAAGTGATCTTTGAACAACTGATTAAAGCTGGATCTACACTGGCATATAATCCAGATGATCAAAGCAGATTATCCACAGTATCTGCTTTATATGAGTCTACACTGCTAGATAATCCAGTTCAAAGCACATAATCTGGATTTTATATGGCTCTGTAGAAGGGGCCTGTGATTTTAGATTGCTATTTTTTGTTTTGTATTTTTTTTTCAGTTTCTATTTGTTTTCATTTACCACAGTAGGAAAACATCCTCGCTTTCTTCATATACACACACACCCCATTCCTGATTGTTTTTCTTGGTTTTAGGACTGCATTGTGTGCTCTGCAAGGGACTACTGAGTCTCTGCTAACAGCATCTAGACATTCAGGAATAGGCAAGAGGTGTCCAGCATAAACCTGCAACAACCCGGTGTCCGCCATATCTTTATTTTCAGTCTTTTTCGTTTCACACTTTTCAGCCTTGGACTTCCAGATTTTTTATTCCTTCTCCTTTCAGAAGAGTCATCATCATCATCATATTTAATTACTTATTAATTGCCCTCCATCTGAGAATGCTCTAGTCTATTTAGAGCTAAATTGTAAAAGATAAAATACATACATACAAAAATTAAAAATTAACAGAGATCGAATGCTCTAGTAAAAAGCCAGACCTTAAGTGCTAGAGTAAAAGGCCCTAAGTAATGCATGGCTCTCATATAGGGCGGCAAGGAATTCCATAAGGCAGGGGCAGAAATAGAAAAAGCCCTGTGTCTGGTCCTTTCCAAGTGCACTTCTCAAGGACCCGGTATATGAGTAAGTTGCGTTGGGCTGGTCGTTGCGACCTCCGATGATGGGAGAAGGAGAGGTGGTCCCTAAGGTACGATGGACCCTGGCCGTAAAGAATTTTAAAGGTCAGAACTAGCATCTTATACAGGTCACGGTACTCAGTTGGAAGCCAATGTAAATGTTGCAGCACTGGTGTTATATGGCATTTCATGGGCGTTCTTGTGAGTAACCTGGCTGCCGCATTCTGAACAATACGGAGCTTTCGGGTTGTAGACATCAGAATGCCAACATACAGGGTGTTGCAATAGTCCAGCCTAGACATGACCGTGGCATGGATGACAGTTGCCAGAGCCTCGTCAGATAGGTAGGGTGCCAGTTGCCTCGCTTGTCATAGATGGAAAAAGGCCTGTTTGCTGGCGGCAGTGACCTGAGCTTCCATTGTCAGCTGCGAATCCAGGGCGACACCTAAGCTCTTAACAGTGGTCAATGGAGATAGGACGGCACCATCGAAGGTGGGTAACGGATGAGTCAGACCTGCCGGGCGGCCATGCCAGAGAATCTCAGTCTTCGCCGGGTTCACCTTCAGTCTGCTAGCACATAGCCAGTTCGACAGAGCCTCCAGACATCGGGTGAAATTGTCTGGAATTGACATTGCTCCAGGCTCCAGACACAGAAGGAGTTGGGTATCGTCCGCATATTGGTAGCAGTCCAGGCCGAAACTCCAAGCCAAACTAGCAAGGTGTCTAATGTAGATGTTGAAGAGAAGAGGAGAGAGAATTGCACCTTGGGGGTCCCCACATAGGAGGGGGGATCTATCGGAGACTTGATCCATGTACTCCACGTGTTGACTCCGGTTACAGAGAAATGAGTTGAACCAATTAAGGGCCTGACCGCGAACCCCGGACATGGCAAGACGGTGAATCATTAGATCATAGTCGACAGTGTCAAACGCTGCGGTAAGGTCAAGAAGTACCAGTAGCGCGGATCCACCGTTGTCAGACTGGCGACAATGGTTCATCTGTAATGGCAAGCAGGACTGTCTCCGTCCCATGGCCTGGGCGAAAACCTAACTGGAAAGGGTCCAGGCCAGCTGTGTCATCCAGGAATTGTTGCAATTGTCCCAGTACAGCCCGCTCTATCACCTTACCTAAGAATGGCAGATTAGAAACAGGACAGTAATTGGCAAGGGTCATAGGATCCAAGTTAGGTTTCTTTAACAAGGGACGAACCCTTGCCTCTTTTAGGTTGTCCAGAAAAAACCCTGTTCAAGAGAGCCATTGATTATCTGAAATTGTGCATAGTTTTATTTCTTTCATTTACACTGAAGACTTAAAGCAGTTTGACACCCCTACAGTGACCATGGTTCAATGCTATGGAATAATGGAAACTGTGGTTTTACACAGTCTTTAGCCTTCTCTGCTTAAGGAATGTTGGTGTCTCATTAAACTACAAATCCCAGGATTCAATAGCATCATTGTAGGATAATAATAATAATATAATAATAAAACTTTATTTATATACCGCTCCATCTCCCCGAGGGGACTCAGAGCAGTTCCCAGGTAACATCACAAAACATACAAAGTAAAAACAACCTAACCATAAGATTAACAAAACAAAAAATAAGCATAAAAGATGTCTCCATAACACACATATATTAAAAGTAATCCTGCCTGTTCAAGGCAATTAAAAAATTTAAAAGGCTGGGCCAAGATTTGTGCAAGCCCAAAAATTCTAGGGGGCCCGGGAATTAAGTGCATGCTATGGCAGGCTACAATAATATTAGGTACGGGTCTGTGGCTGTTCATTCCGGGGCCGATTAGAGGAAAGAATCTGGGTAATTGGTAGGAAGAATAAGGCCGTATTCGACAATGTGTACAAAAGGAGGGGAGGGATGGGGCTTGTCTTATTTCCCTTGGAAGGGCGTTCCAGAGGCGGGGGGCCACCACCGAGAAGGTCCTCTCTCTCATCCCCACCAACTGCGCTTGAGACGGTAGTGGGACCGAGAGGAGAGCCTCCCTGGAAGATCTTAGAGCTCGTGAAGGAGATGCGATCGCGGAGATAGGCAGGGCCCGAACCATGCAGCTGGTGGACAAGTCTACATAGAGACCACCAAACACAGCCCCAAACATGAATCAAAGAACATGAAAGGCACTGCAGACTACTTCAACCAGAGAAGTCAGCCATAGCAGAGCACCAGATGAACCAACCTGGACACAGCATATTATTTGAGAACACAGAAATGATGGACCACTCTAACAACTACCATGTCAGAGTACACAGAGTAGCAACAGACATCCATAAGCATGTGGACATTGGCATTTTCAAATAAAAGTTCTTTTTATATCTCTCCCAGACCCTAATCAGAGAGGACCTGATAAAATGGTTCCCAAAGTTTCTCTACTTTAGTTTTCCCATACCATACATATGAGTGCCAACCTTTTCTCAAATCAAAGCCCTCTAGTGTTAACATTTTAATTTTAGTTAATTTTGTCCAGTCTTTTATCCATACCAATGCACATGCTTCAAAATAGAGCTTAAGATTCAGAATGCTTTTAATACTGGTAGCCAGATTTTGGAGCCCCCGGTGGCGCAGTGGGTTAAACCCCTATGTCTGCAGTACTGAAGGTCACAGGTTCGAATCCGGGGAGAGGCGGATGAGCTCCTTCTATCAACTCCAGCTCCTCATGCGGGGACATGAGAGAAGCCTCCCACAAGGATGATAAAAACATCAAATCATCCGGGCATCCCCTGGGCAACATCCTTGCAGATGGCCAATTCTCTCACACCAGAAGCGACTTGCAGTTTCTCAAGTCACTCCTGACACGACAAAAAAAAAAGCCAGATTTTGTTCATTTTCATGGTTTCCTCCTTTCTGTTGAAATTGTCCACATGCTTATTGATTTCAGCGGCCACTCTTGTGTAATCTGACATGGTAGTTGTTCGAGTGGTCCAGCATTTCTGTGTTCTCAAATAATATGATGTGTCCAGGTTGGTTCATCAGATGCTCTGCTATGGCTGACTTCTCTGGTTGAAGTAGTCTGCAGTGCCTTTCATGTTCCTTGATTCGTGTTTGGTGGTCCCTATGTAGACATGTCCACAGCTGCATGGTATACAGTAGACTCCTCTTGTCCTTTGCTGAACGAAGCATTTGTTGGATTTTTTTAGTAGGTCTGTAGATAGTTTGTAAGCCGTCCTGAGTCTCCCTTCGGGAGTTGAGAAGGATGGGATAGAAATGCGAGAAATAAATAGATTGCATTTCCACATCAGCTTCCCTATGTGGTCAGTGGTTCCCTTGATGTATGGCAGGAACATTTTTCCTCTGGGTGGAAATGCCGGACCACTTTAACAACCACCATGGCAGAGACGCAAAAGATCTTAAAAAGAACTTTACAAGAAAACCAGAGTATTACTTATTAGGCTTTACTGGTTTGGATCTACAACTGACGGAACAAGAGGATAAACTTTTTACATATATTACGACCGCCGCTAGAATTGTTTTTGCTAGAGAGTGAAAGCAAGATTCAGTACCACCCGTACAGGATTGGGTGGAAAAAAATCAGAGAAATAAAGGACATGGACGAATTGACTTTTTTGTTGAAGAAAAATACAAGCATTATAATAAAAAGTACGAATTGGGACAATCTTCATGACTATCTGGACAATTTGCAAAAATAAAAAACAAGAGAGACAATTTTATTATCTTTAATAAAAAAATTATATATATATTTGAATAATAAGAATATTTTATCCAAGAAGATGGAATGCAAGTCACCTTTGTGTGTGTGTGTGTGTGTATGTATTTTTGTAGTTTATATATTATTATTTTTTAAATCTTTTTTTATTTTTATTTTATTTTATTTTTTTCAGGGTTTATTTAGGATGTCTTCTTTACTTTTTACTTTACTGGCCTTTCCCTTTCTCTTTTTTTTTCTTCACTTTTCTATACCCTATTGTTCTCACGCTTTCATTGTATACTATATAAAAATTTAATAAAATGTCTTTAAAATAATTTTTTTTAAAAAACCACCATGTCAGACTACACAGAGAAGCCATTGAAATCCGTAAACATGTGAACAATTTCAACAGAAAGGAGGAAACCATGAAAATGAAAAAAATGGCTACCAGTATTAAAAAAAAAACTCTAAAATTATAACAGTAAAACAACACCCAAACACAGGGAAACTCCAGAGAGGAAACAATCAGGGACAGCTAATCACTTCTCAACAAAAGATTTCCCCAGGCACTAACAAGCCACACCAAAAAACTGCCAGGCCCTCAAATGCTTATCAAGGTGGCCAATTGAAACATTTACACCTACCTCCAACAGACAAGAGTTCTTTCTCCCACTTTGGACATTCCACAGATATATAAACCCAATTTTCCTAGTTCCAACAGACCTCACAACCTCTGAGGGTGCTTGCCACAGATGCAGGCGAAACGTCAGAGAGAATGCTTCTAGAACATGACCATATAAAAAACCTACAACGACCCCATATAGTTGTTTTATTGTAAGTTATAATTTCTCTCAATCATATTTTTAAAGGGAATTGTGGGAGATGAAGTCCAAAACACCTGGAGGGCCAAAGTTTGCCCATGCCTGGTATAAACCTTTCTGCTTGAGAGAACAGTTAGAACTGTTACAACAGTTAGAAAAGAACCAGAACTGGGGGCTATGGCAACAATAAAGGCCTCTCCACAGCATCAGTTTTATGGGATGCAGCTCCCTTTGACACATATATTATTATTGTGTCTCCTCCCTTCCACAGTAATGGAAAGCAGTAAGTAGCCCAAAACAGAAAAGGAAAAAGATGAGCTGAGCCTTTTTGGTATTGGAAAGGGATACCGTTTCCTTGTTGCTCTGGCTGGATCTACACTGCCATATAACCCAATTTCTGATCTCAGATTATCTGCTTTTTTTGGGACCTGCCTATCTTCATAACCACATTTTCCCCTACGAACCAACACAATCTCTAAGATCCTCTGGGGAGGCTCTTCTCTCGCTCCCACCCCCATCTCAGGCACAGTTGGTGGGGATGAGAGAGAGGACCTTCTCGGTAGTGGCCCCCTAGCACTGGAACTCCCTCCTCAGGGAGATTAGGCTAACACCCACCCTGCCCATCTTCTACAAAGATTTAAAGACATGGTTGTTCTGCTGTGCTTTTGACTAGACAAGCCCCCAGATAGCTTGGACTCAAATAGGATTCAAAATCCATGCACTTTATTATTGTTCTGCACTTAAATTCATAATGCTCTATTCTCATACTGCCCTCTATTTTCACTATTGTCATGTGATCGATGCACTTTCTCCATCAGCCCTATCTTCACAATTGTCTTTGCACCAGTCTGCCCACCCATACCCTGAAACTGATTGTTATCATAGAGCTGGTTGTTGGTTGACGTTTTGCTTTTATATTTTGTTATAATGTTGTTTTATTCTGTTTTATGTTGCCATTATATATTTTAATGTGCTATTTTATTATGCTGTTCAGGCTTGTCCCTATGTAAGCCGCCTCACGTCTCTTTGGGGAGAAGGAGGCGGGGTATAAAATAAAGTTATTATTATTATTATTATTATTATTATTATTCCCGTTCAAATCTGATAATCTGGGATAAAAAACTTCTTTGTGAAGTGTTTCATAGAATCATAGAATCAAAGAGACCTCATGGGCCATCCAGTCCAACCCCCTGCCAAGAAGCAGGAATATTGCATTCAAATCACCCCTGACAGATGGCCATCCAGCCTCTGTTTAAAAGCTTCCAAAGAAGGAGCCTCCACCACACTCCTGAGCAGAGAGTTCCACTGCTGAACAGCTCTCACAGTCAGGAAGTTCTTCCTCATGTTCAGATGGAATCTCCTCTCTTGTAGTTTGAAGCCATTGTTCCGCGTCCTAGTCTCCAGGAAGCAGAAAACAAGCTTGCTCCCTCCTCCCTGTGGCTTCCTCTCACATATTTATACATGGCTATCATATTTCCTCTCAGCCTTCTCTTCTTCAGGCTAAACATGCCCAGCTCCTTAAGCCGCTCCTCATAGGGCTTGTTCTCCAGACCCTTGATCATTTTAGTCGCCCTCCTCTGGACACATTCCAGCTTGTCAATATCTCTCTTGAATTGTGGTGCCCAGAATTGGACACAATATTCCAAGTGTGGTCTAACCAAAGCGGAATAGAGGGGTAGCATTACTTCCCTAGATCTAGACACTATGCTCCTATTGATGCAGGCCAAAATCCCATTGGCTTTTTTTGCCGCCACATCACATTGTTGGCTCATGTTTAACTTGTTGTCCACGAGGACTCCAAGATTTTTTTCACACATACTGCTCTTGTTGTGTTTCTAATAATAATAATAATAATAATAATAATAATAATAATAATAATAATAATAATAACAACCTTTATTTATACCCTGCTACCATCTCCCGCAGGACTCGGTGCGGCTTACAAGAGGCCAAGCCCAAATACATCATAAAACATAACAATAACAACACAACAATAAATAACTCATAACAAAGCAAAACAATATGATAATGACATGACGCAATTAAAACCGGTGGCAGGGCCAAATGTAAAAATTAAAATTTTAAAATGCTGGGCATGTCCAGGGAAATAGGTTGGATATTTTCAAAGATAGATGGGCATGCAGACAGTACTAAATCTCTCATAAAGTGCATTTGGGACATATTGCTTGGAAGTCCTTATTCTGGGAAGGCACACTGGAACATCCACGTCTTCAAGCTCCTTCTAAAGACTGCCAATGTTGGGGCCTGCCTGATGTCCTTGGGGAGAGAGTTCCAGAGTCGCAGGGCCACCACCGAAAAGGCCCTGTCCCTCGTCCCCACCAATCGCGCTTGCGATGCAGGTGGGATTGTGAGCAGGGCCTCTCCAGATGAATGAAGAGATCGTGTGGGTTCGTATACACGCTACACTGCCATATCATCCAGATTATCAAAGCAGATAATCCACATTATCTGCTTTGAACTGGATTATATGAGTCTACACTGCCATATAATCCAGTTCAAAGCAGATAACCTGGATTTCATATGGTAATGTAGAAGGGGCCTTAGAGAAATATAGACTTTACAGAGTGAAGATATCTACCAAAACTACTTCACCAAACCATTGTTAGTTTAAAAATGGGAGTGGAAATGGAAAATGTCCAAAGTTCAAATGTAATGAGTTGTGTTGTCATCTTAACAAAAACAGAATTAAGCAGAAGCTCAACTGGTTTTTCTATAGCTGTGTAAACAGGAAGAAGTCTAGCAAATGAAGTCACTTTTTATAGGAATATTGGGTAATGTGGGGAAGCAAAGTAGCATTTGTAGATTTTCTGCTTGTCAGATGTGAGAGGATTCCTAGTCCCTGACGGTTAACCTCCTAATGGCACACTGAGGCCCCATATAAAATCTAGATTACCTGCTTTGAACTGGATTATATTAGTCTACACTGCCACATAATCCAGTTCAAAACAGATAATCCAAATTTGATATGGCAGTGTAGAAGGCCATAGATGAGTCAGGATATACAACATAGTGACCTCCAGAAGTTTTGAACTTCAACTCTCACAGCCCCAGGCCAGCAATAATTGGAAACAGGTTATAACTGTTGTACAGAGTGCGGCAGCATAACTTCCTTTTTAAAAATGCGCGCCATTCAGTCAGTTGAAGACGTAGCGGAGCGCTAATGGTCTTGTTCAAGAGGCGGGAGTATAAAGTTTTGTCCTGACACAGTTCAGT
>NW_026847660.1:59803484-59822176 GCF_025583915.1 Anolis sagrei ordinatus | reverse complement strand
TGCATATGCTCACAACCAGTGCCTTAGGGTCTCCATAAGTTGGAAAATGACTTGAAGGAACACATCAACAAGGAGTGCCTAGCTATGGAGAATCTTAATATACTATGGACTTGATAGAGGATTTTTGTGACTCTAAGAAATGCAACTTTATGTGTCTGGCTTAAAGACTAGTTACTTTTCATTCTTGACCCATGTCAAAAATATTAAATGTGTTTTCATATTTTGATTTCCAGGATCAAAGAAATTTATTCTGAGTGATGATGGTAATTTGGAGATTTATAGCATTAAAAGCAGTGATTCTGGGAGGTACACCTGCAAAGTGAGTTATCTGTACAACAGCACACAACTGACTACAGAAATTCATTTCATGGTATACGGTAAGGCTTTATTAATTTCGGTTTCAAGTATCTATACTGTTTTGTACACATAACATTTATATGTGATGTATCGTAACTCAGAAGAATTTTATTATTTTGATAAAAAATACATTTGAAGTTAGGCATAACCACAGAAACCCTTTTTTTTAGCCCAGCTTAGATGTACTAACAATTTACCTACAAAGCTAAAATTCTATGTTGATTTACTTGTTGAATTTTCTAATGCTCATGTGCTCGGAGATGACATTATTACCCAATTACGACAGAGCTTCAGATCACATAGTTTCATCTGTGTGAACTACAAGCACATGCTGCTGTATGTGTTGTTGATTTTGTCCTATTTTTTGGTATTATAGCTACAATATTGTGGTATGGTCCCGGTACAGGAGTGCAGTGGCGCTAGCCCTATTGTAAAGGTTGTACACCAATTGTACCGGGCTTCCACCAATTGTAAGGTCTGCACGCACCAGTTGTACAATTGTGTTAATTGCGAAGGTGCTGCAATTCCAACAACAGACAGGGTATAGGGTTTTTAACCTTAAAGAACCCACACACTGTCACTAATTCTATAGACTGTTCTTGAATTCTGCCACCAGTTATGCAGGTGTGGATAATTATAAATGTAATTCAGGTAATTGCCACCAACGCGAGGTATTGCCGATGGGAACTAGCTCCCCAGATGCAGATAAATGGAGATGACACGGTCTTCAAACAAAAGTTAATAAGTTTATTTTGTACAAAGCGTATGGTTGCAGGCTGGTAGTTAACTTAGAATAACTTTGATTAACTTGTAGAACTTTAAATGTAAGTTGGTTCGCAATACAGTTCTCTCTTCTCGATGATACAACTTGTAACTGACTTTTACTGTGGTGAGGTACTTTATTAACAATGTTTCTTAATGTGAATAGCCTTCTGATTTGATCTCTTCTTGATCAAACCCCAGATCTCTAGTTTTTTCCTAACTAGTGATCTAAACAAGCTTCCTTTAGTCCTCTCTGACTAATGAAACTCATTAGGTTTCCCCCTTTAGCCTTCCTAGACTGAAGAAACCTCTGGCTATTCACACACACTGCTTCTCTACTCTCTCTCTCAACTGCTCACTCCGACCCCAAACCCCTAACTGAACTGCTTCATTTCAAAACGCAGATAAGACTTTCTTGCTAGGCTCCGCCCACTTCTCCTCTCTGAGCTAGCCTGCCTGGTTTCCTTGGCAATGCCCTGTGGATACAACCAGTTAACTCTAGCTTTCAGCTACTGTTACCAAAACAAATATATTCTAACAGTTAAACATATACACATAATCAATAACTTCAGTACAAGGTGGTCCATGGTGGTGACACCAACTGATCAATATAATGTTGGATAACAGATGTTCTTATTTTTTCTTTTAGTGCAATTTATGGGGGGAAATTGCATCATTCATCTGGGGATATGTAAAATTGCTTGTGACTCTCTCCTAAAAGAATCAATGGTAACAGCAAAGAGAATCAAATCAATCACTTTCCCACTTACAATTTCACAGCATCCTGAGATAATGGCCTGAAGATTTGGGATTAGAAGGATAGTTTAATTTTCCATCCTCTCAAGGATACTTTCTCTCTACTTTTTTTCTCTCTCCTCTTTGAGGACTACTTTTTCCAGTGCTCTTGGTCTTATGGAGACCACCAAGGAAGCTTAGTCTTCAAAAGGTTTTCCTTCAAACTACAAGAAAGGAGATTCCATCTGAACATTCCATCTGAACATGACTGTGAGAGCCGTTCAGCAGTGGAACTCTCTGCCTCGGAGTGTGGTGGAGGCTCCTTTTTTGGATGCTTTTAAACAGAGGCTGGATGGCCATCTGTCGGGGGTGCTTTGAATGCAATATTCCTGCTTCTTGGCAGAATGGGGTTGGACTGGATGGCCCATGAGGTCTCTTCCAACTCTATGATTCTATGATTCTACTGCTGTGAGATTCTGTGAATAGTAATATGAATATCAATATAATCTCTGTTTAATTATGCGGTACTTATTGTTACACTCCAGAAATTTTGTTTTTGTGGCTGCCACAATGTTGAATTAGTTGAGACTCAATGAGATTTTCATTGAAAAACTATAGCAAAACTGCTGCAGGATGTCCCACAAAAACAATGTTTTTGCAGTTTAACAAACATTTTCCATATTTTTATGATGGAACCAATTAGTAAATGACATTTATAACCCAGGAACAAAAAACATGTTACATAGTGTTATTAATCAGCATTTGCAAGGCTGGCTAAACAGGCTGATTTCCCCTTTTTATGAAGTACATCTGAAGCATTTGCTGGACATTGTTGCTAACTAATTCATGCAAATGTCAAAAACAGTCTCTTAAGTGATATTCAAAAAACTTCCAAATTTTGTGATCCCAATATTGAGCTAAGGGGAAAAAAATGAAATGCAATGATACAGAATGGGGGACAATGCCTGGCTCGAGAGCAGTATGTGTGAAAAAGATCTTGGAGTCCTCATGGACAACAAGTTAAACATGAGCCAACAATGTGATGTGGCGGCAAAAAAAGCCAATGGGATTTTGGCCTGCATCAATAGGAGCATAGTGTCTAGATCTAGGGAAGTCATGCTACCCCTCTATTCTGCCTTGGTTAGACCACACCTGGGATACTGTGTCCAATTCTGGGCACCACAATTGAAGAGAGATATTGACGAGCTGGAATGTGTCCAGAGGAGGGCGACTAAAATGATCAAGGGTCTGGAGAACAAGCCCTATGAGGAGCGACTTAAGGAGCTGGGCATGTTTAGCCTGAAGAAGAGAAGGATGAGAGGAGATATGATAGCCATGTACAAATATGTGAGAGGAAGCCACAGGGAGGAGGGAGCAAGCTTGTTTACTGCTTCCATGGAGATTAGGACAAGGAACAATGGCTTCAAACTACAAGAAAGAGAGATTCCATCTGAACATGAGGAAGAACTTCCTGACTGTGAGAGCCGTTCAGCAGTGGAACTCTCTGCCCCGGAGTGTGGTGAGGCTCCTTCTTTGGAAGCTTTTAAACAGAGGCTGGATGGCCATCTGTTGGGGGTGCTTTGAATATGATTTTCCTGCTTCTTGGCAGGGGGTTGGACTGGATGGCCCATGAGGTCTCTTCCAACTCTTTGATTCTATGATTCTATTCTATAATTCTAAGACCAACTTTTGCTTAAGTGGCAGGAGAAAGTAGTGAGGTGGCTCTTTCATTCTGCTTATTAATTTTACCACCAAATAAACAGTGCTAAATAGTCTTCTAACAAACCTCATGGGGCATGACCACTACTGCCTAAGTCAGTGGTTCTCAACCTGGGGTCCCCAGATGTTTTTGGCCTTCAACTCCCAGAAATCCTAACAGCTGGTAAACTGGCTAGGATTTTTGGGAGTTGTAGGCCAAAAACATCTGGGGACCCGAGGCTGAGAACCTCTGCTAAGTAAAGCAGTGTCTGAAAATCAAGTGCCAGCAAAAGCATGGCATCCAAGGCAAGAGTGCCACCTTGTGGGTGACTGAGGGGCTAATGCTATCCTAACCAGTGGTGGGCAGACTATTATCTTTTATTATCTTTTATGATTGGATTGCAACTGTGGCCCAGAAAGTATGCATATAAATTGGCTCAAATTAGTCCATTTTATTACCTTACCTGTTTTGGGGAAAAAAGACACTTTGACTCAAAAACACTTCAATATCCTTGCATTTTTTGGGAAGAAAAATAAAAAGTCGAAATTAAAACGGGGAGAGTGTTGTTATAAGAAAGCAACAGTTCTGAAAAGGAATGCCCTACATGCTTAGTGAGTATTTTCTACTTCGTTGTTGTAGTTTTTTTGGGCTATATGGCTATGCCCATGTTCTAGAAGCATTCGCTCCTGACGTTTCGCCTGCATCTACGTCAAGCATCCTCAGAGGTTGTGAGGTCTTCTGTAAGATGGCTTTACAACCCAAAAAATAATGCCCGACTGGTCACTGGAGGAAAGGATATTAGAGGCAAAGATACAGTACTTTGGCCACATCATGAGAAGACAGGAAAGCTTGGAGAAGAAAACAATGATGCTGGGGGAAAGGAAGGAAAAAGGAAAGAAGGCCAACCAAGGGCAAGATGGATGGATGTATCCTTGAAGTGACTGGCTTGACTTGAAGGAGCTGGGGGTGGCCACACAGGGAGCTCTGGTGTGGCTGGTCCATGAGGTCACGAAGAGTCAGAAGCAAGTGAATGAATAAACAACAAATTAGTTTAAAACTGATAAAAATAGGAGGACAAGTGGCTAAATATCTTTTGACCAAAAATGGGCAACAGCAAGCACATTGTCTGTAGCCTCAAACAATTTCTCTGTTCAGTAGGCAGGACATTAAGGACAAGCATACAGATGCGGAGTGTTCTGTTCTGCACGCACAAGGTGGAGCATTCTTTTAGGTAGTGCCTTTTTGCCAGGTTGTCTTTTGATCTGTCCACTCCACTTTTGAGTCTGTTCAGGGATGTCCAAGTTGCCCATTCTTGGTTTTCCCCTGGAGGCAGACCCTTGGGGGGGGGCATCCTGTTGGGATTTCCTGATTTAGCTGCCCAGAGGGATACCCTTGCTGTTGCTGGGGGAATGTTAAGAGGAGTGGTAGTTCTCATAAAGCTTTTCCTTTATTTGAGTCTACTGGGAGGAGGCTGATAGCCATGCAGTAGATGGCTTTCACGGTATTCAAACTCATTCATGTTCTTGAAAATATATATTGATAGCAATAAGGGACTTCATTCCCGCCGGAATAGACTAGAAGAGAGTTAAAAGAGGCAAGGGTTCGTCCCTTGCTAAAGAAGCCTAGCTTGGATCCCATGACCCTTGCCAATTATCGTCCTGTCTCTAACCTTCCATTCTTGGGTAAGATGATAGAGCGGGCTGTACTAGGACAATTGCAACAATTTTTGGATGACACAGCCGGCCTGGACCCTTTCCAGTCAGGTTTCCGCCCTGGCATGGGACGGAGACAGTCCTGGTTGCCATTACAGATGAACTTCGTCGCCAGTCTGATAGCGGCAGATCAGCACTACTGGTACTTCTTGACCTTACCGCAGCGCTTGACACCGTTGACTACGATCTAATGATTCACCATCTTGCCATGTCCGGAGTTCACGGTCAGGCCCTCAATTGGTTCGACTCATTCCTCCGAAACCGGAGCCAATGTGTGGAGTATATGGATCAAGTCTCTGAAAGATCTCCCCTCCTATGTGGGGTACCCCAAGGTGCAATTCTCTCCCCTCTTCTCTTCAACATCTATGTTAGACCCCTTGCTAGTTTGGCTCGGAGTTTCGGCCTAGACTGCTATCAATATGCGGACGACACCCAACTCCTTCTGCGTTTGGAGCCTGGAGCAACGTCAATACCAGACAATTTCACCTTATGTCTGGAGGCTCTGTCGAACTGGCTACGTGCTAGTAGACTGAAGGTGAACCCGGTGAAGACTGAGATTCTCTGGCATGGCCGCTCGATTGGTCTGACTCACTTGCTACCCACCTTCGATGGTGCTGCCCTATCTCCTTCGCCTACCGTTAAGAGCTTGGGTGTTGTTTTGGATTTGCAGCTGACAATGGAAGCTCAGGTCGCTGCTGCCAGCAAACAGGCCTTTTTCCATCTACGACAAGCGAGGCAATTGGCACCCTACCTATCTGATGAGGCTCTGGCAACAGTCATCCATGCCACGGTCACATCTAGGCTGGACTATTGCAACGCCCTGTATGTTGGCCTTCCGATGTCTACGACCCAAAAGCTCTGTATTGTTCAGAATGCAGCAGCCAGGCTACTCACAAGAACACCCATGAAATGCCATATAACACCAGTGCTGGCCAAGGTCCATCGTATCTTAGGGACCGTCTCTCTTTCTCCCATCATCGGAGGTCGCAACAACCATCCCAACGTGACTTACTTTATATACCGGGTCCTAGAGAAGTGCACTTGGAAAGGACCAGACACAGAGCTTTTTCTATTTCTGCCCCTGCCTTGTGGAATTCCTTGCCACCCTATATGAGAGCCATGCGTGACTTAGGGCCTTTTACTCTAGCACTTAAGACCTGGCTTTTTACTAGAGCATTCGATCTATGTTAATTTTATCAATATCTGTATGTATGTATTTTTATCCTTTACAATTTTAGCTTGTAAATCGCCTAGAGTATCTTGGATGGAGGGCGATTAATAAGTAATTAAATGATGATGATGATGATGATGATGATGATGAATTCCCGCATAAATCTGCAAGCATTGATATATTCATCAAATAACATGTAGATTAAATTACATATGTTTTATGTTTGATAGAAATAGATCAGGGGATAATCTGAATAATTCATATGCAATGTCATGATGTTTTTTCTCTTTCATTATAAATAGTGTATCATATACCAGATAAGAGCATACATCTGTCATCTGAATTCACAGCTGAAAGCTGCAAGACCAATAAAATTGATTCATATGAAAAACATCTCTTAGAGAAAATGGAGAGTTTAATTTCCAACCTGAGTTGTGAGATCAAAGAATGGAGTACAGAATGCCACACTTCTACAGACGCAGTGGAAAAGATGACATATAAGCTTACTCTTCAGTTTGGAGGTAATTTATTTACATTTACAGTATTTGTATACCGCTTTTCTCACCCCGAGGGGGACTCAAAGCGGATTACACATAAGTAATGGCAAAAATTCAATGCCAGTACAAACAGTTACAATTATACACTACAATTAGACATACATTAAATTAAAAAAAATACATCCCGAGCAATAAAACAATCATAGGTAAGATGACAACTTTGCTCACCACTTCTATGTTTATTGTTATTTTTGAATTCATGACAACACATGCATTCACTTTACCTATATTAGGTATGCTAATTAAAACTCTAGACCATAACATAGAACAGTATGGGTCAACGTCATTTCAACACAGAACCAGTCAAATTGACAGACTTCCAGAGTCAAAAGGTGCTCGTGTATTTTTACTGCTTAATGGTGAAGGATAGATTCTAATTATACCACAACCATGCAATTTAGTTACAAAAAATTGCTAAAAAATGTTGTCAGTAAGTTTATGATTTTGTGTTGAGCCACATTTATAGACACCCTGGGCTGTAAAATGCTCAAAAAACAAGTAAAAGATTGGGTTGTTGTAGGTTTTTTGGGCCATGGTCTAGAGGCATTCTCTCCTGACGTTTTGCCTGCATCTATGGCAAGCATCCTCAGAGGTAGTGAGGTCTGTTGGAACTAGGAAAGAGGGTTTATATATCTGTGGAATGACCAGGGTGAGACAAAGGACTCTTGTCTGCTGGAGCTAGGTGTGAATGTTTCAACTGACCACCTTGATTAGCATACAATGGGCTGACTGTGCCTGGAGCAAACTTTTGTTGAGAGGTAATTAGATGTCCCTGCCTGCTTCCTCTCTGTTGTTGTGCTGTTGCAATTTTAGAGTCTTGCAGCTCTTCTGATGTCTGAGGTGGAGTATCCATTGGCCTGTAGAGCCCAGTTGAGGTGGTTCAGTTCATCTTGAAGGAGGTGGGGTTCGCAGATTCTTTTTTTCAATGGATATTCCACCTCAGACATCAGAAGAGCTGCAAGACCAAGAACAAGCCACGAGAATAAAGATGAAGATCCACCCAGAGGAAAAGTGTTCTTGCCATACATCAAGGGAACCACTGACCGCATAGGGAAGCTGATGAGGAAACACAACGTACAAACTATCTACAGACCCACCAAGAAAATCCAACAAATGCTACGTTCAGCAAAGGACAAGAGGGATCCTCTCACTTCTGCAGGAGTCTACGTGTACCATGCAGCTGTGGACAAGTCTACATAGGGACCACCAAACGCAGCATTGCCCAAACACGAATCAAGGAACATGAAAGGCACTGCAGACTACTTCAACCAGAGAAGTCAGCCATAGCAGAGCACCTGATGAACCAACCTGGACAAACATATTATTTGAGAACACAGAAATGCTGGACTACTCTCATAACCACCATGTCAGACTACACAGAGAAGCCATTGAAATACACAAGCATGTAAACAATTTCAACAGAAAGGGGGAAACCATGAAAATGAACAAAATCTGGCTACCAGTATTTAAAAATTCTAAAATTGCAACAGCACAACAACAGAGAGGAAGCAGGCAGGGGCATCTAATTAACTCTCAACAAAAGTTTTCTCCAGGCATAGTCAGCCCATTGTATGCTAATCAAGGTGGTCAGTTGAAACATTCACACCTAGCTCCAGCAGACAAGGGTCCTTTGTCTCACCCTGGTCATTCCACAGATATATAAACCCTTTTTCCTAGTTCCAACAGACCTCACTACCTCTGAGGATGCTTGCCATAGATGTAGGCGAAACGTCAGGAGAGAATGCCTCTAGACCATGGCCATACAGCCCGAAAAAACCTACAACAACCCAGTGATTCCGGCCATGAAAGCCTTTGACAAATCAAGTAAAAGATTGACATATAAATTATATACTTGACTTCAAATCATAGTTTTTGAATTAGACCCTCCAAAAATTCTGCTGAATGTTGCAAACTGATTTTTACATGTGGCATAGTTGCAGGTTGCAAGAAAATAGATTTTATCACATGGAGTTACTGTCAGGATAGCAATGTATCACCTCTTTCACACAAAAATCCAGTTACAGTATTAAACTATTTGCCCGCTTTCTCTTAATCTGCAGTATTCCCCTCCATGCTGACTATAGCAGATCTCTGTAGAAGTCCTCCATGTGAAAATTCTACAAGCAACCTCAGAAAGGTGAACCATTATTCCAAGAGGACAAAATACAGTATAATAAGGGCCGTAATATTTTGGATCAGCTGTCCATAATGATAATGGTAACATCAACAGTGATAACTTATGAATATGCAAAACCCATTAAGTACACCATTCATTGTTAAGTATTTATATCCGACTAAAGATTAAAAATGTTGATTTAATTGGACCACTTTGAGCTAGTTTTCAGAAAACAGTGCTGTCCTCACTTGTCTGTTGTAGGGCTGGGCGGTTTCGTTTCATAATTTCGTAATTCGTTAAAATTCGTTTTTTTTAATAACGAAGCGATTTTGAACCATTCAGGAGCATCTAAAAAACGAAACGAATTTTTCAATTTGTTTCGTAATTGCTTCGTATTCGTTTCGTATCGTTTCGAAATCGTTTCGAAATCGTTTCGTTATTATTTCCGCATGTCTGGGGCAAGTTTTATAGCTGTTGTTTGTTTAATCAGTGAAAAAAAATTATAAATATCACACCAACAGTCAACAACAGAGGGAGAGGGAAGCTTCAGAAGTTCCCCCTGTCCCATTTGGAGGTTTTTTTAGCGTATTGCGCGGTCGCGTCCGCCATTAACGAATCGATTCGTATTCGTTTCCTATTCGTTTTGTAATTGTTTCGTAATTTACTAAATTTCGTAAATATTGAACTTTTTTAAAGAAAAATTTCGGAATTCTTTTAAATATCGAAACGCAAAAAACCCCAAAAAACGAATCGAGTTTAGAAACAAATTTTTCCGTGGTTGCCCAGCCCTAGTCTGTTGAGAAAGAGATAGCTGATAGGGCCAAGCTATCTTCGCCTTACCAGCTATCTGGTCTAGATTGAAAGTGATGTATTCATTCCAGTCAGGCCCGTAGCCAGGATTTTGATTGGGGGGGGGGCTGGGTGTTCGGGGGGGGGGGGGCTGAGTCTGAGTGAAAGAGGATCTACCCTAGCAAACCTTTTGTATCGTTACCCCAATACCCCCATGCATATGGGATATATTGAGCATGGTGATCAGATCATGATATGAATAAACATAACAGTTTAAATAATGTACCAGTAAGGCCTTTTCGCTGAACCACCATGAGAATTTGGGGGGGGGGGGGCTGAAGGCCCTCAACACCCCCCCCCCCCCCCCCCCCCGGCGACATGCCTGATTCCAGTTAATATTTCTCAAGCAATTTAGAACGGATACCAATGAGTGTAAAAAGCAGCATTGTAGGCTGGAAGCACCATTCAAATTAGATTCTTAGGTAGTATCTTGTATACTGGTATCAAAACTCTACTTCTGAGACTCCATCTACACTGTCGTAAATTTCTGAATCCAGATTATCTACTGTGAACTGGATTATATAGTATAATCCAATTCAAAGCACATAATCTGGATCTGCAGACAGCAATTTTGGTCCCCATATGATGTAGGGCTGTGGTTCCCAAAGTGTCCTTCTATTACAGTGGTTCTCAACCTTTCTAACACCGTGACCCCTAAATAGGCTTCTTCATGTTGTGGTGATCCCCAACCATAAATTTATTTTCGTTGCTCCTTTATAACTGTAATTTTGCTACTGTTACGAATCGTAATGTAAATATGTGATATGCAGGATGTGTTTTCATTGTGCGAGGCCTCCCTTGCCTGCCAGTGAGAGAGCAATGCAGGCGAGGGAGGCATCGCGCAAGGTGGCGGAGCTGACCTGGAAAGCCTGGCTGTTTCCCTGGCACTGGAAGTCCCATCATCCATGGTTCATCCTCCTCCAAGCAGCACCAGGATGTAGAGTGGGTCATGGGGGCTCTGCGTGCCAACTTTGGTCTTGATCGGTCATTAGATGAGGGTTGGAACAGTCTTGGGAAGTGAGTGGAGGTACTTCAAGTCCCATCATCCATGGTCCATCCTGCTGGAAACTGCACCAGGATGTAGAGTGGGTCATGCAGTCTCTCAGTGTGAATTGTGGTCCTGATCCATCATTGTTGGCAGTTGTATTGGTCTTAGGAACGGAGTGCAGGTATTGCAAGTCCCATCGTCCATGGTGCATCCTTCTCCAAACCGCACCAGGATGTAGAGTGCATCATGGAGACTCGGTGTGCCAAGTTTGGTTTTTTTTCGGTAATTGGATGAAGTTTGCAGTGGTCTCAGAAAACTGAGCAAAGGTACTGCAAGTCCCATAATCCATGGTCCATCTCCGGCCAAACCACACCAGGACGTAAAGTGGGTCATGAGAGGTCTATGTGCTAATTTTGGTCTTGAACAGTCATTGGATGAGGTTCACAGCGGTCTCAGAAAGTGAGTGATAGGACTGCAAGTCCCATCATCCATGGTCCATCCTCCTCCAAACTGCAGTAGGATGCAGAGTGGGTCTTGGGGGCTCTGTGTGCCAAGTTTGGTCTTTATTGGTAATTGGATGAATGTTGCTGTGGTCTCAGGAAGTGAGTGATGGTACTGCAAGTCCCATAATCCATGGTCCATCCTCCTCCAAACAGCACCAGGATGTAGAGTGGATCTTGCGGGCTCTGTGTGCCAAGTTTGGTCTTGATCGGTCATTGGATGAGGTTCAGCTCCTCCACCTTGCGCGAGGCCTCCCTGCCAGTAGGAGAGAAATGCAGGCGAGGGAGGCATCGCGCAAGGTGGAGGAGCTGACCTGGAAAGCCTGGCTGTTTCCCTGGCATGGACTGGCAGCCATTTTGCGAAGAGGGCGGGGCCAACCGAGGCACCTTCACGACTCCCAGAAAATGGCCCAGCGACCCCCCTGGTGGTCGCGACCCCCAGGTTGAGAACAGCTGTTCTATTAGCTGTACTGGCCAGGGCTGATGAGAACTGTGGTCCAACAACTTTGGAGAACCCAGGTGCCCATTCCTGTTCCAGTCCTTTCATTTGTTTGCCCGATTGTGACTAAGAACCTGAATCCCACATTGAAGTTGTTATTCATTATGCGATGAACCATCATGGAGCCATGAAAGAGCATTTTGCAACACATTATATCCATACCCTCTCTTTCATCTAGGTTGGTGAGGAGCATGTTAATGTCGTTACCTTTCTTTATTGTTATGCTTCTAGGCATATGAAAATATCAAGGAGTTCTTCGAACTACAGAAAACGGACTCCCCTCACATTGATGAATTATATTTGATTCCTGGGACTCTTGCTGCTGTTAAAGTAGACCACTGCAAACCAGGGTTTGGAAAAAATATAAATTCTAGGAAGAATAATTCAATGTGCCCAGGATGTTGTAGTAAGTTTTCAGTAATTGTGCATTAGATAAATGCTTAAGAGATCCATTTTTGTAAATACAGGGAACTGCTGTTTAAGTGTACATATTTTTTCTTTCTTTTTCCAAATTATTTAAAATTGAAAATCAGTTGAAAATAAAATAGTTCTGGGATAAGAAAGATTCTAGGATAAGATAATAAAGATAGATACAAAATTAATAAGCAGAATTTATAGACAATTACTAATATGGCATACCGAAACGGAACAGGTAAAGGAAAATATGGTAAAGTGGTCTAGAGACATAAATCGATCAATATCCATGGCAGAGTGGGAAGGAATACAGCTTAAGAAACTAAAATATACTTACGCAGTAGAATTGAAGGAGAATTGGTATACATTATTTTACAGATGGTACCTAACACCAGAAGTATTGGTAAAAATCAGTAAGGGAAAAAATTAAAGAAAAATGTTGGAAATGTGAGAAAAATACAGGTAACTTTATCCACATGTGGTGGAAATGCAGAAAAATTTAAAAAAAATTGGCACCAAATAGGGAAACAAATAGAGACAATCTTACAAATAAAAATTGACTTAAAACCTGAGACTTTCCTATTAGGAATCACGGACTTCAAAATGGATAAGAACACAGATAAGCTTTTCTTCTATATGACAACTGCGGCAAGGATTATTTTAGCTAGAGTATGGAAGACAAAAGAAATATCCACAATAGATCAATGGACCTTGAAAGTTCTAGATATTTTGAACATGGATAGACTTACTCAAAGAATCACACTAAATAATGAGGGGTTTACCAAAAAACGGACTGGACAAAATTTTTGGATTTTATTAAAAAAGAAAATAAAGAGATCTATATTAGTGAATTATAAAAGAATCTCAAAGGAAGCATTAATAAGAAACCGGAGATGAAAAGTAAAATAAAGTAAAATAACTAGATTTTTAGTAAATGATAAGATCTTCAACTTGGGGAGACCTGGAAGTTTACTCATATTCCAATCTGTTCATTTTTAATTCTTTATTTTTATTTGTAATTTTTCTTTCTCTTTTTTCTTTTTCTTTTGTTGTACCCTCCTTTTTTCCTTCCTTTTTAACTTTCCTTTTTGGATTGTTCCCACTCTTTTTATGTAAAACAATGGAAAAAGTGAAGACGTGTATCAGCTTTCTTTGTCATTCTCTTTAAGCTCCTATGCCCTAGGAGCGGTTTATATTCTCAATAAAAATATATTTTTTTAAAAAAAGAAAATAAAATAGTTTTTGAGGGTTGCTGCTGCCACCACTGCCGCCCTCCTCCTCCTCCTCCTTGTCCTCTTCCTTCTCCTCTTCCTCTTCTTCTTTTTGCTGCTGCTGCTGTATTTGATTTATATCCAGTCTTTCCCCTAAAACTGGGTCTCTATTTGGCTTATACAAATTTTAAACAAATGCAGTTAAAGACATTTACAAAGTCATAAGTCAAAACTGTGAGGGGTCCCCAAAAACATTGGCACTGAGGTTCCCCTCTTATATGCAGTCACAAGCAGCTATGTGCTACATGCATCCTTCCATTGTGCTCCTCTGCTGCTCTTTTCTTCTCTGCCTCTGTGCTCTGAATAAAAAGCACATTGGACCACTATATCTCTGCCAAATCCTTAGTGCTTCACTGTTTTACTATGATTACAGATTACAAACTACGGGGTATTTTTTAAGTAAGGTCCGTTTTGTTGTAGACACTAGTAGTTCGCGCGCATACCACAATGAGCGCATGCCTCGGGAACAACTGTGCTCAGTTTCCGCTCTGTAGCTTACCTGTATGGTTCTGTTCTGTGCTTTAAAAATGTTTAAGACTATCAACTCACCCTCCGCATGTGAGGTTCGCTCAGTGATACGGTTTTTGTCAGCAAGGAACCTGCCTGCTGCAGAAATTCATCGACAGATTTGTGAAGTGTACGGTGATACTGTTATGAGTGAAAGCAAAGTGCGTAAGTGGGTACGACAATTCAAAGATGGCCGTGACAACGTCCATGATGAGGACCGCTCCGGTCGCCCTTCTTTGATTACAGACAATTTGGTGGCTTCAGCAGGCGGCAAGTTTTTATGAAGAGGGTATTTTAAAATTGTTTCAGAGGTATGATAAGTGTTTGAACAAACTTGGCAACTATGTCGAAAAATAGAGTGAAGTATGTACTTTCTGAAAATAAATTTACTTTTTTGAAATAAACTTTCGTTGTGTACTTATGTTCAAATGGACCTTACTTAAAAATACCCCTCGTATTTGTAGAAACGACTTATCTTTGAGTTCTTGTGGGTTTTTTCGGGCTATATGGCCATGTTCTTATCTTTGACTATGGCTGATAATACTAAATGGTGAGCAGGTTTTGTAGTTTTGACAGCTCTTGATGTCCAATTATTTTAGCTATTTATTTTTAATCGGTTCTTATTTAATTCTATTTTACTATTGTTATGATTTAGGTTTTAGGTAGATAGATCTGTTTATTGAACTGTTTATAGTCCACTGACCATATCAACAATAAAAGACAAAAGCAAAAATACACAGACAAATAGACATTAATCACTGTACTAAAATTCCTGTAATAGTTAACTAAAATAAATTAAAATACAATAAAACTTGATTAAATAATAAGTTTGGTAAATGGGATTTGATTACAAGAAACAAGCAGAGGGAGTAGAGTGATGAGCGTAAAATAATTAGTCGGAAACTTTAGATAAGTTCATCACCATATCAAGGGACCCCATGTTGTGAGATAAAGAGATCTTTCAGGTGGATGGCTTTTTTAATGATTTTGGCTATGCAGCAGACTAAGTGTAGATTCTCCACAGAAAGAAAATAAGACAGTTTGGCAATTGGATCCCAGTTGGTTGTTGGTTGATTTAGGTTTTAAGTTGTATTCGTTTTTTCTAATGTTGTTTGCTTCTTTGAGTATCTCTTAAGAGAGAAAAAGCAGGATGATGACGATGATAATGCCCAAATCAACAACTTTTGAGTTTCCTGTGGGATTATATTAGTATTTTCAAGGCTCTTGGGAAACAGTCATCCACCCTATCCGAATATTTGAGCCCACATCATTCAGAATGCAAGAACTTTCTCTTAATGAACAAGTTTGCCATCTGCCTGCTGTGCACATCTTCGCCCGATGCCATCTTTATATTGGTAGGTTACATACCTGTGACCATCTTTCTTCGAGTGGTGCTCTGTGAATTCACACATGTGGAGTGTCTGCGCCTGCGCAGCCCCCCAACGGAAACTTCTCTAGTTTAAACTTTTCAAGTTTTGGCAGTAACCCCGCCCAGTCCCCGGCAGGGCATAAAAGGCGCCCCGTGCGCACACTCAGCAGTTCCTATGCCGCAAGGCAGCGAGAAAGGCGGAGGTCGACTGGATCGGCGAAGACCTCGCTTACAAGGTAGCCAATGAGGCTGTTGTTGCTCTTCGGGAAGAAGACGATGACAAAGTGGGTGGAGGCATCGTCTTTTTCTTCTTTGCCAGGGGTTGAGTCAATGTCGACTTCGAGAGCGACTTGCCCGGCGTGGGAGGGACCGAAGATGAGGTCGCAGCACGACGAGATTCCTCCTGGGCCTGACGAAAGGCAATGCATACTGCCGTTGACGATGGCGGAGTTGTAGCTGCCGAACCCGTGGTCCGGGCTGACCTCACTGAAGCCACAGAGCTAGTTGAAGAGTGGCGCATGCGTATGGTTTCAGTAGTCACCGTACAGGGCCTCTTGGTTTGTTTTGACGGCTTCGAGGTCTTCGACGTCGTCGACATGGTAACCCAAAGTCTCTTTTGTGCCGCCTTAGTCGCATTTGTTCGGCGAGTTGCAGGCTGTGAGGGCGGATCAGCCGGTTGGGAGGTCGATGCCGCTGTTGAGGTTGACGGTTGAGCTGTTGATGCCGATGTCGATGGTCGAGCCGTCAATGTCGAGGGTGCTGGTGCCAGAGACTGCTGGTACAGCAGGTACCGCAGACGATGAACTCGGTTCTTCCGAGATTGTGCCATCAAGGCTTGGCAATGATGACAGGAGTCGGCGATATGGCCTCACCGAGGCAAAGAAGGCACAAAGAGTGCTTATCTGAATCTGGAATCTCCCTAGAACACTGTGTGCAGTGCTTGAATCTAGTTGTGGACATCACAGAAGTTCTGAAGTAAGCCTTGCGGCGGAAAAACAGGAACTTTTATGCCCTGCCGGGGACTGGGCAGGGTTACCACCAAAACTTCAAAAATTTAAACTAGAGACGTTTCCGTTGGGGCCTGTGCAGGCACAGATACTCCACATGTATGCATTCACAGAGACCACAAAGAATATATATATACACACACACCGTCCCTCTCAGCCCGCAGGCAACTCGGGGCGGTTTACAATTGGTGCCAAGACCATAAAATACAATTTCAATAGAATAAAAACAATCAGATAATAAAACCATAACAAAACCAATAAAAACATAAACATTAGAGTCTCCTGTTAAAAACATTGTCCAATCACATCATTCAACCATTCCATTTACATATGCACTCCTCAGGAGATAGTTTTTGAGGAACATGTTCTGTATAAGGATTTGCCTCTCGTGGCATAGGTCTCTGGAATTTCAGTTTGGGATACTACTACTTTTAATAAGCTGGAGTAGTTCTGTGATCTGGGGAAAATTATATGTATTTCCCATACAAGTGGTCGAAGATGATATAAGAAAACTTGTAATAAATATGTTTGTAATATGTAATGCAAGTAATTCTATCCACCTCTAATTTAGGGGAACCACAATCCCATTAATGTTTTTGCCTTCATTCCATGTCTTGAAATGGTTTACATTGGCTCCCAGGGGTGTTGTCTATTCTTTTTTTTTGTGTGTGTATGTGTGTTTCTGAATATAAATAGGGATCAAAAGTAGGCTAATAGTAGCAGTGAAAGTGAGCTGTGATGATTCTTAACTCTGTTTTTTACTCTTTTTGAATAGTAACATGCCCACCAGGTAGATTCAGTGCAAAACAGGATACCGTTTGCATATTATGTCCTGTTGGGTCATATAATGAAAAGTATGGCCAAGTAGAGTGTGAAAATTGTCCTGAGGCAAAAAGCAGTGATGGAAAAGGTGCGAAGACAAAAAGAAAATGTCATAGTAAGTTATTCCATGTGTCTTTACTTGCATTGCAAGGATTGTTCACTCTGATTTTTCTTATGTGACAGATTGTTTTCATACATGAGACCAAAATTAGTTCTTCCTTCAGTTTAAAAGAGGCGATGGTATCTCCGCTGCTGAAAAAACCAGACTTAGATCATTCGGTTCCCTCTAGCTACCGCCCAGTCTCGAACCTTCCATTTCTGGGCAAGGTGGTTGAGAGGGCAGCAGCGGAACAGTTGCAGCAGTTCCTAAATGACACAGCCAGACTTGATCCCTTCCAGTCCGGCTTCCGTAGGGGGCACGGGACGGAGACTGTGCTAGTTGCCATCACAGATCAGCTTCGCTGCCAGATGGATCAAGGCGGATCAGCGCTGCTTGTGTTATTGGACCTCACAGCAGCATTTGATATGGTCGATCACAATCTTTTGACCCACCGCCTAGCCATGACTGGGGTTAGGGGGATAACCCTTAAATGGGTGTCCTCCTTCCTCCAGAATCGGGGACAGCATGTGGTGAGGGGAGGGATGGAATCTGAGAGATCTCCGCTAACTTGCGGTGTCCCGCAGGGAGCTATTCTCTCTTCTCTATTATTTAACATCTATATGCGACCGCTTGCCCAACTGGTGCGGAGTTTTGGGCTTGAGTGCCACCAGTACGCTGATGACACTCAGCTCATTCTGAGGATGGAGGGCCGGCTGGACTCCGTACCCGAAAATTTCCATCAGTGCCTTGAGGCCGTTACTGGATGGTTGCGTTCCAGCAGGTTGAGGGTGAATCCAGATAAGACGGAGATCCTTTGGCTAGGCTGTCCGGGTGGGAGGGAGATCCAGCTGCCTACCCTGGATGGCGAGACACTACGTCCGTCATCTTCTGTAAAAAGTCTTGGTGTCTTATTGAACCCTCTGCTCATAACCAGGTATCTGCTGTGAGCAGATCTGCGTTTTTCCACCTACGTCAGGCTAGGCGACTGGCTCCCTTCCTATCTAGGAATGACCTGGCTACGGTGATCCAGGCGACGGTCATCTCGAGGCTTGACTACTGTAACGCCCTCTACATTGGCCTTCCTTTGTCAGTGATCCGGAAACTGAAGCTGATGCAAAATGCGGCGGCTTGTCTTCTTGCCGGGGTGCCGGCGAGGTGTAGTATTACCCCAATTCTACAACAGCTGCAGTGGCTTCCGATTGAGTACTGGATCACTTTCAAGGTGCTGGCACTAACCTTTAAGGCCTTATATGGTCT
>NW_026847660.1:59783479-59803182 GCF_025583915.1 Anolis sagrei ordinatus | reverse complement strand
GGCCTTTTCTGTGGGGGCACATAGCCTATGGAAAGCCCTTCCCATGGGGTAAATAGCCCCCTCGCTGATGGTTACCAAGAATATTAAAAACCTGTGTCGAGAACAGGCATTGGTTATGAGTGAAATGATGTAATATTAAAGTGTAAAAGAACTCGAAACTGTCACATTTTAGTCAGGAGATCATTGATTGTTATGAGTTCCATATTGTTCTTTATGCTTTTATGTTTTAAATTGTATAACTGTTGACTGTTGTATTTTGTGTAAACCGCGTTGAGTCCCGGATAGGCTGAGAAACATATGTGCAGGTACAAATAAAAATAAATAACAAGGATACGATCTGGATCAGTTTTCAGTGAGAGACGCCAGTGAATGGCTATTGTTGTTAATTATATAAGATTGTTTAGGTGTTATGATGTTACTGTTTTTTACCGTGCACTGTATTTTTGCTGTTCTGTTGTTAACCGCTGTGAGTCGCCTAAGGGCTGAGAACAGCGGTATACAAGTAAAGTAAATAAATAAATTAAATAAATAAATAAATAATAGGCATGCTATTCTTTTTGTTTTTAAGGAATTCTACCAATGTGGTTGGCTTTTTTAATATCTTCCTCAACAACCTGCGTTATTCTTGTGACAACTTGGGCGTAAGTACCTCTAACATCTTTCCTTGACATTTATCAGATATAATCTTTATTCGTCCCTTGAGATTTAGCAGCCGAAGAAAGCTTGTAAATTAGATTGCTTGTCATTACATTGTTGCTTCCAGGGAATAGTCTCTAATATTTGGAGCCATGTATATGAAGGTAGCTAGTAGTTTCCTGACTTCACCCATATTGAGAAGTTCTATGGAAAATCTGCATTACTAAAAAACAAAACAAAAATAGAACACTATCATAACATGAGTTACTCATTGAATTCTTAAAAAGCACAGTAGAAAACAGTATGTATTGATACATACTAGTCAGACAGGGCAGTATAGCAGCTATAATGAATATGGGAAATCAAAATTCTAATTTTCACTTAGGTTAGAATATAGTGCATTGGTCATTCTACCTCACAGATTACCTATTGGAATTTAATAGGACCGCTCCTATATTCTGACCTGAACATCCTACAGATATGGCAAAGTCGGAGATGTATATGGGCAGGGCCGGCCCGTCCATTACTCGAAGTAAGCGGTCGTGGAATACTTTTTTTTGCCAGGGGGCGCTGTTCTGTCCTTAGGCCACGCCTCCTCCTGCAGGCCCCATGCGCCCTCAACAGCCTTCTAATGGAGAAGCGCAGGCCCCGCCCACTAGGCGAGAGGGAAGTCCTCCCTCCACGTGCTGCCAGGAGGCAGCCAGCCAGGCTCTTTCGCTTTCCCTTTCCTTCCCTGCAGCTGAGCCTGGACCCCTCTCAGGGCAGCAAGGAGGCCTGGTCAAAAGGTACTGCAAATGTCATCTTTTGTACATGCCTCCCCCACACCCCTCTAGTATTTGGTAATGGAAGTCCTATATGCCAAGCTTGGTTCAATTCTATTGTTGGTGGAGCTCAGAATGTTCTTTGGTGCTTGGTAAACTGCAATTCCCAAATGTCAGGGTCTATTTTTCCCAACCCCCTCTCCAGTATTTTCTGTTAGTCATGGAAGTCCTGTATGCCAAGTTTGGTTCAATTCTATTGTTGGTGGAGCTCAGAATGCTCTTTGGTGCTTGGTGAAGCATTCTCACCTGATGTTTCACCCACATCTATGGCAGGCATCCTCAAGAGGCTGTGAGGTCTGTTTGTAACTAGGCAAGTGGGGTTTGTATATCTGTGGAATGTCCAGGGTGGGAAAGAACTCATGTCTGCTTGAGGTAAGTGTGAATGTTGCAATTGGTCATCTTGATGAGTATTTAATGGCCTTGCAGCTTCGAAGCCGAGCTAGTTGCTGCCCAGAAATCCTTTGTTGGGAGCGGTTAACTGGCCCTGATTGCTTCATGTCAGGAATTCCCCTGTTTTTTTTAGTGTTGCTCTTTATTTACTGTTCTGATTTTAGAGGGTTATTTTAGAGGGTACTGGTAGCCAGATTTTGTTCCTCTGAGGTTGCCTGCCATAGATGTGGGGAAAATGTCAGGAGAGAATGCTTCTGGAACATGGCCATACAGCCCAGAAAACTCACAGCAACTCAGTGATTCTGGCCATGAAAGCCTTCCACAACACATTATTATGTTTATTTATACCCTGCTTTTTCTCTCCCCAAGAAGACTCAAGTTGGCTTAGATTAAAAACATTTCAGTACAGTTTAAAATCCACAAATATGCAAACATTAAAATGGAATTAAATATCATTGGTATTTTAAAAATTCAGTTAAAATCCATAAAAAACATATCCAAAACTAAAAACTGCAGCAGACCCTGACTTGATCTTTAAAACCTTTTAAAGCCTGCATTAGATTACCAAATGTAATGTCCCTTTATACACACTGCTTTATATTAATTTCCCCAGTATTCCTTTATCTGATTTGTCATCAACACACTTAATGGACTGCAAAAATATGATCCTGTGTGATTCCTTTCCATTGCTGGCCGAATAGTTTAAATTTGGATAATATTTTGACTTTGATATTTTAGCAATTACATTTTGCAGCAGTGTCTTTTGGGTTGCTAACTCTTGTCCTTCCACTTATCCTTCCATCAGTTCCAGGGCTCAATCCCAACTGCTGTTGGACGAGACACTATGGAGCTCTATATTTATATTTCCACAGTACAAAGTGGCAAAATCAAAGACTGCTTTGGGATTTTTTTTTAAAAAAAATGTTTTCAAACCATGGATGGTTGAAGCAGTGGTTGCAGAACACCAACTGTGTAACACTGTCACTGTACGAGTAAAGCAACAACAAAATGCTCCCCTGCCCTTAGGTGTATAATTTAATTAAAACATGACACAAAGGCAAAGGGATGCCAGTGTGGGAAGGGATGAAGGGCCAGTCCAGACAGGCCCTATATCCCAGGATGTGATTGCAGGTTTTCTGTTTATCCTGGATTATCTGGCAGAGTGGACTCATATGATCCAGTTTAAAGCTGAAAACCTGGGATTTATTTATTTATTTGTCATGTCAGAACAACCAGTCAAATTATGTTACATTTCTAACAGAACAAAGCAAAACAAGCAGATTACAAAATTTGTGAGTATGGTAGTTGATTAAATGTCCTTTGATCAGTATCTGGCCACTTGGAGTGCTTCTGGTGTTGCCGCAAGAAGGTCCTCCCTTGTGCATGTGGCAGGGCTCAGGGTTGCATTGCAGCAGGTGGTCAGTGGTTTGCTCCTCTCCACACTCGCATGTCGAGGATTCCACTTTGTGGCCCCATTTCTGAAGGTTGGCTCTGCATCTCGTGGTGCCAGAGCGCAGTCTGTTCAGCGCCTTCCAAGTCGCCCAGTCCTCTGTGTGCCCAGGGGGGAGTCTCTCATTGGTATCAGCCATTGGTCTGAGGTGCTGGGTTTGAGCCTGCCACTTTTGGACTCTCGCTTGCTGAGGTGTTCCAGCGAGTGTCTCTGTAGATCTTAGAAAACTATTTCTAGATTTAAGTCGTTGACGTGCTGGCTGATACCCAAACAGGGGATGAGCTGGAGATGTCTCTGCCTTGGGCCTTTCACTATTGGCTGCTACTTCCCGGCGGATGTCAGGTGGTGCAATACCGGCTAAGCAGTGTAATTTTTCCAGTGGTGTAGGGCGTAAACACCCTGTGATAATGCGGCATAGGGCCTGTCTGGAAGGGCTCCATGGCTTCACATGCCACCTGTTTCTCCAAGGCCAAAGCAGTGGCAGTTGGATGGAAGGAGGGCTCTTCATCTGCTTCTGGGTCAAGCACATGCAAGAGCAAACTTCAGCCCTCCAGGTGTTTCGGACTTCAACTCCCACAATACCTAACAGCCGGTCTAGCAGTTTGTAATGTAATACAGGTTGAGTATCCCTGATCCAAAGTGCTTTGAACTAGAAGTGTGTAAATCACTTTGAGTCCTCCTGAGGGTGAGAAAAGCGGTATACAAATACTGTAAATAAATAAATAAAATGTTTGGGATCATGGGATAGCTGTTTACATACACAATGACACATTTCAAAGATAGCACCCAAGATGAAACACAAAAGAGGCATGCACGAGGCCTCTTTTCCCACGTGCCCGGCAATGCCGCTGCGCATCCCTCTCTCGGCATTAGGAAATGTGCGCCCTGCATCGCCCTCCTTCTCCATGCACTTCCTAACGCTGGGAGAAGGATGCACACTGGCGTTGTTGTCTCCCTTGGCCTGCAAGGAGGAGGAGGAGAGGAGGACAACGTGCGCACTTGTGAGGGAAGGATGGAGGGAGAGCATGCTCCCTGCATGAGGGCTTTTTCCGTGCGCCTGGTAATGCCGGCGCGTGTCCCTCTCCCGGAGTTGCAAAGCGTGTGGGGGAAGAGAATGCAAAGCGCATACCCAGGAGCCGATGGAGCACAGGGCCTCTTCTCCTGTGTGAAGAGGGGCAGCATTGCAAGTGCCTCTCCAGGCAGCTGTGCCATCACCCCTCTCAGGGCGGCAAGGAGGTTTCTTCATGAACGGAAGTGACTGAAGGTACTGCAAATCTAAATTATTGTACATGTTTCCCCAAAACCCCTCCAGTATCAGAGTCTATTTTCCCCAAATCCCTTCAGTATTTTGTGTTGGAACTACATCAACACTGACAAAGAAACAACAAGAAATACTATTTACCCACAAGCATTAAGAAATTACATATATTAGAAACCAACTTTCTTATTACTTTCTTTTCAAGATCACTAGACTGGATCACAGCAACGCGTGGCAGGGGATGGCTAGTGTGTGTGTGTGTGTATGTATGGCTGGCATGGGCCAACTTCAGCCCTCCATGTGTTTTGGACTTCAATTCCCACAATTCCAAACAGCCAGTAGGAAGTCCTAAATACCTGGAGGGCCAAAATTTGTCCATGCCCCCATAGATAGATAGATAGATAGATAGATAGATAGATAGATGATTGGTTTTGGGGGAGGGGGGGGCGCCAAAATACTGTTTGCTTACCATTGAAAATTACCTAGGGCCGCGTCGGAGATGTATATGGGGCACTTGCATGAAAGGACACATGGCATGACTGAACTCAACTTTATGCTGACTTTTAGTTCTTAAATGTCACTCTAACGACAGCAATGTTACCACATGTGTTTGTGTGAACATAGGACAATGTTCTATTTTTGAACAAAGAATAACATACGCTGAGATCCCCTCACCCGCCTCACACCCTCACTGGATGGCGAAAGCGCGAGCTGGGCGAGGGGGCTTTGTGCGACGCCAGGCCTTGCGCTGAGGACCTCTCGCTCACCTCACGCCAGATGCTGAAAGTGCGAGGTGGGCGAGGGGGCTTTGCGCAAAGCCAGGCCTCGCGCAAAGCCCCCTCACCCACCTTGCGCTTTTGCCATCTGGCGAGGGTGTGAGGCAGGTGAGGGGATCTCAGCGCGAGATCCCCTCGCCCACCTCACACCCTTGCCGGATTGTGAAAGCGCGAGGTGGGTGAGGGGGCTTTGCGCGAGGCCAGGCCTTGCGCTGAGGACCCCTCACCCGCCACGCGCCCTCGCCAGATGCTGAAAGCGGAGGCGGGCGAGGGGGCTTTGCACAAGGCCAGGCCTCGCTCTGAGATCCCCTCGCCCACCTCACACCCTTGCCGGATTGTGAAAGTGCGAGGTGGGTGAGGGGGCTTTGCGCGAGGCCAGGCCTTGCGCTGAGGACCCCGCCCGCCTCCCGCCCGCCAGATGCTGAAAGCGTGAGGCGGGCGAGGGGGCTTTGCACAAGGCCAGGCCTCGTGCTGAGATCCCCTCGCCAGATGGCAAAAGCGCGAGGTGGGCAAGGGGGCTTTGCGCGAGGCCAGGCCTTACACTGAGGACCCCTCGCCCACCTCGCGCCCTCGCCAGATGCTGAAAGCACAAGGTAGGCGAGGGGGCTTTGCGCAAGGCCAGGCCTTGCGTGAAGGAGCCCTTGCCTGGCCCGCGCCCTTGGGGCGGGGCCAACGGAGGCGGCCTCGCAATCCCTCTGAAATGGCCAAGCGACCCCCCTGGGGGTCACGACCCCCAGGGTTAGAACCACTATCCTAGGTAGATGTGCTGGTATCTGGAATGACTCAGGTGTGTATTACATCACCATGCTAATTCATGAGAAGGCTGTGAATTAATAGGAAGGTAGAGTGTGGATGGTATAATCAGTTCCCCATACAGGTGGCATTTCCTTGTTTGCTAGCTTAACATATAAAATAAATTTGAAAATGCAATCTTCTTACATAACAACAAAGTAAGCTTATGTTACAGCCTGATCCCAAGATAGCAAGTCCCTTCAGTTTCATCAGTGAGGCCTAACCTCACTTAGGTCATGAGTTCGAAGCCAGCCTGGGTTGGAGTGGGTTTCCAACCAATTGTGTAGCCTGTTGTTAACCTTTGCAACCTGAAAGACAGTTGCATCTGTCAAGTAGGAAAATAAGGTACCACCTTAAAGTGTGGGGAGGCTAAATTAACTAATTTATGAGGCCATAAAAAAGACTCCAGCAAAAGCATGCGGGGAATGTGGAAGTACTTCATCAGTGTTGCAGATGGATGATGAAAGCGACAGCTCCCCTGGCAGCCAGAAAAAGTTAAATAGCCTTGGTCTATGTCTGCATATGTTATATGTCAAATTGGCATTGAATGTTTGCTATATATATGTACACTGTAATCCGTGCTGAATCCCCTGCGGAGTGAGAAGGGTGGAATATAAAAGCTGTAAATAAATAAATAAATAAATAAATAAATAAATAAATAAATAAATAGTATTGCCTATAAAGTTGGTCCTAATGTGAAATGTTTCTCTCTCACAGCATCATAACCAAGTGCTGCAAAAAAACAATAGCTGCCCAGTACATCAGAGAAGCAGAGTCTGAAGTTAAGAAGAGGTTGCAGGATTTTGCAAATATTGCAAGTGATGAAGAAATTCAAGCACAAAGACATAAATTAAGTCCCGTCAAATTGGAGAGTGACAAAGCAGCTGACTTAATAGAAGAATCAATGGCATTATTAAACAATGATGAACTGACAGAACCTTCCACACATGCTGGTACAAGCTTGTCTCCCGGTCAAGCGGGACAAAGTGAATTAGAAACTAACACTGAATGCTGCTCATTACCTGCTTTGGCAAACAAAACGAATGTAGCTCCAAATGAGCTGCCATCCAACCAGCGGCAGAGACTAGCTGACATAATTAAGAACCAACTGCCTTAGGTAGAAAAGCTGAAAAATTGATTTGCGTAATGGTTGCAGTTTGGAAGCATTCTCTCAGAATCACTGGTGAAAATATTTCTGGTTCAAGGTCAATTTAGCAGACATCATAGGTTGCTTAAAAGGAGATATGCACTAAAAGTACTGTGCACACAACTTTTCCCTAGCAAATTGAGATTTTTCTGAAGTGAAGACAATGCAAATTGTTCAGGGTGTTTCTCTTTCACAAAAAAAATCTGCAAAGCAAAAGAAGTTAGATCACCAGTGATGCTTCAGAACCAGTAGCAGCTTGTGGACTCAGCAAGAGCGTGTGTATCTGGACCCACAACCCTATAATGATTGCTAGAAGTGTTCCTTCGCTTTTCTACAGCAAGAATATATGGTCACATTAATCTGTTTATATCCCATAGGTCCATTGTTGAGTTGAATTTGGAGTAACGTTAGAAAAATATTCTCTTATTTATCCTCAAAATTTGTAATCTCAAACATTAAACAGATGTCATAATAATGAACTAAGAATATTAGAAGTCACAAATGTTTTGAGTGTTACGGTTTTGTTGTCTACTTTGCTGCTTGATAAAGTACTGCGTCTCAGATTAACTGTCATTCCACTAGTCAAACTCTATAATTTTTCTATTAAAAGTTCCTTAGCTTTTCTCTGCAATTTGCTGAATTTTTGTACGAGGGGTATTTTTTAAGTAAGGTCCATTTTGTTGTAGACACTAGTAGTTCGTGCGCATACCGCAACTACTGATCGCACACTCAAATCTTTGGTTTTTGTGGTCCTGTTAGGAGTTTCGGGACCCAACGGGAGCACAGTTTCCTAAACTTTAGGTGTTCAGAAACAATGTTGTAAAGCACTAATCTCGACACGTCAGGAAATTCGTTTGAGAGACCTGTTATTGTGAAGCGCCTGTTCTCACGAATCCTCGCTTCAACTGAAGCCACCAAATTGTCTGTAATCAAAGAAGGGTGACCGGAGCGGTCCTCATCATGGACGTTGTCACGGCCATCTTTGAATTGTTGTACCGACTTACGCACTTTGCTTTCACTCATAACAGTACCACCATACACTTCACAAATCTGTCGATGAATTTCTGCAGTAGGCAGGTTCCTTGCTGACAAAAACCGTATCACTGAGCGAACCTCACAAGCGGCAGGTGAGTTGATAGTCTTAAACATTTTTAAAGCACAGAACAGCACCGTACAGGTTAGCTACAGAGTGGAAACTGAGCACAGTTGTTCCCAAGGCATGCCGGTACATGACGCACGCGCTTGTTGCGGTATGCGTGCGAACTACTAGTATCTACAATAAAACGGACCTTACTTAAAAAATACCCTCGTATATGCAATCTAAGTACTTCAGCTCATGCATAGGAACTCGCCCAGTTTTCACTTCCCTCTGCAGCTTTTTGTGTACTCAAGTTGCTTGTGAAAGTAACCCCACATTAAAAAAAAACATTTTGTAAGAAACTTTTCAGCCTTTTATAAAAGCAGATGTTGAAAGAGCTAGCAGGAAATATTGTGTTTGTGGGAACTGTTAGAAAACAGCTGGCATCGGCAGAGTTTCCTTCTATTGGAAACCTCAAATAGAAATGCTGTCCTTATATACCAGCTGGCAATCCCTCAAGTGTCCTTATCAGAATTTCTTCTCTTTCATATATAGTAACTAGCTGTACCTGCCATGCGTTGCTGTGGCTAACCTTCCCTCCCTCTTTCGCTCCTTTTTTTTCTCTCCTTCCCTTTTTTTCTTTTCTTCTCTCCTTCCTTCCTTCCTCTTTCCTTCTTCCTTTTTTCTTTTCCTTCCCTTTCTCTTTCTTCCTTCTCTTCCTCTTTCCTTTCTTCCTTCCTGTGGTTTTTGTTTCCATTCTTCCTTTTGTCTGTCCTTCCTTCCCCCCTCTTTCTCTTCTTCCTTTGCTCCTCTTTCCTTCCTTTTCCCCTCTCTTCCTCTTTCTCTTTCTCTCCTTTCTTCCTCCTCTTCTTTTCCTCTTCTCTCTTTCTTCCTTCTCTACCTCTTTTCTTCCTTCCTTTTTGCTTCCATGCTTCCTTCTCTCTTTCCTTCCTTCCTTCCTTCCTTCCTTCCTTCCTTCCTTCCTTCCTTCCTTCCTTCTTTTTATTTATTTATTTATTTATTTATTTACAGCTTTTATATTCCGCCCTACTCACCCCGCAGGGGACTCAGGGCGGATTACAGTGTACACATATATGGCAAACATTCAATGCCAATTTTTGACATACAAATGTATACAGACATACACAGAGGCTATTTAACTTTTTTTTTTCTGGCCGCCAGGGAGCTGTCGCTTTCATCGTCCATCTGCGACGCTGATGAAGCACTTCCGCATTCCCCGCATGCCTCCCCCACTGGAATGCTTTGCTGGAGTCTTCTTATGGCCTCATAAATCAGTTAATTTAGCCTCCCCACACTTTAAGGTGGTACCTAATTTTTCCTACTTGACAGATGCAACTGTCTTTCGGGTTGCAAAGGTCGACAACAGGCTACACACAATTGGTTGGAAACCCACTCCAACCCAGGCTGGCTTCAAAATCATGATCTTTTTGGTCAGAGTGATCTTTAGTGCAGCTGACACTCAGCCAGCTGCACCACAATCCCGGTTTTCCTCTTCCTTCCCTCCCTCTTCCTTCCCTTTTTCCTATATGTCATTTATTTTTTGTCATTTATCTTTTGGGGAGTTTTAAGTCCTTTCCACTGTTTTTTTTTTTTTTGGGGGGGGGGTTATGATTAATGGACACTCATTGGTCTGTTAGCGTTGCTGTGGCCAACCTTCCCTCCCTTTTTCTCTCTCTCCTTCCCTCCCTCTTTCCTTCATTTCTTCCTTTTTTCTTTCCTTCTCTTTCCCCCCTCTCCCCCTTTTTTACCTTATTTCTCTCCTTTCTTCCTTCTTTCCCTCTTTCTTTCCTCCCTCCCTTTGCTCTTTGCTTCCATCCTTCCTTCTCTTTCCTTCTTTCTTTCCTGCCCTTTCTTTCTCTCCTTCCTTCCCTCCCTTTCCTTCGTTCCTTCCTTTTTTCTTTCCTTCTCTCTTTCCCCCTCCCCCCTTTTTCTTCTTTTTCTCTCCTTTCTTCCCTCCCTCTTTCTTTCCTCCCTCCCTTTGCTCTTTGTTTCCATCCTTCCTTCTCTTTCCTTCTTTCCCACCCTCTTTCTTTCTCTCCTTTCTTCCCTCCCTCTTTCCTACTTTCCCTTCTCTCCCTCTTGCCTGGGCTCCAGCAGGAAGGCAGCCTTCCAGGGCCAGGCTGGGGCAAGCGGGAGGCGCTTTTCAAGGCAGGCCTCGCTCACCCAGCGCTACCCCGCCCCATCTTCTTTCTGCCATGGCTGCGGGGCACCTTCCCTGTTTGGCGGGAGGGCACGCAGGCAGGGTCGTATGGAAAGTGCCCTGTGGCTGCGGCAGAAAGAAGGGGCCAATTTGGGTGAGCTAGGCCCACCTCGAAAAATGCCTTCCTGCCTCTGCCGGGCCCTGCAAGGCGGAGGGCTACAGAGCACCAAGGCATGGGAAGATGAAACCTGGCGAGCAGCATCCACATGGAGCAGCCACCCACCCGCCTATCCAGGGGGAAAAGGAGGAGAGGTCTGTGTTTGGTGGAGCCGACAAAGAGAGGAAGGAGACTGGGAGGGAAGGAAGGAGGGCCCACGCATTGAAAGGGACTCTATGGCTAGGCATCTCTTTCCTCACAACGGTTGGTGCGTCAGTCTTCTCGCGCGCTGGAGAGGGGGGCTTTTGCGAATGCTTTGTTAGGTATTTTGGGGGGGGATTTTAAAGTTATTTCCCCTTCATTTTTGAAGATTTTTTTGTTTGAAAGTCATAGATGGGATTAGAATGTGTTTTGCTGCCAAATTTGGTGCCGATTTGTCCAGGGGTTTTTGAATTCTGTTAATTCCACAAACGAACATTGCATTTTTATGTATATAGATAAAATATTAAAAACAGTAGCAAGCATGAAATATTAAAAACAGTAGCAAGGGTACATACTCGTAGTTTAAACTCCTGAATTTGTCATTTAGTAATATTGTATAGCGCTCATTCAATGCAATAATTGGGAATGCTTTGCCTTCATGTTGAATATCCTTGGGTTCTTTCCATTTGATTTGAAATTATGTTGTTTAACATCTACATGAAGCCGCTGGGAGAGATCATCCGGAGTTTCGGAGTGCGATGTCATCTGTACGCGGATGATGTCCAACTCTGTCACTCCTTTCCACCTGCTACTAAGGAGGCTGTCGAGGTCCTGAACCGGTGCTTGGCCGCTGTGACGGTCTGGATGAGGGCGAACAAATTGAAATTGAATCCAGACAAGACAGAGGTACTCCTGGTCAGTCGTAAGGCCGAACAGGGTATAGGGTTACAGCCTGTGTTGGATGGGGTCGCACTCCCCCTGAAGACGCAGGTTCGCAGTTTGGGTGTGATCCTGGACTCATCGCTGAGCCTGGAACCCCAGGTTTCGGCGGTGACCAGGGGAGCATTCGCACAGTTAAAACTTGTGCGCCACTGCGCCCGTACCTTGGGAAGTCTGACTTGGCCACGGTAGTCCACGCTCTGGTTACATCCCGTTTAGACTACTGCAACGCTCTCTACGTGGGGTTGCCTTTGAAGACGGCTCGGAAGCTCCAATTAGTCCAACGTTCGGCAGCCATGATACTAACAGGAGCGGAGCGCAGGGAGCATACAACTCCTCTGCTGCACCAGCTCCACTGGCTGCCGATTTGCTACCGGGCTCAATTCAAAGTGCTGGCATTGGCCTTTAAAGCCCTAAACGGTTCTGGCCCAACCTACCTATCCGAACGTATCTCGGCCTATCAGCCCACCAGGACCCTAAGATCTTCTGGGGAGGCCCTGCTCTCTATCGCGCCTGCTTCACAGGTGCGGCTGGAGGGGACGAGAGACAGGGCCTTTTCTGTGGTGGCCCCTCGGCTGTGGAACGCCCTTCCCATGGAGGTAAGATCAGCCCCCTCGCTAATGGTGTTCCGAAGGAGATTAAAAACTTGGATGTTTGAACAGGCATTTGGTTAATCAGTGCAATGAATGTGACGATTACAGGAATGGAAATATGGACGACGAATTTGGATCACGACTCTAGTTATGAGATGCATTGTGTTGTTATTGTTGTGTCAATATTGTATATTGTGCTCTAATGGTTTTAAATTGTATATCGTTGATTGATCTTATCCTTGTTGTAAACCGCGTTGAGTCGCCTGTTAGGCTGAGAAACTGCGGTATACAAGTAAAGTAAAGTAAAGTAAAGTAAATAAATAAATAAATTAGAGATCGTTATCACCAAGTGAGAAAACAGATCTTCAAACAAAAACATTACATTAAAATATGCCATTTGTATATCAGATTTCATAAAATTAACACATTTTTAAAGGACACATGAGAAAATATTTTTATTGAAAAAATATTTCATATTGCATTGCAGCTTTTTTCTTTTTGTAAGAGTTAAAGCAAGACATGTGTCACAAAATCGCGAGAACAACACCAATGCTGAAATTAACTTTCAGTGCTTTCTTCTTATATTCAGTCATTTGGCAAAAACAATGTTACCTGCATATCCTTCAAAAGTTAGCTTTCATAATACTGATACAAAATACTTCATGTAAATAAAGTTCAGGTGCACAAAGACTAAAAGGATATATTCAGCAGGGTCTCCTGGATGAGTCCGATTAAAAGGAATGGCCTAAATCCTGTTGGCTCTGGGACATATACCATATTTTATCATACAATAGTCGCTACCCCATTTTTTGGGTAGCAAAATTAGTATTTGTGTTCCTTACAAAAAGTCATAACTATGAAATTGAGGTCTCTGGAACTCGGATCTTCGTTCCATCTTCCTCTCCAAAGAGATCCATTTCAGATTTTGTAAACTGCCTTCCCTTTGGAGAAAGAAGGAAGGGAGAGAGAATCTTCTCTCCTCTTTCTTCCTTGGCAAAGCAGTTTAAAAAACACAAAAAACCAGAAATGGAGCTGTTTGTTTGAGGCTGGATCCTGTCTTGTTATAAAGGAAGCCTCTACCCTCTTTGAACTGTCTCAGAAGTGGGCACTTTGTATCTAGCGTGTCATTTGCTCCTATCTTGGCATTTAAGTCTCCCATTATTAGGATGGATACTCTAGGACAGGGGTCCTCAATCTAAGGCCCGCGGGCCGGATACAGCCCTCCAAGGTCATTTACCCGGCCCTCGCTCAGGATCAACCTAAGTCTGAAACGACTTGAAAGCACACAACAACAACGACAACAATCCTATCTCATGAGCCAAAAGCAGGCCCACGCTTCCTGTTGAAATACGAATAAGTTTATATTTGTTAAAGTTGTTCTTCATTTTAATTATTGTATTAAGTGGGGGGTTTTTGCACTACAAATAAGACTCCATCTGAACATGAGGAAGAACTTCCTGATTTTGAGAGCCATTCAGCAATGGAACTCTCTGCCCTGGAGTGTGGTGGAGGCTCCTTCTTTGGAAGCTTTTAAACAGAGGCTGGATGGCCATCTGTCAGGGGTGCTTTGAATGCAATATTCCTGCTTCTTGGCAGGGGGTTGGACTGGATGGCCCATGAGGTCTCTTCCAACTCTATGATTCTATGATATGTGCATAGGAATTCATTCATGTTTTTTTCAAATTATAATCCGGCCCTCCAACAGTTTGAGGAACTGTGACCTGGCCCTCTGTTTAAAAAGTTTGAGGACCCCTGCTCTAGGATAACAAGTTGTTTGGGATAATATATATTCTTCGACCCTTGGCCAGGTTCCTCTACTTGCTTTTTAATTTTGGAGGGGGGGGGGGGGGGGGATGGTTATATGTATCTTTGATTCTGGGGGGTGGTGCTTATCTCCATTTCTAAGCCGAAGAGCTGGCGTTGTCCGTAGACACCTCCACGGTCATGTGGCCAGCATGACTGCATGGAGTGCTGTTACCTTCCTGCAGAAGGTGATGTTTTTGAACTGCTAGGTTGGCAGAAGTTGAGGCTAACAGTGGGAGTTCACCCTGCTCGCCAGATTCATACCGCCAACTTTTGGTCAGCAAGTTCAGCAGCTCAGTGGTTTAACCCGCTGCACCACCATGGGGCCCATCCTACACAGTGGTTTTTTTTTTTTTTTTTTTAAAAACAGAACTGGAGAATCAAAGAAAGATTTTTTTTCCTTGCTATTATGGACTATTATGTGATAAAATATGGTATGCGAGAATTCAAGTCAAAGGTGACTGTGGCAACAAAGAACTCACTGGGAGTACAGTAGCACTGAAGAAGGAACAATCAGAAGTGGTGACAGTGGTAGGAAAAAGCTACCTGCTCCAAGACACTTATGAATGGCTCTGGAGGTGGGGAGGCAGCCCTCAGGCCCAAGGGTTTCTGTGGGTTTGGGGTAACTGCGAGGGACAGGAAAACGGCACTGCCTACTCCTCCAAGAGCACCTTAGCTCCACAGGCTCCTTCCCTGAACAGCAGCCATGGCAGAATCAGATCTCAGAGATGGCAGCTTTCTACTTCCCCTTTGTCTCGTCCACATGAGAGCCTTGAGAAAGTGCAAGAACATGCAAAAATGAACTTTTACGGATTTTTAACAACAGGATTCCAGACAATGGGAACTGAACACCATCACTACTGTGCTTTACCAGATCCCATTTACCGTACTTTAATAGGACCTAAACAGGAGAACTAGCTGATGGACTGGTTCCTTTTTAAAAAAATATATGCTTTGTATAAAATATTAACATGCTAAAATGTAAATTTAGATAATATGCAAATAATGCAGTATCTAACATGTATAAATAGCTAAAAATTCTTCACAACATTTCTCCTAAAAGGAAATCAGAGTAAACGATTTGCATCATCAATCTGTACCTTGCATACATTTTTATAAGGAGGATATTAGCTTAAAATATTGGGTGATGATATTCTGCAAACAAGTCTGTGCGGCCGTAATTTTGCTCCACTATGTTAACCTCTGCAGAATCAACCCCGTGATCATATTCTTCATAATAAAATATAATATGTATTTACACAAAACATTAGTTATTCATTTTGTTTTTGGTAAAACTGTTAAGTAGCAGCAATATGTTTGTCAAAAACCAATGTTGAAAAATAGGTTTATGTTTAACATTTTGAATGATATACCTCTAAGTCATATAAAAATAATACTTTTCAATACTCTTATGCAACATGTGTCTACTGCTGAAAATGAAGTTGAAAAATCTGCACAATTTCTTCTTTCAAGGAAAAGAAAGCAGTTGCCTTAATTGAAAAATGATTTTGTCTTCACAGTAAGGAACTGGCAGGTATGGAACAGATATTGTGTAGATAAAAAAATGTACACTGCACAGAATTTTTGAAAATCAATCTTTTGTCCAAAACCAGGATGTTGTTTGTGTGTGCCAGTCGACTTACATAAATGGCTGTAACTGAAAACTGGAAGGAAAAGTTCCAAAAACCTGTTTCCCCTTCACTGGAAACATTTAAAAAGAACCTCAAAACCTGGCTTTTCCGCTACACCTTTGGTGAATAGGTTGAGCATGATATTTAAGATCCCCTCAACGTTTTCGGCTAATGGAGTTCATGCCCTCCAAATAGGATGTTCTGCCCCACAACTCTGTGTGTTTTATGAGTTCCATTTAAATGCCCTGCTCCTACTTTATTTCATCATAGTCTGTTAATTGTTTTTTATTTGGAATATGTGGCCGGTCCATTGTCATCTCTATCGTGTCTATTGGAATTTTTGTTTTATTTTATTTTATTTTATTACTACTATTACTATTTTATTATTGTCATCTCTATCGTGATTGTGTCTATTGGAATTTTTGTTTTATTTTATTTTATTACTACTATTATTATTTTATTATTATTTTAATGTCATTTTGATAATGTTGTTGTCTGATGTATATGCTTCGATTTTATTGCTGTATTAAGTTGTCCGGGCTTGGCCCTATGTAAGCTGCTCCGAGTCCCCATCAGGGAGATGGTGGCGGGGTAGAAATAAAGTTTATTATTATTAGAAGAAGATATGTATTTCCATTGACTATTTGACAAAATGCATACTCTTATATCCTGCTGGGAGGCTCCTATATATAGGAGCCTCCCAATAGAGTTGTGCAAAATATCATGTTATGCATAAACATCTTTGGATAAACTATGCTTTTTGTGTTCAAAACTATGTTTTGAAGTATGCATAGTCACAAAAAAGTACTAGGAACACAGTCAACTTGAAGCAGCACCAAGTACAATGTAGTGTTCTTCCCATAAACATGTACAGTTAGACTGTCTGAATTGTGTTGATTTTTGCTTGTAAGTTGTCCTCTAAGATTTGAAAACTGTTTTCCAGAGAAGTGAAAGCAATATGCTAGAGTAATTGACAACTGTGTTCATTTCTTTTGTCCTGCCACTATTCAGGCAAACGTTGCTAATTTTTGAAGCATTAAATATGTCTGACCAAACAACAGAGGGCTTAAAGAAATGAATACACATGCAGTGGGCTCTATCCTTATCTCTGCAAACTGCTTTCAGGGTAAATGACTACTTGTTTGATAATTTTAAAAGTTTGCTGTATTATGTATACTACTCTAGTGATGATAAATATTCTTTGTGGAAGTGGGTGGAGAGACAACTCTGATCAAGTTGCCAATTCTCAAAAAGATATATAGGTTATCAGCAGTTCTGAATGTCTTTCGCAAAACAAATACAAAATCCCACAACAATAACTAGTTTTTTTGCCACTATGTCCTACATTGTGTGGCCGAGAAAGCGACCATAAAGCTCCAAAAGAGCAAATGCAATGCTGGCCCAACTTGACTGCAGGAAGACAAAACTCCAAACGAAATTTCCACTTGGGCTGCTATAAGTGCTGAGAGTGGCACATGGGATGCTAAAGCAGGACTGTCGGAGTTGATCAGTGATTCAATCTTTTCTGCTTCTTTATTGCAGGCTTCAATCTAAGAAAAGATAAAGATTGGTTTTTGAAATATTTCCCTTCTAGGTTGTTGTAGGTTTTTCGGGCTGTATGGCCATGTTCTAGAACAGGGGTCCTCAAATTAAGGCCCGGGGGCTGGATATGGCCCTCCAAGGTCATTTACCTGGCCCTCACTCAGGGTCAACCTAAGTCTGAAACAACTTGAAAGCGCACAACAACAGCAACAACAACCCTATCTTATTAGCCAAAAGCAGGCCCACACTTCCTATTGAAATACTAATAAGTTTATATTTGTTAAAATTGTTCTTCATTTTAATTATTGTATTGTTTTTAAGTGTTTTTTGCACTACAAATAAGATCACTTTCAGACATGTTTTAAATGCTCATATGATTAAAAAATAGAAAACATTTGAGCCAAATAAAGCACAGTAAGTAAACAAAACCAATACAAAACTACTGGTGCTTAACAAATTATACCTGAAGTGGCTTGGGATTCTGATCAACAGGAACGATGAGTATCACAATTTCAGATTCTATGCTGAAGTATCCAAATACATCACACTGTGGTACAGAAACATGGAGACGAATTTTTTGCAGTATTTCAAGTACTGTAATTGGACGTTTGGTTACCTGAAAGAAATTTTATTTTTATTTTTTTTACAAAACAAAGCTTTCAATTGCAAAAGTGATATTTAATATTAGATCAAGTAATATAAAATATTTTCCTTCTTAAAATAATTGATTTTAAAATAATTGATATGGAGAATGTTTAGGCAAAGAAAGTGTGCTTGAAAATATATTTTGAAAGGACAGAAGACAATGAAAGGTTTAGTTGGAGAATTATACAAAACAATGATAAAGGACGATGAATATGTAGTCAGAAGATTACAAAATAAGTGGCAGAAGGAGGGGACACTCACAAAACAAACTATTGAGGAATTAAAGAAAGGGATAAATAAAATTAAAATGGAAAAATATAAAGAATTAGAAAGGAAATTCATCTGGAAATGGTACAGGACACCATCTCAATTAGCAAATATGGGAACAGGATTAAGTCCAATATGTTGGCATTGTAAAGTAGAGAAAGGTTGGTATGCACATATGTGGTGGGACTGTTTAAATGCAAAAACTTTTTGGAATAAGATAATTAGAAAAATTGGGAAACTTTTCAAAATAACAATACAAGTCAATATGGAATTTATGCTAATGGCAATTACAGGGAATAAAAATATTGAGGCGAAGAACCAAAACTTATTTAAAGCAATGATTTTAGCAGGAAAGGCGGTAATAGCCTGGGGGTGGAGAGATGAAAAAAATGAAATTTGGAAAATTGTAATAATTATTTATTTGAACAAGTCCAATCAGATATTATTATATTATATTTATTAATGACTTAGATGAAGGGCTAGAAGGCATGATCATCAAGTTTGCAGACGACACCAAATTGGGAGGGATAACCAATAGTCCAGAGGACAGGAGCAGAATTCAAAACGATCTTGACAGATTAGAGAGATGGGCCAAAACTAACAAAATGAAGTTCAACAGTGACAAATGCAAGATACTCCACTTTGGCAGAAAAAATGAAATGCAAAGATACAGAATGGGGGACGCCTGGCTCGAGAGCAGTACGTGTGAAAAAGATCTTGGAGTCCTCGTGGACAACAAGTTAAACATGAGCCAACAATGTGATGTGGCGGCAACAAAAGCCAATGGGATTTTGGCCTGCATCAATAGGAGCATAGTGTCTAGATCTAGGAAGTAATGCTACCCCTCTATTCTGCTTTGGTTAGACCACACCTGGAATATTGTGTCCAATTCTGGGCACCACAATTCAAGAGAGAGATTGACAAGCTGGAATGTGTCCAGAGGAGGGCGACTAAAATGATCAAGGGTCTGGAGAACAAGCCCTATGAGGAGCGGCTTAAGGAGCTGGGCATGTTTAGCCTGAAGAAGAGAAGGCTGAGAGGAGATATGATAGCCATGTATAAATATGTGAGAGGAAGCCACAGGGAGGAGGGAGCAAGTTTGTTTTCTGCTTCCTTGGAGACTAGGACGCGGAACAATGGCTTCAAACTACAAGAGAGGAGATTCCATCTGAACATGAGGAAGAACTTCCTGACTGTGAGAGCCGTTCAGCAGTGGAACTCTCTGCCCCGGAGTGTGGTGGAGGCTCCTTCCTTTGGAAGCTTTTAAGCAGAGGCTGGATGGCCATCTGTCAGGGGTGATTTGAATGCAATATTCCTGCTTCTTGGCAGGGGGTTGGACTGGATGGCCCATGAGGTCTCTTCCAACTCTTTGATTCTATGATTCTATGATTATTGAATGTATAACCCAAGAAGATTCACAGGAGGACAAAACAGAAGAAATTAAAGAGAAATAGGCAACATATATGAAATGGGTAGAAGAAGGCGAAGCCAGCATAGAAATTGTACAAAAAATGCAAAAGTTGTGTGCGTGGTTAAAAATAAAGATATAGAGAGAAATGTGGTGGGAGGGGTAGGAAAGGGTGGTGGAAGGAGGGGGGAGAAAAAAGAAGAAGATAATAATAATAATAATAATAA